>VZRO01008585.1:1534978-1605984 GCA_013397915.1 Daphoenositta chrysoptera
GGGTGTCCCCGCGGCGGGAGCGCGGCGGCGCGGGGCTGTATGGACGTGATGTCCCCGCAACAGGAGCACCTCGGCCCGGGCCGCTCGTCCTCGGTGAGCGGCGAGAGCAGGGGCTTCGCCGCCGCCGACAGCAAGAAGGTGAGGCCGTCCTGGGAGACCACAGGGGAAAGCGCCCCCCGGCCCGCGCCCCTGTCCCGGAGCTCCCCGCGGGGGGCACCGCGGGTCAGCGCGGCCCCCTCGGGCGCTCCGCCGCGCCGGCTCCCTGGGTCCTGCACGCCGCTGTCGGAACCGGGGTCGGGGGAGCCGCTGGCGGAGCCGGGGCTGTCGGCGGGNNTCGCGTGGAAGGGCTCGTGCCTCGGGGAGCGGGAGTGCGACGGTGCCCAGTGCGGCTGAGAGGCTTCTGCCGGGTGGGAAGCCCGGGGACCCCAGTGGGGCTGCTGCACGCGTGTCCCGGGAGCACAGGGAGACTGCTGCCTGGATGTCCGGGGTAGGTAAGGAGCGCCGCTGCACAGCTGTCCCGGGAAGCTCGGGAAGGGTTTGCTGGGTGCTGTTCGGTGGAGTCAGAGGGCTTTGCTGCATGGGTTTCCCGGTGATCTGGCGCGGGGGATGTTGCTACATGGATGTGCTGGAGCGATAAAGGGGTGTGCTGCATGGATTTCATGGGGAAACCTAAAGGACGTTTTGCCGGATGGATTTCTGAAGGTTTTGCTGGGTGGGTATCAGAGAGAGCTGGGGAGAGATTTGCAGAGTGATTATCCAGGGGATCGAAGAGGGATCTGCTGCATGTGTGCCTGGAGAGAGCGAGGGAAGGGTTTGCCAGAGATGAGGGTGTTCGGTGGCTGCTCTCGCACGTGCTTTGTGCAAGAGAAATATAAAAAGCTTCCTGGAGAAGCGCCTTGTGCACAGTGTATACAATCGATAGCAGAAGAGCCTCATCCCGTCTTCAAAACTGGTTGTAAAATCTGTTTGATGTCTCAAATTGCTTTTCAGCATCTGACACAATCAAGTGCAAAATGCTGTCTTCTGCATACAGCCAAGCACTTGTTTCTGCCTTCTACTTAGCTGTAACAAGCGAGCTGTAATAACCAGATTCTTCCTGCTGTATGGAACAGGAATTCTTTTTTTCTCTTTGGTTTAGCAAGTGCTGTAGTGTTTTTCTATCCAAAGTAGAGCCGGTACCTTGCTGCCTTGCATATTTTGCTTCACAATGACATTTAAATCTACTCACTGTCTTGTCTTTGAAGGTGCACTTCAGACGACTGCCAAATAGGCTGGCAGGATTAGAATGACTGGCCAGGTTACAGTGTCCTTTAGTAAATCTGTCCACCTGGTGACAATTTAGGGTGGTAGTAAAGTCTGAGCTTGTGTCTTGTCCTGTGGCTAAACAGCCACTGGGATTTTGCTGGTCATGGCACAGCAGCGGAGAGAGAAGTCCTGCTGTGTCTCTTTGGGCTGGGAAGTGATGCTGTGTGTTTCCATGGGCTGTGTCCCACCAAGCCACATAGTGCTCCAGCCTGACTGCAGCCCTGGGGACCTCTTCTTATGGCAGCTGCTGTCAATGGTGAAATGGTTGCCTGGAGAGAGTTTGGCCAAGATTTCTACTACACTTTGCTGCAGTTAATACCTGATTGGTTTCTGAAGTGGGCATGTGATACACAAGGTGGTGGAGTACCTCCTGCTGCCCAGCTGGGCAAAATGATGGAGTAGATACCCTCTCCAAGTACTGTGATCTAATTTGAGATGGCTAAATGCGCAGCTTCGATTTTTATCAAACATTTCTTTCATTTGTGCTGAAGACAGAATACTGTGTACCTTCCAGCCTAGCAGAGCCCTGATGCTAGGCACCCACCTGAAATGAGAAGTTATGTTTAAGTACTGCGAAGATGTACGTTTTAATCGTGCAAGTTCTACTTCATTATTCAGCATTCTGAGGACAAATATTAATGGTAGCACTTGTGTTTCCTATTCCTGCTCCAAAGAGCCCACAGTCAAAGGAATGCAGACCTTGTTTTTGCCAATGCTGACAAGAGAGCGGGGATATTACTTTTTACGGATCTTGGCAGCCCTTTTGGAATTCCTCAGCGTGGAGGCACATGCAGCGGGGGTACAGATGGAGATCCTCCTGTGGAGAAGCAGCTTGAGACCCTGGCTGGGCCATGCAGCACATGGCAGCTTTGCACACCATGCACAGCCAACACAGGCAGCCACCAACATCCAGCCAGCAGCTCAGCTGCTTGTCCACCGTCATGGTGCTTCCTTGAGATTACTAGCATGCCACCTCTTTATGCCTCTCTGGGGAGGAAGATTCCTACCTTTATCTATGCACAGGAAAGGAACATTCCTAATTGTGCCTGAAGCTGGATCTCGGTGACGGTTCAAATATTTCTTTTACTACTTGGGTCCCTATGGACTCTATATATACCTTGGTTTTGTCTTCCACTCAGTGCCAAAGCATCATTTTTTTCACAGTGCAGAAAGTCTCTTCTGGTACCAGGGAGCTTACATTGTTTGTATTGGTTACATACAGTGAAATGGAAGAATGTGTTGGCAAGAAATACGTTTTGATACTGGTGACACAGCATGTCAAGTTAAACAATTTTGTTGCAAATATGTATTTTACATCAACTGTTTCGCTTTCTGGCAAAAAACTACCCCTAAATATGTGATGCTAAGCGACCACTGAACCTTTCTCCCTTTTTATTATTGTGACTATATTTTCTCAAATTAGCTGAGATTTGCTGCATTGTTCTGTGGTTTTCTGAACTCCTACTTCATCTTCTGCTTGGCTGTCAAAACGAAGCTGAAGGATCACGTGCTTCATCACACCGTAGAACCAGAAGAGAGACAGAAAATGTCTAGGGCTTTTTTAATGTGTGACCATTTAAACTAATATCCTGGAAATGTTTCTTTGCCTGTTCTTGGCATGCAAAATAATTTACACTGCTAATCTACCTCACAGTCTGTGGGAGGTTCTCTCTGTTAAATGCTTACAAGACACTCAAGACACCCTGCTAAAAGGTGACATTGAAGTGCAGCATTTTAGTTAATGCTTTTGGAAAATTCTGGCTTAGTTTCCGTCCTTTACTGGACTTACTGGAGTCACTGGACTATGTGTGATTGACCTACAGAGAAGTTTTGTATTGACTGTTTAGGTTTGTAACCGATTACCAGTAAATTGATGCAACTCTGAAGTGGATTGAAGTAGCACGAGTAAAAGTGATTATACTGTTAGAGCTTATTTCTACAAATTTGTCAAACTATGCAGCAGAAATGTCTTTTATGCCAATGTAACTGTGTCAGCAGTAGCAGCTGGGTCATTTAACCATATTTATAAGTTCCTGGTGTTTCACTTCTCTCTTCTTGGAGGAGCTAGATTCCAACCAGCCCTGAATATGTTACACAAAACAATATCTGCTAGCACAAGGAGTCACTCCTAGGATTTTTGCTGCCTCCTTGGAGAGTTCAAGTAACTGCTTAAAATGTTTTGAAGGCTCAGCAATTTTTAATATTTGCACCTACAAAGTGTGCAAAAAACTAACCATTTTGCATACTAATCAAAGTAGCTTTTATGGTTTGAGACTTGAAATACGGCAATTCCATCACCATAAAAATGTGTTTCTTTGTGATTCTGATCAAATTGCAGCAACAATTTACTGGCAGGGAAAAGGGAGTTAGAGTGTTCCCCAACGGTGTATTAAATGGATAAAATTCAAGCAAATTAATGGCATTGGAAGAGTAATCATACATAATCTTCATCCCTTGTCTTACTCTGAAAAGATGAATCAAGTATGTATTTACCATTATATTTGCTGATACCTTGATCTCATGCCCCATATGTGTATGTTTTTTTAACATAAAGCTCCTTAAGCAGAGTTTTCTTCTTCCTGCAAGACTCCATCCTGTTTTTTATGGTCCTGGCTGAGGATCTGGCGGGTTGTTTCTAAAATCACACCTGGTAGTGCTGGAAATCTCAGACATCCAGGAACACTTCTGGCACTGTTTAGTGAAGTAGTGAACAATTCCTATCATCCTGCAGACATATCCTGTAGCTATTTTGTCTCTGATGAGGACTGAAGAAGCCCCTATATTAATGAAATCACCCGCGAAGTGGGTCCTTAGGTTAAAATCACCTTGGTAGGCTGTGCTGGCTTATGATAATTTACTGCTGTGATGTGCCTCCTGATGCTGCTTTAATTACAAACTAGTGTTAGCAATCCTTCCTCTGTCTGTCCATGAGACAAACTGAACATCATGCAGAAAACAATGTGTTCTAGTTCTTGAGTTTCCTAGTCCTGGGATTTTTGTTTGCCCCTCCTGGTGGCAGTAGGAAAGAGAGGGGCTTGATAGGTCATGTGGGATCTAATACCCAAGAACTGCGGATATCAAATTTTTGCCTGTTTACTTAATGTTGGTTGAAGTATCAATGCGGCATGGGGGGGAATCTCCTCTTTCTGTTGTGTGTAAACTGCTCCTGAGACAGTCTTTATGTACAGAAATTGGGCCAGAATTGTATTCATGTGTTAACCTTCCTGCTTTGTGGCAGGCTTGAAAGGAAGCTTTGGGCTTCAACAAGGCCACCACACACAAGAGTCACTGATCTGACCAGTGCCCTGACTCACTGGAGGGCCTTCAAGCAAAATATTTGATGTTCCCCTCCTCTGTGATGTTTTTGCTAATCTTTCGTATCTTCATCTTGTGATGTAGATGGGTGGGATTTTTTGAAGACATCCATATCAGTGCTTCCAAAGATTTGTATCCTTCGGGAAGTAGGTGATAAAACATGTTTTGCTCTTCGTTTCTTTTATCCATTTTTCTTTCTACTCTGAGATGGCCTTTAGTCTTTGCTGTGCTCTCTAGAAGCTGCTGTTCCATGATGATGTGCCTTTGGTTCCACTGTGTTGATAGCTCTTTTCTCTTGTGCCCCTGCAATTGTTTTCTCCACAATTATCCATCCAAAAATGGCTTTCTTTCTAGGAAAGTCCTTGTAAGTAAAAGTATTCTGCCAGCATAAACAAAAGCACATAGTTTTGTCACCTGGTCTGCCTTTATGGTAAATGGTCTCTCTGTGGGACCTACATCTCTGCTGCTTGAGCCAGCAGTTCAAATGCAGTCATCTTCTCACCCTGTTTATGAGGGCTCGAGAATGTTATGGGTCAGTATAGGTCCATTTCTTTAACAAAGTATAAGAGATTCTTGTTAATTTTGGTACTTTTTGACAACCCTAGTCTGTAAATCTAACAAATGCTGAATTATAGTAGATATGAAAAAATAATCTATTGCCTCTTGTAAGTGGCCCAGTGATACAGGAATAAGAGTGATGCCCAGTTGTCCTGGAAAATTACTGCTATATGCTGAGGGTTGTTGTGATTTTTTGATTGTCAGGCAGTTAGCTGAACTTGGCTTCACAGGTTTTGGAATGGATTTTTTGTGCCTTGGTTCATAACTAGCTAAACCAGGCATGTGTGCCACAGATATGTTTTGTTGCTCAGACAACAAGAGCAGAGTTTGCATGGGTGAAATCCCTCACAGTTATTAACTTAAATACATTTAAAGAGTAGGATTTGTTAAAATCATACTTCCTCTCAGTAGGAAAATAAATCAGTGAAAGGGAGAGCTTAGCCTCTTCAGTGCAATCCTCAGCTCGAGGCATTGGCACATCTGAGGGGGGTTGTTCCTGTCACCCAGTTAAATGACCCAGGCAGATGTCCCAGCCTTGACCCATTTCTGGAGTGAGCCTGTAAATCAGGAGCCTGAAATCCTTTAGTGTCTGAGGAGGCTTTAGCAAGGTTATCTGCACATTGCTGAGGAGGCATTTCTGCTGTGTTTACCTGTCACTCAGGAACTAAATAAATTTTTCAACTACCTTGTATGAGTCTCTTAAACAGAGATCAAGTAACATTGTTTTCTCATCCTAAGCTCAAACCACTGCAAGAAGACAGTTTTCCCCTGTGTTATTGAACACACGTATTTTTCTGTTCCCTGTCCTTTGCTCAGATACCTAGAAGAGGATTGATGATGATTAACTTTATTTTCTTGGTCACCTTAGTTTTCTTTTACAGTCAGTGGAGGAAAACTACTTCAGACAAGATGAACTGTGCCCTAAATTGTCCTTTTCTCTCTGAGAGCTGTAAAAGGAGCACAGGGCAAACAGCTCAGGTGTGTGAGTCAGAGGCTGGGGGAGAGGAATCCTCCTGGATGTGCCTGACCACTGCGCGGGTCAGGCAGCACATCCTGGCAGCGCGGGCAGTGTGCTCCTGCGGAATCACCGCACGCAGTCCCTGCCTCGGCCCGCCTGCTCTGACCTCCCACGCATTTGCAGTAGCTGCAGCAGGGTATCCACTACTGCACAGGTTTTAACTTCTCTAGATACTTGAAAATATTATAAACACTCTATTTGCGTTACTTAAGTTACTTGTCATCACAAAATAAATAGTAAGTACCATTAATTTTTTTTTCATACATTCTTTATTTAATTCTCGCTCTCCCATTCTCTTTATAAGTGTGATATAGTAAAGTGATATACATAAAGTGCAGGAACAGTTCCAGTTTTTTTGATCTCCTCATATGTTACCTTTTCCACAGTGCAAATCAATATTGTAACTTGGCAATATATTAATTTACATCAATTTCATATAGTACCATCATCCACTTCAACTGCAAGGCAAAATTAGTTGAATACTGGCATCCAGGAATAGATTTTTCCTCCAGCTGATGACTTGAGAGATACTTGTGCAAGTTTTCCTGTAGTCCATAGGGGTTCTGGTTCCCGAGGAGAGACAGCATCTTTTCAGTGATGGTTTGCAAGCTTTCTGCCCTCAGCAGGGTGGGCTGATCTGCTCATAAACCGCCTACCATCACAGTTTACAAAACAGTGTGTCAGATTGTAGGTCTGATCGATATCTGCTGTAAATCCATTCTTTTCCAGTCTAGAGGCCTATGACTTTTTATACCAGATCAGAAACTGGCCAAATACTACCACCAGTCCAACAACTGAAAATGCAAAACCATATGTTTCTGTTAAAAAGCAGTCAAGACAACCACAACCAGAAATGCAGAAAGTATGAAGTAAAACCTGAATTGGTGGGAAGGGGGCAGGAACTCAAACTTTTGAATGTGAGGAAGACAGAAATAACTCTAGTTTGTCCTGACTGACACAAGATTATCATCTTTGCATCTGGTACACTGTAAACATTCATTATAGATGCTGATTTTACGATACATTTCACATGGGTGTGACTCAGCCAGCAAGTATGAGGATTTCTCTCTGTGTTGACCTTTCTAATATTTATATGAGAGAATGGGAGGTAATGATGTGGGACACATGTTGAGAAATGCTTCTCCATGTCCCATGCTTAGATAATTGATCAGTGCATCTCCTTTTCCTCCCAAACATCTGCTCTTACTACAGCTGTTTAGGATGTATCTCCTCTTCTCCACATTGCCATCCTTGCACATATAAAGGCAAAAAAAATGAAGATAGCAGGCAATCTGGATCCAACTTAACAAAAAGTGAATTTATCCTCTCCCTTCTCAAAGTAAACCAATTCAAGTTGTCATGATGGTCACTTATTTTCTCTTCCCAAACTCAGTATGTAGCAAAATGGAAATGAAACACCCCTTTCTGTCTGTAGTCAATGTCTCTGTGTAATGTGTTTATTTGCATACAGCTGACCTGACTCAATTCAGTATTTCTGTGAAAATTTTCCTTTTCTCATCAGTGATCTTTTTGTGTTTTGAGGTTTGTTTTTTTCTTTTTTTTTTTTTTTCCCAAGATTTGCTTAGTAGCTGTGCTAAGAGTTTGCCCAGAGAGGCTGTGGAATCTCATCCTTGGGGGTAACACAGACCTGGACTGGAGGTGGCCCAGAGCAGCCTGCATGAATGGGTCTTGCTCTCAGCAGGTTCAGAGAGGCTGGATCACAGACCTGCTGGGATCCCCTCTGACCAGGATTATCTCTTATGGTTATTTGAGCTCTTACTAAACTTGCTGTCATCTAGACTTTACTTTGGTCTTCATACATTTTAGTCAAGACTAGAATCTCGCTGGCACAGGCACAATTCAGCACTGCTAACACAAGCATGAAAAAAATGCTGTAATTGCCATAGATTTAAAATGCTGCAATTTTTTTTCAGTGGCTTTCTTTTCAGACCTGAAGATCTCTTTGAAAACGTAACCAAACTTCCACTGCATTTGCAGGAGCTGAGATGCTCCAGTGTTTACCTCCCCAAAAGCCACCTGCCCAGTAATGAGTAAATTGCAGTAAATTTCCCACTGGGAATTGATGCTTTATATAAACTCCTGAAATCTGCCTGTCGTGTCACGTGTGGCTGGTCTTCTGTAGCAATCTTACAATACATTGTTACACAGATCTCTTTTTGTCTTCGTATTTGCAGGTATGCTAGTTTTAAAGCCTCTAACAGCTTTTCGGATTTCCTAGCAGTAAGACAAACAGATTTAATTCCCTAGAACAATTTATCGTATTTATTTATTTATTTATTTTAAAACTATTAAAAATGGGCATCTCTTTTATTAGTAATCTGTTATTATCCAGTTATAGTCCAATTGGAGACAGCTAAATGTTCCCAGACTTAATTTATCAGTCTTGAGAAGGTTATTTTTTGATAAAATAGGGAGGAGGGGATAATTTTTAAAGATGAATTGAAATTACACAGTTGAATTTATAACAATTGCTGCACAACAGCCATAACTGAGTATCTGACAAAACAAACAAGCATGCTCTACATCAATAAAGAGAGAACCAAAAAAAATGACACAATAACAGATGGACTGCAGTGAGTAAAAGAAATGCACTTGTCAAAAGCTAGTAAAATATGTAGAGTTCAGTTTCTCCGAGGGGAGCACACTGTGCACCTGCCCAAACAAAATGTGTGCCACATCCAGCACATACATTGGCAGAAGAACCAGTTGATCTGACTGTCTTAACATATTTGTCCTGGTAGTCAGTGGTTATTTTTAGTACAAAGGAGGACAGTCATGCTTTGTGACTAGCTGAGAACAGACTGTCAAAGGTTCACCTGTTTGTGGGTTCTCAGTGGTGGCCAGGGCAGTGCAAGGTACCACTGCAGCATTGGGTATTGTCCTGTCACGGTGTCAGGAGGAGTTTGACCCTGGTTCTTTTGTTCAGCAGTGTGTTCTGAAAAGTATTTGAGCTAAATAAGGTAACAGTCACCCTTCTGGTGGAGGGTCAGTGAGAGGAGAGGTCATGCACCTTGGCAGCAGGCTGCACAACTGGTTCAAGACAGCCCTCCAGGGTGAGGAGAACTACTCAATCCTGCTTCTGGTTGCAGGAGGGAGAGTGACTACATCGAGATGAATTCTTTTGTGTTCAGGGAAGTGTATGTTTTTATCTCCTGTTGGTGCTTTTGAAAATTTCTGCCTCTAGGGAAAAGGGTGGTATTTATTTGCTCAGTATTTTTATTGTAGTGTTCAACTTCACTGAATGGAAATCCGTGCTCCCTTGTTAGCTACTGACATTTTCATCTCTTCCTTGTGCTTTGTCTTTATTTTTCCCTGCGATGTTCTCTGTCTTTGAGTGTCTCCTTTTTCTCTTTCTCTTCCTAGTTCTGTGCTAACAACTGTCCTTCCTCTCACTATCTTATTTTCCTCAGACATAATCAGGAATGAAATAAATGTCATTATTGGCAAGATATAATGCTCCAGATAGATTAGTAGGGAAGGAAAATGCTCTCATCTCTAAAGATTTGTTAGAAAAGGGTAGCCTAATGTAGCATGTAAGGTCAGGTGGGTAGAACCCAAACCTTATTTTATGGTAGATGTCAGATCTGACACAGAAATGTATGAAGCGCTTGAAATTTAAACCACCACCTGGATATTTGATAAATTTAAAGTACAATAAATTACTAAGGGACAAAAAGTGTTTGAGGACCAGCTCTGGGTATTTATTTCATGTGTGCAGTTTACCTCAAGTATCTGTGTATAGACACTGATTTTCAGCTTTTCTTTATACTGGCTTTCTGGTCATGCTCCTGATTTTCTTACCTTGTCATATTTCCCCCCTCTCCAGCGTTGCTGAGGGCAGTAACTTCTCGTTTTTCCCATGGTCTGAAATTGGAGTCTGGCTGTGACCAGTCTGTATGCATGCAGTTACTGTTCCCAATCTCACCTGTGATTTCATTTTGTTTCTCTTTCCAATCAGAAAATGAAGAGTTTGGCCCAAAGACGCCAGTCTGCACCATCTTTGATCTTTGTCAAAGCACTCAGCAGATCTAGATCGGCCTCAAGGTGAGTCAGTGAGTTTTGCTGGCTGTATTTTTTTCGCAGTTTCTCAGCCCAAAACTTGAAATATTTTTGAACTATTGTCCACACCAAGTTGTTGGACACAATTCAGGCTCCTCGGTAGCTGCATGGCTATAAAGCCTGCTGAAAGATGTAACAGAACCAGCCCAGGTTCTGGATCTCCTGGCGAGGGTTTCCCCAGTGCTGCCACACTGAGCTGTTCATACCTGATGGGGTAGGCAGGGCTGCTCTGCAATTTGCAGCCAGGCATGCGACATTTGGGCTGCTCAGTTGTGAACAGTTTGTGACTGGCTGTGGCTGCCTGCTGCAGAGATGGCATGGGCAGAAGAAGACGGATGAATGCTTGTTGCCTTGGACACTTACACAGCGTCAGGCGTAACTCAGGATTGTTCATTGTAGAATTGCACCATTTAATTAGAGCTAAGTTTTTTCTGTCATTGCCTGCTGCGTGGTACAGGCTCTCCAGGGCTCTGGAAGCACCTGCTGGTTCAGGACAATGCTGTGGGCCGGGATCTGGCAATTACAGCCTTCCCCTGTCCAGTATTAGCACTTGTGGGGCTGAATGTGTGGGTGTTAAGCATTCAGCATTTTTCGTCCTGCTCTTCTGCCAGAATCAGCCATCCTCCCTCCCTCCCTCCTCCAATGTAAAGCTGCCATAGAAATGGAAGTTTCTGTGGAGCTAGTCCCCTGTCCAGCCCCAGCCCTGACCTGCCATTTGAACCACTCTGCATACATAACTTTTTTCTCCCTGCACTACAGTTCATTAGACTTTAAACTTACAAAACGTGTTTATCGAGAAGTGAACCATCTGGTAGGCTGTTAATGCTTCCAGCTGTGTATTGCTCTTTACGAAGAAATGTTATTGAGGGAAATAAAAGTATGGCTTTGTAAGGAATATTTTTTCCTACTCTGTGGTGTGTTAAGTAATCGGTATATGAGCTTTGGAAAGTTTTTTGTCTTTGATCTAATTAATACTTAGTTTCACATCATGCAGAATTTCACAGTATTTCAGAAACCTGTGAAAGTATTCTGTGAAAAAATCAGAGTTGCAAAATAGGAAAGTCAAAATTCATTTACCTGCTGGTATTCAGACATTAATATTTTTCTTCATTTCTACTTCGAAAATTTATTTTATTGCCTGCTCCATAAGTATCAGAAATCAGAAATAGCTGGAGAGACACCGAGTGCAATACATACTATATTTTCACCTAAGAATTTTATGCCTTCTTAAATGTCTTGCTTGTATAGCCCATATAAGAATTATTTCCAAATCTAGTGTGTGAAAGGATTCTTTTGTAAGGCCATTTGGCAGAGACTGCATGGTGGAGAGGGCTGAAGAGGGGAATGTATTGCCTTGTTCCGCAGTAAGCAATGCTTATCCTACGTGACAAACGATGCTGTTTTCACAACTGATGGATGCTGCCTCAGTCATGTCTGTCCTCTGCCTGTGGCATGCAACAAATTAGCTGCTTCTGTTGTTTTGAACTGAAGTCTGTGGTCTTTGTGAAACGTATTGGATGAAGTCTGAGGACCCTGAAGTCAGAGCAGGTGATTTTTTAGCTTCAGAGTCTTTCAGTTTAGAGGGTGACACTTTGGATGGTGTTTATTATTGTCCACAGGAGCAGCAATTCTCACCTGTGCCTGACTTCCTTGTTAGGTTGTGCAAAGCACATTCCTCTTCATCACCAAACTGATGGATGAGTTTGATCTTTCCACTCGGTTTGTTGTGTAAATGCTTAACTCTGGTGAAGTGCTTTCTCTGAAGGAGAGCTGAAGAGCAACAAAATGACTTCTCATATTTCCTAATCTCCTCCAAATGTTTTACCTCAGACCTGTCTCTGCTCTTAGTTCTTATAGACACAGCCAGTCTGCAAAATCTATTATTCTTCTCTAGCAGTGAACCTGAATACTTGGACTCCATAACACTTACTTGTTAATGGTTGATTAATGACTTGTAGATAATAAAGCTCCTATCTGAAGTTAACAAACATCTGTGAGGGATTTATTTGAATACTCTCACCTCAGCAGCTGGCTCACCTCAATATTTGTTGAAATTAATGAACAAGTGCAAAGTTTAAAAGGGCAGGAAATACTTAGAAGCCGAGTCAGTTTGTATTTTTATACCACTTTATATGTCAGGTGTCCCTGGTTTATATACAGGGCACTTTCATAAAACATAGTGGCACTTTGGACAAACTTACTCTGGGGCATTTTAAAGTTTATTAATGCTATTTATTCAAAGAAACCATTGTGGCATCTGGAGATGGCTATTTAGGCATTCAGAGAACTAAAATTTTTTGATGGTAGTGTTATTGTAGCTGTAATGACACAAGGACATGAGCAAGGCAAGATGATCTAGCTGGAAAAGCCAGATGCTTGTTTGTGCCATTGTCCTCTTACCCAGTCCTGAAAGAGAAGCAAGTCTGAAGGTCTTGTGTGCTTAAAAGCTTGTCATCTTTTTTCTCCAGCTATATAATTTGGTTTAATGAACATTCAGCTTTCCTTACAAATTTTGCCTTTCCTTGTCAATCATGTAGAAGGAGTTACATGATATTTGGCCTATAGAAGAATTTGGGGATATCTGTATGGCATAGTGGCGCACAAAGGGAAAATGGTGCTGTAATCCATGCCTCACTTGACTCGTACCTGCAGGCAGAATAGAAACATAGTAAATAGTTTAGATAATATCGTGGAATTTGGGCCCTTACATCCTACATAAAAATATGCAGACTACCATTGCTACATGTTCTTGTTTCTCTTCCTTTTTTTCTGTACAGCTTCTTTTTCATCACAAAATTGTGATGAATAGCCATGTAAAGACTCTTCTGCATTATCAGATGTACTCTTCAGAAGCACTTTGAGCAAGGTTATTATAGAAATACATTGGAAAAGTAAGCTTTTGGTATTTTTCTTGGCTCATTCAGGTGCAGAAAAAATAAGTTCGATTGTTAACTCCATTAATGTGTATGAAATCAGCAAAGGATTTGGGTTAGTTATATTTGTCCCCGGACTTGTTCTGCAGTTGTAATTTTCCTCTTACTTTTTCTTGGTGTCTTTTAGTGAAACCTGCACAACTTAATGATATAGTTCAGTGCAATACAAATTACATGCTTGAAACAGAAATGTCTGAGGCCTGGATTTAAAGCACCAGGTATTGTCATCTCAAATAATTGATACAGAATAATGAAGACTTGTTGCTAGTCAAATTTTCAGCTTTTGTTCTGCTGTCCCTCAAAATAGATTTCGCATGTGACAAAATCCAAGTTTTTGCTCTGCTTGGTGGTCTTCTGCTTGCATCTCTGATATTTCACAGGGACAGCCAAACTCTGTGCTGCAGTCATCAGCAGCTTCCCCTTTTCTATTGCACACCTCAACAGATCTTTGAAAGTGATATTTTTACATGCTGAAACTAAGTAATACAATTTCACAGCTTCTGAGTCTGGAAGACCATTTATAGATCTATGTCTCTACACATTAAAAGTGTTAAAATACTGAAAATGTAACAGCTCTTTTTTATAGTATGAAGTGTGTTTATGATGTTATTTTGGTGTAAGCTGGAAGCACAGGTTATTTTAAAAAAACCCCACAGGATATTTTTTAGAAAGTTTATTAATAAATCCCTAAAGAACCTGAAAAGGAACTTCCTAAAATGTTATCCCTACCCCATTTTGTTTTGTGGGTTTTATGGTTGAAGAAGTGGAAGGTGAAAACTGAAGATTTCACAAGTTTCCAAGGTGTTTTCTCCCCTTGTTTCCATAGAAGTAATATTATGCCATTCACAGAGAGACTGTTCTTCCTTCTTCCAGCACACAGTAAGTGATTCTGGCATGTCATCTTCCAGGGGTCCTGTGCCAAAGGCTAAATATCCCAGATAACGAAGATCATATGTGTAATCTAGTAATACATTCCACTTGGCGTGAATCAAATACAGAGTGTTCCCAGAGTCTTGGACATTGTGTTTTCAGGGTTTTAGTCAGAAGATATGTGGATGATCCAAGCTATGTGACTAGAAGAAGACAAAAATAGAGACTTTTAATAAATGTAAATTGCCAGAAGGCCTTAACTGTCTCCTTTTCACAGGGAAGATGACTAGTTGGTGTTTCAGGCAACACTGATGGCAGGGAGGAAGAGGATAAAAGTTCATCGCAAGTAACCAGCTTGTTAGATGGATATTTCAGTTGTGATAATTTTGCTCGTTCTCCAGTCATTTCCATGCCAGTGAATAATTTTGCCTCGCAGTAGTTCGGCTGGCGAGGCGATGGAGAGGGAGCACAGGCCCCTGGGCCGCGTGCCGCGGCCGTTTTTACCTGCTGCCGCAGGACGAGGCCCGCATGCAGGGGCTCCCCTGCCCGCGCTCCTGTCTGCCCATGCGGAGGTGCGTGTTGCTCTTGCACAGCCCCCAGGCACCGTGGTGGCGTTGGCTGCAGCGGGGACTGTGGATGGCACCTCCCTGGCAGAGGCCGGCCCTGCCAGGCAGAGGAGCGGCACCCTGGGCCAGGGCCGCCGCGGCCTGGCCGGCCGATGGTGCCACTGCTGGTGGCTCGTGGGGCATGGCTTGGGGTCACCGTGCCACGGGGCACAGCCCTGGCGTGGCGTGGGACAGGCTGTGCCTCGCCCAGGACGTTGCGGGGCTGTGAGGGGCAAAGGCCATGCTGCGTGCGTGTGCCCGTTTCCATGCGTGCCTTCCACGTGTGGTCGGTGGGAGTTTTCCTCCGGAGCAGCTGCACGCTGCCTGTGGGACGAGGGGGGCTCACAGCCAGAGCGGGAGGTGGCATGGACAGGTACCATCCCAGCTGGCTCCAGCTAGCCGTCAAAAAGGAGGGAAAATCCTGTTCCTAGAGACTCAGTCACCAAAGCAAATGAAAGTTTCTTTGCTTCTGGGTCTCATTCTTAGATTTAATTCAGTCTCAAAACAGTTGATCAGGATTTTTTATCAGATTTTTTATTTCATGAAAAGTTTTGATGTTTTAACATTTTATGCTTAATCAGAATGGGCAGAAATCTCTGTATGAGAACTTCCCTGGATTTCTCCCCTCAGTATGTCATGTTTCCCTATGTAAGGTAAGCATATATGGATTTGTAGAAAAATAGTAATATTTTTTAATTGCTATTTTGTATTTAATGCTCTTCCTTTTTAACGGAATTACATATAATTAAAACAACTTGTGATGATATTCTACAAATTGTCAGTTTCTAGTATATCTAATTCATGCTTGATTAAAGCTAATTATAACACTGGAGTATTGCCTCCTTAAACCATGTGTCTGAACAAAAAAGTTACTTTTACATAATAATAGCTGAGGATAAAATTTTATTAACTGTTAACAAGGTGAACTTTCTGAGGCCTCAGATGGCCTTTTAACTTGGAGATTGGCAATCCTGCCCCTCTACTGTGTTTTTTCTGTTTTGTTTTGTGTGAGTGTATGTGTGCATATGTTTGTTTTTGATAAAACCCCTCAGTTCTTCATTTACGACCTACAAACTGGCTTATAGTGATGTTTGTACATCTGGAGACTGAAATGAGCCGTGGCTTTCGGAGATATGCTGCTTTTTTATTAAAAGGAAAGGACTAGAGGTAACAAGAAGGAAGGCTTGGAAGCAGGGTTTTGGAGGGATTGGATTTTAAATAAGGGATTAATTTTACAATAAAGGACTAATAGTTTAACACCAGCGCCTTAAGCTGATTCCCTTTTGGAGAGAGTTGTGGCAGTTTTAACATGAAGACAGTGAGGGGCAGTGCTTATCAGGATGAGTGCAGGGCTCTGCTTGTCCAGATGTCTCAGTGTCCACATGTGCTTTTGGCTGCAGCCCATTTGAAGGACTTTTTGGATTAGGCCTTGAGGTCTGGCAGAAAGCAGCTGTTGTCCAGCCATTGTGTATCGCTGATTTTAGACAATAAAATCTCTGCCAAGTGACAGTCTGGCCAAGCAGTTTGGGCAGCAGCATACCTGAGGAAATCACAGACCAGCTTGCTCAGACTTCTTTGTGCTCATTTATCTTGTGTAAACAAGCAGAAAGGCTCTAATGATGTGCAGGCTGATGTGCAGCCTCTGGTGCCCTCACCTCTGACAAGGGCCAGCATTAAATACCTGCTGAACTCTCCTTTGGGCTGACGCAGCTTTACTTCTGCTGGTCCAGCTGCATCCTCGTGGTGCACAAAGCTGCTGGTGGGGGGTTTTAATCACATCATGGGAGTAACAATCTGTATTTAGGTATCTTCTGTGCCCATTCTTAAGTGTTTGAGAGCTGGGGGCTGGATCCAATAATGGCTAATAAGCCTCCAGAGCAAGACTCTAAACCCATGACAGAAAGACATCATCTCAGAGGCTTCCTGACCTCTCAAGTACCTCTGTTCTTTAGACACTGTTCTGCTGCCCAGAGAGCTTACCAAACTCCTGGAGTTTTGCTTTTGCACATCACAGTACAGCATAACTGTTGGCAGCACTGAACAGGTAGTTATCATCATCGTAAGGCTTAGAGATGTGGGCAATCCTCAAACAGCTTTTTTCCTCAGCTCAGATCACTGGTGGAGCAGGAGCCTCTGACTAACCTGACTGAGTAGCTATGTGAAAAACTCATTGAATAAATAGGTGGGCAGTTAGTTATGGGAGAGCAAACAGGTGCATGTGGCTCCATGCATGTTCAATAGGAATCTGGGTCACTACGCTTGCAATAGCTGGCAGCAGCAGGCATGTCGAGTAATCTCCTCACTGTAACAGGATAATTCCTGTGCTGTAGTACTAGTATCAAAATACAGTTTAAAGCCCTGGAGGCAAAGCAAAGCCAGATTTGTTCCTATTACGGCTGGACAGGTGAAGTGACAGCCCTGTATTCCATGTTGGCACCCGTATTGTTCATCCCTCTTAGAGAAGTGGTTCTTTCAAACTGAAGCCAGTGTAGGGGCTGAGCAGATCCTCTCTTCATGTCTGTGGTGGGGCTTTGTGTGGAGTTCACCCCACTGTGTCCCACAGCTCAGAGAATCACAGGATGCCTTGTGTTGGAAGGGACCTTGAAGATCATCTAGTTCTGAGCTCCCTGCCATGGACAGGGACACCTTCCACTAGATCAGGTTGCTCAGGGCCCCATCCAACCTAGCCTTGACTATTTCCAGGGATGGGGTGTCTGCAACTTCTCTGGACAACCTTTTCCAGTGTCTAGCCACCATCACAGTACAGAATTCTTCCCAACATCTCATCTAAACCTACCTTGCTGAATTGCTTCTTCAATAATGGGAAAATCAGAGCTTAAAGGAGAAGGACTATTGAAACTTTGAGAGATCATGAGCAGCCCCACTGATATTACCCAGTAAGTGAGTGAGGTGACTGACAGGCAGTAAACCCAGGCAGTCAACTAGAAAATGCCATTTCCCTGTTGAAAGGACATGGTCACACAAGTGCCTTACTCTTGCCTGTCTACAGCCTGTGTGACATATAGCTGGAGATGTTAGGGTTGGCAGAAACATGTGGGCTCACTGACAGCCATTCATGGTGGTCCAGAAGGGATTTCTAAAGATGTCCACACCATTCTTTTTACCTCATGTGCACATCAGCTTTAAATTACCTGTTTCTGTAGAGATCTGCAGAATGTCCTAGCTAATTTTGGTAACCCAGAATTCCTGGCTGTTATATGACCTGTGCTGAACTCTTGTAATACACTTTACAAGAAGATATATGAAAACCCCTTTTGAATAAAAGTTTAGTTTCATCTATGAGGTAAGTCAAAGTCAGTGGAGTTGAGCCAGGCTTTTAAATGTTCCAGTTGTGATTAAGTGGGATTAATTCTCCTAATTGCAATTACTGTTTCTCAAAAATGTTAAGGTAGGACAAAAACCTTATCCCTTCAGCCTGCTAAAATAATACTGGGTCTTGCAGTGGGACGTGGGTGTACCTGAGATCCCAGAGTGCTCTTCTGTATGCCTCCTCAGAACGGGTAGGGAGAAGCTTGGTTGGTAGTAGCAAAGGTGCAAAGGTAGCCTATGCATCCACGCTTCTTGTAGGCTATGACAAGTTCCAAAAAGCCCAGACAATGGTGGTGCAGAACTGTAGAGCTGGGGTGTTAAGTTCTGGCCTTTTCTTTCCCCTCTGTTCATCCCACTTTTTTTCTTTATTATCTTTCTTCTTTTCCCCCCAAAGGTCACTTTTTTTTGCTGATTTTTTCTTTTTTTTTTTTTTTTTTGGTCTGAACAGTGAAATCTGTTTGGGTAGACAGTGCCTGGAATGGCTTTTCCCTGGTGCTCCTGGGATGAGAGAGTAACTCAAGGTGGTGCTGCTATGTCAGTCAGTAAAAATGAGTGGGAACTGCAGTGGTGAACAGAGGATTGATTCTTCCAAAAGCCAAAAAGCTTTTCTTGACTTCTGCATGTGAATGTGTCCTCTCCCAAACCTCTCCCTTGCTCAGGGGACCTTAGACCAAAACCCCTTGAACTTGTTGGCTGCTGGCAGAGCTGTATAGCAGGACTGGAGAACACCCACACTGCAAGAGCTTTTCAACAGGATTTAAATAACTTGCCCTAAATTCTTTTCTGATGGAAATAGGCAAAATATGACCAAAACGTGTGGTGCTAATTTATACCGATAGAGAATTTCACCCTTGTGTTAAATTTTCAGAGTAAACACCTTGCAGCTGTTTGTTAAAATAAAACAAAAGGCCTTGGAAACAAACCAAACCACAAGCGTGTTTCCTGTCTCCAGCCTCCATGCTGTAGTGCATGCTTGCTCTGCAGAGAATATTGTCCTTTTGGCTGTGTAAAAATTACTTAAGTGCAGTTTTGTTTTCAGTTAAGCTGCCAAGCTTCCATCCTGAAATGTGTGAGGATTTTGTTTTAATTATGCATTTTACCCTACAGCTATGTGGTATTTTACTGCCAGATGACAGAAAAGCAATACAGTTATGTGCCTCAGCACCTGAAACATTTAGTGCAAACCACGTTATTCATCATAATAATTTTTAGCATGTTTCGTAAGGTTTTGACATCATGCACAGATGATACAAAACAATTCTTAGAATCCTATTATAATTTAAGTTGGAATATTTTTCTCAATATATATTGCATTAAACACTGAGTTTTAAAAACAGAGGAGTGATATCCAATTTCATAAATATAAGTTTTAGTTCTGATTTCTGCTAAAATGTAAATTTGTCTATTTATCTGAGTAACACTTGCTCCCAATCTCAATGAATATACATCTTCCTTCCATTGCCCAGGCTTGTGCTTGCCCTGCCAGTGCTGGAGAGCGGGTTGCAGCACATTTTGGTCTGAAGTCTCTGTGACCCTGTTGGGACACACTGCTTGATCTTGGGTATAATTTTCTGAGGTCCAGCTGCTTGCCTGGGTAGAGTGAGGACAGCCCTGTGCTGGAGGCTGTGAACTGAGGCTGATACGTGCTCCAGGTCAGAGGACTTGCTATGAGATCCACAGGCACAGTCCATAAAGGAAAATGCAGGGGTGAAGGGTGACTGCCTGATATTTGTTCAAGTACATTACTTGTAAAAAAGAAGTTGCAACCAGAAAGAACACTTGTAAAGTAGAATCAGGCATTGTAAACCTTAGTAACTAATGCCCTTTGAAAAACCAAGCAGATCTCACTTGTTTCATGGTACAAAAGCTACTGTACCCGCAACGGTGATGGCCTGGGGAACTTTAAAGGCGTGCTGCAGAAAATAGACTTGCTATTTCTGGTATGCTCCACTGTTTTCACAAAGTGCTGCTTCAACTGCATAAGATTTACCAAAGATAACAGCATGCAAACATGCCCAGCATCCTCAGGACGAAGCTCCCTTGGCATAGCAGGGATCAATTGACAGCAGATTTTCAGAAATGGGTTGGCAGCCCATGTGATTAAGAGTGTTTTATGCTTGTTTATTGAAGTCCCTTCTATAAATAGTCAGTGTAAGTTTACAACTGCATGCTAACTTTGTGCTGGCCCACATCTTACCTACCACTTTCCTGGAAAACACTCCTACACTCCAAGCTCCTACATTTTGTGCTTTCTTTCACCTCCAAGTATAATTTTTACTTATTAGAATAAAGTACTGTATAAACATAGATTAAGTCCATATTTGAGACCACGAGGATTTGAAGTGGGCAGATCTGAGCATGTGGGTGACTTGCCGAGGGCACTGGTTGTGGTTTGGAGGCAGTGACAGAAAGGAGCAGTTAGCACCTTTAAAAATGCAGAGGATTTTATATCTCTATGTCTATATATATCTATAGCTATATATATCTGCCTGTCTTAAGCAGGGCTCTGAGCTGCAGATTGCTTCTTGTGGGTGAGCCTTGTCTGTGTGTTACCTTGTTCATTGCAACGGGAGCTGTGAATGCTCATCCCTGAGGCCAGCAGGGCTTTGCATGGTTGTGCTGAACAGGCAGTGGGGATGGAGCAGGCTGGACTGATCAGGTCCTGGCTGTTGGCATGCCTGTTTTCAGCTCCTTACTCCATCTATAGACGATTTGTAAGTTTGTGCCAAGACAGAAGCCATCACAAGAACATCTCCAGATAGATAGTGTTATTGTGGAGTACCGTGTTGTATCTCCCTGTTTCTTCCCTTTTCCATCTACAGCTGGTTTGAGGAAATTATAAGCACCTACACAGGGCTTTGCTTGCTCCTCAACTGTTTTTCAAAGACAAAGCCCCTTGATGACAGATTTTGGAGGTAGGTCTGCAAATGGGTGTAGAGCAGTTGTAGCCTCCTTTCTCTTCACATCTGTTCTAGCCTGAGGAGTGAGTGTTCAAGCCATATGCTTTAATAAGCTGCCAGCATAATAGAAACTAAATTAATCAGGAGCATGAACAGGACTATCTCCATTTTCCTGTGTTCAGACCCAAGCATGGGCAGTTGTTTTCAGTGTACTAGAAAAGATCTTCTTTCTTTCAGTTTTTCACTCTTCACTTTTAGTGTACAGAATGCACTGATCTATTTTGTGTGATTATTTTGGCAAAGTCTGGGATGATTTTGTCAAGTTGGCTAGAATACAGTTCAAGTCACATCCAGATTACCATTTATGATGAAATTCAATGTGTGTTGAAGTCCCGAAATCTTAAAAGTTGCCCTTTGGTGCACTATAAGGAGTGCTGCAAGGTGAGTCAGTACTTACTGCTGAGTTACAGATTTGGTTGGGTTTTTTGTTCCACCTTATCTCACCTTATTTGGTGACCTCTTGCACACCAAGTTGGAGCTCTTTACTTTTGGTTAGTTAAAGAATTGTTCTCACTGCCTTATTAATTTAAGTATATTGAATGCAAAACACCTTCTTAGCCAGACAATATGGGTAATATGTCTGATGTGTTAAAGGATTTCCAACAGTAAACCATGTTGGATTCCAAGCTCCATTTAGCAGCTCCTGCCTCATTAGCAAAAATACAAAGAGAGCATCTATTAAGCTGCTATGGAAGTTCCTTCTCACAGGACTTTAGGAACTTAAGGGTCTGAGTAGGAGGCTCCAAAAAAAAAGTGCAAGTATTGTTACCTGATTTCCAATATGAGCTCTATTAAGAAAGTGGAGGGACTTACCTCCTAGATCAGGCTTGCTTTTGGGGGTATCTCTGCTGGTCACATATGACATGTTTTCCCTAACTGATAATCCATTTTGGCAAAAACCTGTAATGTGGGCTGAACTGTAGACATCTCTTATGGGCAGATAGCTGCTGTTTTCACTAGCGTTGAAAGGATGTGAGTAGCTCCTGCTCTTCTCAGTGGGCTGCTCTAGCCCAAAGCTGTGACTCAGTGATGGTAAATAAATCCTATACTAAGAGACGCTGAAGTTTAAAGTTCATTGGCTTTATTATTCCTAAAAGATAAATTGCTTATTCTTTAGAGCCATCCAAATCTGGCCTTTGAGATATACAAAATAAGTCTGTTGTCTCTGAACACTGTGAGGAAGGTTAGCAGGTGCTCTGCTTGGTGGCCTCTCTAACCTGTAGCCAAAACAAGGTTTGATTTATGCTGCAAGCTCTATGCATGTAGGCAGATCCTCTTCAATGTCTTCATAAATGACTTGGACACAGGACTTGAAGGTACACTTACATCGGTTTGCCAGTGACACCAAATTGGAAGGAGCTGTTGACTTCCTGGAAGGCAGAGAGGCCCTGCAGAGAGACCTGGGCAAATTAGAGACATGGGCAATCACCATCTGTGTGAAGTTTAATAACAAGGGCAAGTACTGGATTCTGTACCTGGGATGGGGCAACCCTGGGCGTATGGACTGACTGGGGAATGAGAGGCTGGAAGGCAGCCCAGGGGAAGTGGATCTGCGGGTTCTGATCAATGACAAGTTGAATATGAGTCAGCAGTGCCCTGGCAGCCAGGAGGGGGCCAGCCGTGTCCTGGGGTGCATCAAAAGCAGCGTGGTCGAGGAAGGGGATCCTCCCCCTCTTCTCCACTCTGGTGAGACCCCACCTGGAGTTCTGTGTCCAGTTCTGGGGTCTCCAGCACAGAAAGGACATGAACCTATTGCAGCAGGAAGAGGAAAGCCTTGAAGATTACTAGAAAGATGGAACACCTCTCCTAAGAGAAAGAGCTGAGAGAATTAGAACTGTTCAGCCTGGAGAAGAGCTCTGGGGAGACCTTAGAACAGCCTTCCAGTACCTAAAGATGGCCTCTAAGAAAGGTTTCCTTGAGAGGTGTTAAGATACCCCATGCCTGGAAAGGTTCAAGGTCAGGTTGGTCAGGGCTCTGAGCAACCTGATGTAGTGAAAGATGTCCCTGCTCACTGCAGAGGTGTTGGACTAGATGACTTTTAAAGGTGCCTTCCAACTCAAGCTATTCTGTGACTCTGTGAATTGAATGGTTCTTGTGGGTTCCTTCCAACTCAGGATATTCTGTGTTTCTATGCTTGATTGTATGAAAACTGGAAAGAGCCTCTGGTCCTTACTTGAGCTTCAGCACCAGAGGAGGCATGCAGGATTTATACCTACAGTACATATTTTGAAATGAGTGTAGGCCAAGTTGTTTGCTGTAAGAGGAATTTGGAAAGGTATTACGTATGTGTTTGACAGACCAAGTGCAGCCTCACACGTGGCTGGGCTGGTTCAGGTTTCAGCCTTTTAAATAGCTGTCATTTCACTGTTCTGCTAATGAAAAGGTGAATTTCTCACCTACCTCTTGCGAAGGACTTCAGAGGTTAAAAAGAGAAATGGCATTTTATTTCAATAGGTGTCAGTTGTGCAGAGAGCACTGGTGCTGCGTCCTAAGAGGAAATCGACTTCTGTGGCTGCAGAGCATCAGTGGAGAGAAGTTCTGGCAGAGAACAATAACAAAAACAATGGCTTGAGGTTTAGGATGGAGCATGAGCAGTCTGTGAGAGGGATGTCATGTAGCTGAGATACCTGCAGCAGCTCATTCCAGCTTAGCTACCTAGGAACAGGTTGTTCCCCTGAGGCATCTTAGAGCTTAATCTAAATCAATGAAAGGCTGAAGTCATCATCAACTGAAATCAGGGGAAAGCTTCCTGTTGGCATAAATGACATCTGGATCATGGATTTAGTAACCACTTAATATGGACTGTTAAGCTCTCCTTCAAAAAGTATATTTTTTTTCATTGATTTCAGTACAAACAGAGAATAAAGCTGACATCTCCATGAACACCAAGAATAAACATTTTGTGGGTAATGCCATTCAGGTATCAGTTTTATTGGAAACCCCATTGAAGCTCTTCAGGGGGAAGAAGTATTTTTTGTGTTTCTGTGGTTTCTGGTAAATACAGGATCAATGAAGCGAGCTCTGGCGTTTGCTTTCACACTGAAACATGTTTTTCAGTATTTAGCTGACTACTGTAGATTTCACCCTCATATGTTTCACCTACAAAATTGAAGTGGTCTTTTAAATCATAGTGTCTTTTGAATAGGCACAAAATACCTATTTTGATCATTTGAAAAATAAGAGGTATAAAAGTTTATGTTCTGGAAATGCCCAGAGAGACGTGTTCAATTATCTTTCTAATAATTTTGTCCAGCACTGTGATTTTAGTTTTTTCCTGAATAGCTCAAGAATATCTCTGTAGATATCCTCAAATTAGAAAATTTTCTCCTTAGTTAAAATCCCACATGAAAATTTCTGATCCCCAGAATAGTACTTTTAGAAAAAAAAGTCCACTTAAGACTAGCGTTTTATAATAGCAATGGCATCAAAACATCAGTGTCAGCCTTGCTTCCTCCCAAAGTGGAACATGACTGATTGCTTGCTCTACAGGATCCCCATCTAACCCCATCTTTCAGGAATCAGTTCACAGTTCCTTCTTAACAAACCTTGATGACAGCTTTTTTCTCTGCCAAAATGGAAAGATTTTACTGTGTGGGATTTTTACATGTGTTAATCATAAAGTGATTTTTAGGGAAACACAGGGAAGGAAGAGAGAGCCCTACATGCTGACTTTTATTTTTTATTTTTATCAGAAATCATGTTGACCTGAGTTTTGCCTAATTTTATTGAAAGGAATTTTCAAAGAATCAGTATTTACATACTTAGCACTTTTTCAAAATTAGACCCATCTAATGGCCAGAAAAATCATTGAGCCATTAAAAACTGAACTGCAAAAATACTTCTCTCATATAAATCCCTATGCCTGAGGATATTGCTGATCTGCATTTTCTTCAATGTAACAACACTTGGGTTTCATTCATGTCTTGTAACAATGGAACATTAATTGAGAGGATCAAACGCCTGCTTTCCAAGAGACATTTTTGTCACTGCTGACATAAATTTCCTCCATGTTCCTTGTTCCTGGGGCATTAGAAGATTCTGGATAAATTAATAGCTTTGATATTTTTTCCACTTTGAAGAAAATATTGGCACTTTTTTTTTTTTTTAAGATGTATCAGGTAAGGTCTAATATTAGCATATGTAAGGGTGCTTATTAAAGTTCAGGCTTGAAAGGCACTGGCTCAAAAGGCAGTTCAATTTGCTTGACCCTGCTGGCATTACTAAACCTACCATACCTTCATTTGTATGCTGACATGACAAAGATTTTGCTTAGTTTAATTTGAGAGGCTGCTGGGCTTATGAATCATGATGTAGAAAATGTACAAATAGGAATAATTAAACAGAATTGTCCATATGGCAACATAAAAGCCAGACCCTGTAATTGTAAGGATGCTTCTGCTGATTTGGTTACAGCAGTGTAACGTGAAAAGGGTTTTCTTCACATTGTTGTTACTGGGTTCAAATACAGGTGAGCATATCCCTGATTCAATCTTTGAGGTAAAGGCCATGCATGGCTTTCACAGAGGTGGACTCATCAGCATTCCTGAATTCTGCTCAAGTTTCTGTGCCAAGTGCTGCTAGGGAGTTAATGAAATGGAGTCCCAGTTACCTAACACTCATTGATGAACTGGTGAGGTGGCAATTTCTAGTCCCATGGGAGTGGTAGGGTAGGAGAGATGCTTGTTGTTCCCCTGGCTCCTGTTGCTGGCCACACAGTGTCTATCCCTGTTATGCTGGACCAAACTCCTCCCTCTGCTCTAACCCCCACACTCCTGGGCACCCCTTCCACTTAGGAATGATCAAATAACTTAGGTTTGCATTATTCATTCTGTAAGTCATTCCTCTTCTTTCTCTCTTACCTGAAAGGGTAGGTAATGAAAGAGGAGATTAAGACACCGTTTAAGACTAAATAAGTTGAGGAATTCTTTTAAAAACTCAAGACTCTCAACCAGAAAGGGGAATCCAAGCCCAAACAAGGCCCTCCCCAGCAGGTAGAGATCATCGCCAGCTCCTTATACATCAGTGAAAGTGTGTCCTGCTAATGTAGTCCAATCTTAGAGCTTATCCTTTCTCTTCCAGCTGTCAGGATTTCCTAAATAATTTCCTGCATAATCCAGCCACAAGTATCAAGGAGAGGAGGGTCATGAGTCATCCAGGCTCTAAGAGAGGTACAAGAAGGTGTATGACCTTCTTTGAAGGTCTCCTCTGCTTGCTCTTCTTTTCTTTCATTTCCCTCCCGTTTGTTTTGTAACTTTCACTGTATAAGCTCCATTTCTTCTCCGAAAAAAGTCATTAGGTGTTTGTCATCCATTCCAGTGGGACCAGGAATAAACTGGAATTGCAAAGCTGTTCACTTCAGCCTGCCCTTGCCAAGCTGATCCTGCCAAGTGCCAGCTTAATTTTTTTTTACCAAGAGAAAAATAAGTAAATACATTTGAATAAAAGTTGAACTGATTCGTTTGGCCAGAGGGGAATGGTTCATTTAAAGGCATCTCTTGGGAAAGCAAATAATTGAAAAGTTGGATTTTAGAATCATGAATAAAGATACTGATGGTTCCTGGGTTTAATCCAGAAATTCATTATTTAACGTACACTGGGCTACAGGAGACCCAGGTTCAGTTCTCTCAGCTTTATGTGAGAACTGGAGGCCATGCCTCTGGCTTTCCAAGAGAGATCCTGACCTGCTACCAGCTTTCTAGGGAACCCTAGAGAAGGAGTGTCCTCCTCTCAGACCCTCACATTCATTTGGTTTGGCTCCATATAAATGGTCATTTGTTAGAGCAAGGCTCAGAAAGTAGAGATATCCTGTCTGGGTGAGTAAGCTGACCATCATGCTAGAGAAAACCTATTTCTGTTTCAGTAACTCTTCGGCTACTTTACGTAGAACAGTTAGATCAGGAGAGTTTGAGAGAATCATGTCTCCACCTTGGGCTGCAACTTACTCAATACCTCCTTAGAAAAGATCAGTGTCTTCTGGGAGAGAGCCTGATACTGCCTGCACAGGCTTGGGTTTGGATTACCCAGCAGCCTCAGGTGAGCATAGCTGTGCTCCAGCCACACAACCAGACCCTGCAGCAAGAGCTTAGTTCAATGCTTCTTGTAGGTTGTGTGCTGGGAGAGAGAAAGGCTGAGCAGCCTTCTCATGTTGAATCTAGTGCATGGTATGTCTCCAGCAAGGTTCAGTTACACCTTGTATTTGTCCTTGGTTTTGAATAATTTCTATAAATTGCTTTTAACCCTGAGTATGAGTCGTATTCTGATCAAGGTGGGTGTGCAGTTATCTGTTCATCATGCATATGGGTCGTCTCTCCTTTTGGAGAGCCCACAGGAAATGAAATATTTTCACTAAGACTTCAGTACAAAGGGAAGCAAATAAAAATAGCTAAAATGGGGAGGGTTGTTTCTATATTATTATCCTTTGCTAAATGCTACCTATGCTAAATGCTGCAGCTTGGGCTGTAGAAGATTCAGTGAGGATAGTCCCTAACAGATTTTGTGTCAGAATCTGACAGCTGAATCATCCTGTAAGTACTTCTCACCCTTCACTGAAATGTGGTCAAATACATTACTTTTTGGCAGCAGGTATGGGAAGTGACTGCCTGGTTCTCACTCACAGGCAAGTAGCTGATTTGCTTTCCTTTATTCAATTTATTTTATGTCCTTTTGCAGGGAGGGCTGCTTGTCCCCCATCAGCCCGGAGGCATGGCCCCTTGTGCAGTCTTTCATATGCCACAACCGAACCTTCATCCTGGACGGCCACGTGCAGCTGAAGACAAGTCTGCAAACCCAGGAGCGACACCTTTTCCTCTTCACAGACCTTCTGGTTGTCGCCAAGTCCAAGTGAGTATGGCCCCTCAGGCACTGCTCCTGCAGAGCAGACCTTTTCTTCAGTGGAACATAGCATGGGTTTCCAGAATTCTATTTTAGTAGCAAACCTTCTTGTAAGGATTGTAAGGAAACATTTTATTTTGATCTCTCCAGGCATCTTTGAAAACCTCCTAGCCATAGAGGAATTTAAGGATGCAGCATTTTATGGATATCATATGGGTATCAGATATTCTTTGATACATTTCATGTTGTGTGTCATCTTCTCCACTTTGGGAGTGCAGGGTCACAAAAGATTCATTGACTGTCAGCTGTGTCCGATGTGCTACCTTCAACTTCTTGTTTTAGACAGGTCCTCTTCAGTCCCTCTTCAGTCCCATGGGGTTTGGATAACACCAGTGGTTGTGTTGTAGAGGGGTTAGACGTCTTAATCCTTACCTGGAAGCTGCTTTGATAAACACCAGGGATGAGCAGCTGTATAAAAATAGAGATTGCAGGCGGCACTGCGGTGTCTGTCTCTGTAGGTTGTCCTGTGCCAGAAGGAGCATGGGGAAGGAGAAGCAATGCTGAGCAGTCTGGGTAGTGTTCATGTGTAATCAGGCTTGCTGTTGAGCTCTGATTATTCACTCTACCATTCACAATTAAATCACATTTACAAGCTGTGTCTAGCATGCCAGCTTCATGCGGCATTTGTGGTTTAAGGCAATTTTAGAGGGTGCTTTCACTTGTTGTTATGGGTTGTGGAGAAATAATAATAAAAAATCCTGATGTAGCTTCACTCTCTGTTAGGCACTGTGTTGTGGTTTCACAGGGTGGGCAATCTCAACGTGAATCCTGGGCTTTTGCAATGTGTTGTTTCGCTTAAGCAATTGTTTCAGGGGCTTCTGGGAAAAGCCAGAAGAAATCTGTGTTTTCTGTAGAAATCTGAGCTGTGTCTGTTTGAATCACACATAGTAAACATAACCCCCCCAGCTGAACTCCCTCACTTGATGTGGTGTGACAACACAGAGGATATTTTACACAAAACATGTTCCGCTATGGGTGGGTGGTGAACATAAGGATATTTAGGGGGAATCTTGGTATTCTACCAGCAGTAGCAGTAACACCATTGTTACTGTATCAATTTTTGTTTGTTGCTTGTTTAGGGTGGAATTCACCTCACCTAATTTCAGCTGTAGAGTGAAATATTTGCAACTTACCTAGGTTTCTAGGTTGCTCTTACAGTCACCGAGGCAAAAACAGCTCCTTGCTGTGGCAAACTCACCTGTGCTGAAAGAGCATTGATAGTGGGTGAGGGGAGTCATGCTCTTGGAGATCTCTCACCCTGTCCACTAGCTTTCCAGTTGGTGTGGTCCACCAGCTTAGCTCCTAAATTGTAGAAGAGTACAGTCAGGAGGGATAAAGCCCCCCGTCCCTGGTCAGCCTGCCGAGCAGAAGTTGTGTTACAGCCCCAGGCTGAGCTGCACATTACTGCAGGTTTGGCTGGGTCCCAGTGGGACTATTTGCATAGGAAAGCACTAGTTGGTGTAACTGCACAAAAATCTGGTCCCCAGGGAGTAATAACAGCTCTTACAGCATGTGATTTAATGTGGTGAAGAGATACAATGTTTAAAAAAGGTGGAAGAGAACAATTTGTGCTTTTGCATGTGAAAGGGGGGGGGGGGAACAAGTCTTTGCTAGAAATGGTAAAAATAGTATTTTGAGTGATTTTACTTCATGTATTTTGAAGAACTAATTGGGATGTTCTCTCTACAGCTGCCCTGTCAGCAATTAAAGCATCAGAGCTGTCACTAATGAATACTACTTAAAAATCAGCATTTTTAAAGCTGTCTCACACTAAAATGCCAATGCCAGTTCCTAGAAGGAAAACCTGAGTGTGTGTATTGCTATGTGGCCGTGACTGTTGATTGCTATTGACTTTTTAATAGCTGGTACAGAGTCAAAGCAGTAAGATTAGGACAAAATTAATGATACAGTTGAATCTGACTTAACTTCAGAATTATTCCTTGTGAATAATTCTGTCTTAAGTAGTTTTTTTGTTTTGGACATGTGAACCCCAAAGGTATCTTTGGTACAGCTGGGCCCCATGCTGGTGTGAGCTCAGCTGCAGGTGACCAGTCACTGTACAAATGGAGCTCATGTACAATCAGGCTTTGTATGATCAGCAAATGGGTACAAGTTTTTCCTAAAGAGAACAAGTATCTTGTGTCCTCTGAGCTTGCTGAGTAAACTGCTTGTACAGCACTGAGCTCCTGCTTAAAGGCAAAAAATTACCATTGCTCCCATTGAAATTTGTGAGGGTCAGTTGTCTCCACAACTGGTCCATCTATGACTTTAGACAAGGGGCCTGTAGGTTCATTTTTTTGCTACTTTCTAATAATTTCTGAAATATAAACTCTTATGGTTTCCTGTGATGCATGATGTCAGTTTATAAAAAATAAGAACAATACTCATATGCTGTGCTCTTCTGCTACCCTGTCCTTCACTACCTTTATGTGAGGATTAAGTCACAAATGAATTGATTGAAAGAGTTTTTCTCACTAAACCAAAGCTAAGTATGTAAAATGTTATACTCTTTTTTATATATTGATTAGATTTCTTACAGAGAGTGTATGGTTTTATTTGGCAGAGTAAATATTTCAAGGATCTGTCAGTTCAATGATGAGGTTCTCTTTCGTAAGTTTTTATGTGGGAGACACAGAGACATGGTTTCCTTTTTCTCCTTTGTGATGTGCACCTTTGTACACACACATGCCTTTTAAGGGTATTTTCCTGAAATGGCTGGACATAGAAATTAAGGGCTGAGTGCATACGTGGAATTACGGTAGCAGTCTCACAGTAGATCCATAAATGCTTTTGTCAGAGGATTCAGTTAAGGAGATTAGCAAATCTAGAGAAATTAATCTTCCATCTGTTATTGGCTGCAAGGTATCCAAATGTCAGCAAAGGGAACTGTGTGTACCCTGCAGCAGTGGCATAACTTGGGGTGTGTCAATATCTACAGCACTGTTATTCATGATTTTTCTGTTCATTTGAGTGGATTTAGGATCTGCCTGGTATTTACAGTAACATTTGCTAGGGGACTTCCTTAAAAATATATATAATACTCATTAGATTGTTACTGTACCCATTTTTTAAATGTTCTGTCATGCTGCTTCCTTAGTCAGCAATGATATATTCATTTCTAAAGGTAATGCTTTGGCCCTTAAATAGAAGTCCCACGTTTCACAAATGCTGAGAAGCCATGGATTGCCTAAAGGACATGGCAGATAAAGATAAAATTATACTTGAGGCTCTCTAGATGTTAATGGAGGCTACTGTTTCAGTGCCTCTGGAAACCAGGCCACTTGAATACTGATAATAGCTGAAAGCTGTGACTGGGCATGGCAAACAGGGTAAGAATATATGTCAAGCATGACTGGAGAACACCCTCGTGTTTTTGCCAACACCCTGCTGACACCCGCTACTGGCACTGTAGGGGTCTGGCTTTATGGACTGTAAATGTTTAAAAAATGAAACAGCATGTAGAGTGTTCACTGTACTGGGTAATGGCAAAAAGAAGGAGAAAGAGGAAAAGAGGAGAAAGGGAAGGCCAACAGATTGATAGAGTGGAGTCAGAGCAGACAGCCACTTATTAACACCTACATTACAATTCACAGCTGTATTTTTTTGTAAATCTACATTTTCACAATTCATTCCATGGTCAGTCAGAATACAGTTATTTTTGCATTCTTGACAGACCTTACTTGTTGCATCATAAACTGATTTGCTAACAAGCGTGTTGAAATGTGCTCCTGTACTTCAAGTTTTTCTTTGATTGGGTAGCAAAACGTAATAGAGGTGAAATGTTCAGCTGATCAGGAGACACTGTAGTCTTAAGTTTGATATGCACTGATGGTTCTTTCTTGACCTTCCTCTGAATTTGCTGCACTGTCCCACCACACCTGTTAGCACAGTATCACCTGGAAACCTCACACCATCCAGGTTCATCTACATACTCTTTAAAGCCACAAGGTTCAAGTGCTTTCATGTTTCAGACTGTATTAGTTCAGTCTGTCCTAAATCAAATATCTTTTAAATGAGACTAATCTCAGAGAAAGTAGCCCATGTATACCAAAGCTCTAAGAAACAGCTTACCTGGCATGTTTCTTCATAGAGCACTAATCACCATGGTGCCCAGCACTGTCCCCATCCACATTTGCAACACAGTGGTGAGCAGACATGCTCTTGGTTTCAGGCAGGGGACACTTTTCCTCCAGCCTTTCCCTGCTGGCCCAGGAGAACCATAGCTCAGGTAATTCAGTCTGCAAGGCTTGAAGCGAGTGGCTGTGGCAGTGCTACAAAGCTGGATTGACTTTGGGAGATTTTACTTGTTTCTCACGTGTTACTAGTGCTCACCAATCCTACAAAGGAAGGAGACTTATAATGAGAAATCTATTGGAAGGAAAGACTTGAAGTTAAAATGTGAAATTCTGTAAATTTGACCTTTGCTCTATTGCTTAGTACGATAAAACACAAGAAGGGCCAAATTTTTAAAAATCGGGAAAATGATGTATCTTCCTTGTAGATGAGCAAATATTTTGAGAATGCACAAGGTCCTGGCTCATTCTCCAAATGATGTGGTCCTAAAGCTACCATGTTGAAAGTTTGTGAAGGCTGTGTGGTGACCTGTACTGTAGTTAACACAAATGGCAATTTTCTGCTTGTTCTTTCTTCAGGTTTAATTCATTTGCCCTGGCCTAGTTGTCACTACTTAAACTCATCATAATTTTTGACCCTGGGGCTAAGCAATAGAACTGTATTGTGAACTCCTCGATGGCATTAAAGTCACTGAAAGGAGAGTCAAATACAAGTGGCAGTCTTTGCCTCACAGCAAGATTTGGAGGCCAACTCTAGACATGGACAGATTTCCCCTGAGAAGGGGGGTGTCCAGGGATGCCACAAGCAATCTGTTTATCCCACAAATAAGAGATTTGTTGATCCCATTTAAATGAAAAATTGGTATCTTTTTATATGCAACCCAATAAAACATTTTTTTAAACTGAAGCAGAAGTGCTTCTGGCAGCTCCAGTGCAAGCCTCACATGTGCCTGATGGAAAAAAACCTCTAGTTGTTAATCTGCCTTCTGTGTTTTCATGTGTGTGACACACCTGTGAATTTCTGCCTGCAGGTCACACTCTCATTTCAAACTGAAGTGCCAAGCCCGTCTCTGTGAGATGTGGACAGCATTTTGTACAGAAGAAGTCTGTGAAGGCAGCACAGACCCAGACCGGTCCTTTGTTTTGGGCTGGCCCACCACAAACTGTGTGGCAAATTTCAGGTAAGAATTGAGATATATTTTGTTTAACAAGTTGCATAAAGTTTTTAGGCTGACAGGTAATGAGACTATCACAGATTCATTTCAGCACCAGTGAATGTGGGGAGCAGGAACTTGCTGATTCTCTAACCAATTCCTTCTACTGCTTCGAGCAAATTGTCCTCCACACCTCATCTTCCCTCTTGCTTATCATTTTAGAAATTGAGAAAATATGTGATTTGGCAGAGCATTTTCTGTGTTACAAACTTGGTCCCTGGAAATTACCTTTTTTTTTGTATAACTTGACAAACACCTTGGCTAATTAATAAGATGAACTACAAATATTAAACAGCCAAGCTAATGAAAGGATCAAAGTCTCATTTAAACAGAAGTCCATGTATTAGAAGTAGCAAGAAACATACAGTGAAATACTGACCTTGTCCTTTTTCTCTTTTCGATTTAATTGTGCCAGAGAAAATGTCAAAATTCCTCTTAAAGCAGAATCTCTGCATTTTAATAGAGAGAAAAAATTTTGGTCTGTCTTTGCAGCATTGACTGTAAGACACATAAGGGCTGTAGAGGTAATTTCAGTGATTAGGATAATTTTAGTCGCAGCAGGAGGGCTTTTTCGTCACTTTGGATGAGGGAGGGCACCATCCCCCTGAAATCCCAGCTGCTTAGCCACAGTAATTTGCCTGGGTCTTGGAAAACGCATTTTCTTCTTTATCAACGGAGAGCAAAAGCTGAAGTATCCAGCTTAATTTGTGTGTCACGTTGTCCATACCTAAGGACAATGTTGTCTACAAACTGCACTCTCTTAAGCTGGTTGTGCTGTTTATGTTTTTTTACACTTAATAGTCCTGAAACAAAGATGGAATTTTCTATTGATTTTAAACTGAAATCTTGCCAATAAACGGGAGCTTTGATCTAAAGACAGTATGTGATCCTTTATAGATATGTGAAAGTAGTTGAATAGGAAAGCAATAGCTTCAGTCAAAAAAAGAGTCTGAGATTTTACAGAAGTGAAATTATTTTATGTCTGCAGGTGCACAGAAAAAAATCTAAAGTGCCATATGTGAGTCCATAGATGTCTGTCCAGCAGAACTGAAACAACTAACTCAGAATCATATTTGTAACATTTATAAAGTGCATTTCCCTCGCAGCATCATTGAGTAGGTGTGTAGTTCCCCAAATGCCTGCTCTGGAAATTTGAAGAACTTGATTTGCAAAAGCAGCAGTGGGAATAGCAGTTAGATCTGGGACAGGATTTAAATCAAGAAAGTTGAAGCAAAATTAGGTTAGATTCCTTGAACTGTCATGTTATTAGCTACATTTAGCTGGACAGCTTTGTATCCTTCAAAGTATACACGTGAGATAAAGATAAAGGTGATAAGCCTTAAAATGTCTGAAGTTAAACCCTACTAAGTATAATGGGCTTATATGTACTTTGTGATGTGCTGATAAAACAAGTAATAAGTAAGAAGATAATTAGCATAGTGAAAGTGGAAAGAAGTCTGTGTACCTGAGGAAATACCTTTAAACTTTTGAATTAAGCTCTTTTTTTAAAGTGCCCTCCTCTTCTGTTTGGACATTACTTTAAGAACTCAACACATTTCCTACCGAATTAACTGGTAAAGCTTTACCTTTTGTGGCAAAAACTGGTAACTGGGGCTTTTCATCTCCTTGGTGGGCTTTTCAGTTGACTTTACAGGAAAGCAAACTTTTCATTCAAATCTGGATGAATCTTTTAGTTTTTGTAGGTATTTATGAAATTGCAACCAAGAAACTGCCCATTCCATTGTGGTTTGTACAAGGACTATTTTGGTATTAGAATAATGGCTGATTTGTCCTGGTTTTTCTTTAATTCTTTCAGGTCTGCAGAACAAAAGGAAACATGGCTATCTTTTTTGCAAAGGTACTTTATTATATGATCTTTAAAGACACTGCAAAGAGTCCCAGTCTAGACCAGTGATTCCCAAGCTGCGGTGTCTATGCCATCATGATAGATAAGCTCTTCCAAGGTGGTATTAACAAAAAAAACCTCATGTCTTCTCCCTCAGAAGATGTGTGCTTTCATGCAACAATCACTGTGCAGGGAGGGAATTGCTTCCCTGTGCTCAGCAGAAAATGAACAATTCCTATCACATATTGCTCCTTCCCAACACAGCAGCAGGAGCCTCTGCCACCATGGCTCTTTCCACAGTGATGGCATTTAAGCAAGCCCAGCTCAGGAACCTCTGCTCTAACCTGTCTGCTGCCCAAGACCGGCTGTATTTTCTTCTTAAAAAACATGCCCCAAGCTGGAGGGTATGGTGGGAGGGTCTGCATAAGCAGAGCTGTCTTACTTCATTCAGTATTTGGACAGAAAACTCCTAGTGATGGTTCTGTTTTCTGGTCATCCGGTTCTTCTGGTGGAGACTTGTGTCTTTATCTGATTCTTCAGAGTGCCTGGGTTGTTTAAATCATCCTTGCTGGGATGGTTTCCAGTTCACTGTTCTCCTGTTCAGTCCTTTGAACTCGTCTGTACTGATGTAACTGATCCCAGTAGGAGTCTGCAGTGCAGACTGAGGCATCACAATGATGGGTAGTTTTAGCTTGATTCTTTCTATTCACTTTCTCTGCTGCTTACTCTGATTTCTACAATGAACTTCAGTATGGCAGGACATTACTGGGGGCCACAGTCAGTGTCCCTTCCAGACACTGCTGGGTGCTTTCTTGTCCTCAGAGATCTTTCTACTGCAGTACATCTGCAAACAATCTCCTTACCAAGTTACTGCTTGATTGCTGTATAAATCTACGTCTTGCTATTTATGTGTGCAATATTAAAAATTCACTTGTTTTGTACTTGCTTTGTCAGTCGAATAAGAGAAGAGAAAGAAAAAGACAATCCTAAAAGCATTCCTCTGACGATAATTGCAAAGGACGTGGGAACTTGTGCATATGTAAGTGTTCTTGAGCTAAACAGGGGTCTAAATCCACATCACCTATGAGTGCTATTCACCTGCAAGTCCTTTGGATATTGAGAGGGTTCCTTTGGTTCGCAATCTCCTTTAAGGATTCAGACCCTTGAAAAGGCTTGGTATAGACAGCCCTGAAATGTTTTTTTCCTGTGTTTAACACATGATTTCCGTTTTAAAGACAGTGCGCTTGGTAAGAAATACTGGTTCTGGCACATGAACTAAAGACTGTACAGTGTGAAGTCCCAAGAAACACCTCTAGCAGAATTTATGCATAAGCATCTCCAGAAATGTCAGTACCATGTTTCCTTTTTTTTTTCTTGTAAAACTTATCTAAACCCACAACTGCCTTCATTAAATTCTGCAAAGTTGCAGTTGTTTTATTGTTTATAATGATCTTAAGTCAGTAAAGCAGTGCATAAGAACACCCTGAAATAGCCACAAGCACGTTACTCATTAAATAATTGATGTTGGTAAATTTATAGGCAAAGAGTAGATGGTAAAGGAAGGTCATCCATAGGGTGATTTGTACCTTCCTGACTACATAATTTTTAACCAATTTAAGCTAAATTCTTGTATGTAGCCAGTTCCATAGAGATACTCTAGTATTCAGTGATAATCTGAATTGATATTCTTCCTCTGCTTTTTGTCTTTTGTTTCTAACCGTGCTTGTGACATCTGTATTTCAAGCTCAGAATGCTAAGGAGTATGGGGCAAGGGCATAAGAAATTTTCACAGAAGTTAGATTTCACTGTAAGTCTTTGCCCAACAATGAATTTCCACTTAAAATTCTGTATTTGCATAAATGTAAGCATAAAGAAGTTTGCCTTTTTTTTTTTCCCAGAAAATCATTATTAAGATAAACAGTGATAGAATTGCCAGGTTGCTAAGACAAAAGTTAATAAACAATACTAATAACAGTGAGAGTTCAAATGCAGAACTGCAGTTCAAGGTCTGCTCAGGTGTAAAAGTCTATAAATCATACATGCATTCAGGTGTTGCAGTCCCGTTACCAGGGTTTGTTGGGGTTTTTCCAATGTCTTTTCTGCTTAGCTATAATTAGCTCTTGTGCCATATATGGTCTCTTGATACTGACAGTCCTAGGAACAACACACTGTAGTCTAGATAATATCAGTAATAAAACAGAGGAGGAACAGATAGAAATTTTGTGATGCAAATAGTTCTTATGGTGCTGTGGTTCCTGTGCTACAGCAGCTGGAGATGCCCAAGAATTATTTTGTTTTTGGACAGTAGGAAAGGCTGAACACAGGGCACAAACTATATTCCAGCCAAGAGCAAAACTTATGCAAATGTGCTGACCTACTCCTGAGAGCCAGATGTCATTGCTTCAGGCAAATGTTAAATTTTTTATGGTATGAGCGTTCAGATCTATCCTGAAGCGAGATACACAGGATTCTCACTACTTTCCTTTCATTGCCATGGCAGCTTGTTACTGTCAGGGACGTACACAAATGTACAGCTCAGATCTTTTTTAAATGCAAAATGACAGGGGTTTGTTTCACCTGAGCATCTTATGGTCAGCATAAAATTGACATGCTACACAAGGTGTCAGGGTATTGCAAACTGTCTTGAGACTGGCAGTAAACATCTACATCCCAGCTCTGCTACCTTCCCTTCTTTGGGCCATCAGGTATGCCTGGGTGGTTTGTTGCAGTGGGCCTGCCTTTGTTCTGCCAAGGCTTTAGTCTGGCCATGGACCAGCTGCAATCCACAAGCTGTGCAGTCCTGTTGGCAGAGCCAAGCCAGCCTCTGACGAGGGCTCAGTGACTGGTGCTGGGTGTGTGGCGTTGGCTGGGGAGTGAGGGCAGCGTGGGTGTGCTGCTGCCAGCATTGGAGCAACCCGGGGAGCCGAGGTACAGAGCACTGCCCAGCCAGGCAGCTGGTGCTGAAATCTCACTCTGGAAACACTGCCTGTGGAAAGTGGCACTTTGGCTGACACAAAGCTTGGCACTTCGTGCTGGTCGCCGTAGCTGGTTAAAAAGTGATGTCTCTGCTGCTCCATGCTTTTCCAAACAGCCTATCAGCAGATTCTGGAGGATGCTGGAGAGGTGGTGTTTTAACTGGATGGAACATTACCAAGAGGAAGTGCTTCTGGTGCTAAGCCAAATGTATCTTTGAGAAATCTATATACGATATGGGAAAGGTGATAGGGATGAACAGCCTGTGTATAGTACTTTCTTAGCACAGAGCTCTTGAGTTGAAAAGGACAGAAATTAACAATTGATACTTCTCTGAGAAAAACTCCCTGAAATGTTTCATTTTTTCGAAGGAAACTTGCATGCTTTTAAATTAATCAAACCATTATGTTTCCCTTATGCAGTGTCTGAAAGTGCAGTTAGTGGTTCTGACTTCTTGCATATTTTAATGTGAAAGTCATGTCCCCAGTAATTATAACACTCTCTCTTCTGATTGAGCTGTTGGGGAAGCAGAAGCAAGTACAGAATGTATGTGACAAAGCAGAAGAATCAAACCTTGGTCTCAGACAGCTGGACCTTTATCTATGTAGTATAATTTATTTATCAAGTGAAATTTTAACAGGATAGTCTCATTTTTTCTAACAATGAGTTATGCAGAGCTACTGCACTTCAGATATTCTTTGCAAATCCAAACTTTTAATGCCACTTTCCCCTTCTCCTTTTTTCTGTTCACAGTCAAAAACTCTAAATGTAACCAATGTTGATACAGCAAATGATGTAATTCTGATGGCCCTGCAGCAGCTGGGAATTAATGTAAGTCCTTGCACCAGTTTTAATGAGTCTTTTTTTGTAGTTACTTTTAACAATCAGATCTTCCCTTGCACTTTTTCCAAGTCTTAGGATATGAACATTAATTAATCCTTTAACATAGCAGTTCAGAGTTGTTGAAATGCAGCAGAAGTGCCTTGTTAACATATAGACCTCCAGAGATTATCAAGTGCCTTAAAAGTTTTGAGTGAGCCTCTCATCCCTGTAAGGGATCAGTCATGTTTCAAGTTGCTTTTAAATCTCTTTTGCTGATGCCTAAGAGGAGATATTTTGACACAAGAAGTGAGAGTTTGATAGACCTCCTTTTGCATGCTTCAATGTGAACAAGAAGCCTACTGGTCTGCCTGTTAGTTGGTTTCAAAATGTGCAAACATGCATGATCAGCTGTGTCCCCAGATTGCACTGCTCTCAAGTGTCCCGGTCAGGTACTCTAAATATCCTTGGACCTTTGGAGTTATGTGAGATATGAATGTAACTAAGTGATTGCATGGAATCTGAATGCACACAATTTAAACATTGTCCTAAAACTGTTTTGGGAAAAGGCTTTTACAGAACTTATGATAATGCGGGGTGGCCTACCAGATAGATGCAGTGATCCCCACTAGATCAAGTGCTGCCTCAACTGGCTTCCTTTGCTCTGAACCAGACAAGGTAGTGCCTCAGGGGTAGTAGAGAATCAGTGCCAGGGACAAGAATTCTGGCTCTGTCACTGTGTTTCACAACGTGGCTCCAACCAACACTGATGGTCATGTAGAAGCTCCTGGATGACAGCTTTTCAGCCTGCTGTTTGGGTAACAGGATTTTTTGAAATGTTTTACTCTTGGTGAATGTGTTGATCTCATGGCATGGAATCTGACAAGTCTTTCCTTACCACAGCCCTGAGTGTGAAGAGTCAAATATGATGAGCAAAATGCCACTGTTATACTTCCCTTGGGCTTCTGGAGACTCACAGCAAAAGCTGGAGTAACCTCAGAATTTGCCTTTCCCAGCATCCATTATCCCTAATTTATACAGGCTTTTAATGCAGGGATCTATTCTGCTAGCTTGGCATTTCCCAGGCACAGCAATTTATGTCTACCCATCTTGTTATGGCTCAGACATCCCATTTACACCAGGGCTGGGACTCGGGCTCAGAATCCAGTAGTCCATTTAATTAAGGAATCTCTGGAGCTGACAGAGGGATTGCAAGGTGAAAAGGATAAAAGGTGAATTAAAATTAGGATTTTAATTGCAGATTGTCTCCCCTGGTCTGGACCAAAAATCAGGAGACTGAGTGCTATTACAGCTGCAAGTCTTTATTGTGATGTGCTTCATTTTTACCCACTTTATGGGTGTCATTTGCACTTCCTCACTTTGTGTACAGAAAAAACCAGGAAAATGGTAGTATTTAAAGCGAATACTTTGAGATTAGCAGGAGGAGGAGCTGGTTTGGTTTCAGCATGGCGTTCTTTTGTATGTATCACAATCAACCTTTTCCTCCTCTTTACATTTTTATTTCAAGTGGAAAAAGAATGAAAGCCAACTGAAAGATGTAAAATCTTGCCTGCAGAATTATTTGCCCAAGTAATATACTACATTTTTTCACCGCTTCTTTATAGCAGAAAGCCTTTTTTTCATTAGAGGCATATCATAAGATTAGCAATAAAATCAAACAAGCTAAATAAATTAAGCTGTAGTCTGCATATCAATCAAACACCCAACCCCCTGGTAGGATTATTCTGACTATAAGGAAGCTCTGCCTTACACGTTCTGTGAAGGTTTTTTATTTCTGTTCACAGAGAACCACTTGAAAGGAGCTCCATGGCTTTTCAATGGCAATTATAAAAACTACATTTCACATATTGTGTGATTAATGGGGCTATTACTTTGGCTGAGTTCACTCTGGTTTAACACATCAGGTTTTTTTCCTCTGTGGTTTCTCTGGTAAAATGACAGCTAGCTCGTGCAAAATGCCATTGATCATCTGTTCCAAATTATCAAGTGGGGCAGAAGGAAGGGCCTTGGGTTTTCCAGCTTTGTAAGTACGCTTGCTGACTTTTCTGGGACAGTCACATTTATCCTGACAAATGGCCTCATAAAGCCATAAAGGACAGCATTTGCAGTCAGAGATGAACAGTCTGCCTCCTGGAACCACTCTTACTGGCTCTTCCCTTCCCCTGCTTCCCCTTCACAGCAACGAGCCCTTTCATACATGTATGTGAAAGGAAAAGCAAATACCCTTTCTTGTGCTCTTCAGCTGTATTTATTTGCTCCTGGCTGCTTGCCCTGAGGCATCAGAGATGTCTCTAAAGCCTATTTATTTTCCTTATGCCCCCTGCTAGCTGACTTAACAGCAGTGCTAATATGGGCCAGAAAGCTCTGACTGACAGAGAGCAAACTGCAAAGGCTTCATTGGGTGTATCAGCATTACATCAGGTGCCTGCAGCAAGTAGGAAGAGTCCCAAAAGCCTTAGGAACACTGGGTGAAGGTCCAGATAATGCAGGATATTTGGCAAGTCTGTTTAAAAGGAGGTAGGATTTAGCTTAAATCTAAATAAATGCTGTCATGAGCTATTTATCACTTTTTGTAGCCAGAAAACTTCTAGATTTTAATTATCCTGATTTAGTAGTGTCACTGAAAAGGGACTTACGGTAAAATAGATAATTTTTAATGCAGTGCATTTATCCACTTTCTATTTTCTTTTGTCCTGAGAGGGGTTTATATTAAATGTCATTCTTTTTATTTCTGTTGTCTCACCATCATATCTGAAATAAGTACTACTCTCCTTTTTCAATTAAACTCCAACACTGTACATTTCTGCTAAAGGCAATATTTAGAATTTGCTTTACTTTGATTTGATTTAAATCAGAGGTTTTCACAGCTTTTCCCAAAAATGATCACATTCCCCAGTCTTTTGAAAATTGTCTCTTTTGATGTAAATTTATCCTCTCTGCTGTACATTTTAAAGAGGGCTCAGTAGTCTTAAAACACCATCCATCAGTCCCAAACCCTTCTACACATAAGGGCTGCACAAAAAGGCTGACAGCAGCCCTACAGTGAGATTTTGGGGCAGCATGGAGTGCCAGCAACCTGGAGCTGCCATCCTTGCCTTGGCATCATTAGGGTGGGCTGAGGTCTGAGGTGAAGGTGCTCCTGCCCTGCGTTCCAGCGTCAGTCACAGGATGCTGCTGGCTCATGAGCCTCAGCTCCTGCTGCTTGCTGGAGATGTAGAAAAGCTGGGGAGAGGGTGGAGCAGAGTTCTCGGATGTGAGGCCTGGTGTGTCTGTGTGCCAGAGCACATGCCAGGGTTTGTAGTTACCCTGGTGCTCAGGAGGGAGCTGAAGGGTCACCTTAGCTCACACATCCTGCCCGCTGGCTGCCACAGGCTCTGCAGCAGGTTCTTCTCCTTGTGCTGCTCAGCCGTCCTCCCTCTGAGGGATCAGACCTGCCCTCCTCTCTGCTGGGTGCTGCTCACTGCTGCCAGGGTGAGCTGGGTTCTGACATCCATCCCTCTGCTGCCAGGAGGCACTCCAGTCTGAGGGAAAGAACTGGGGCAAATCTCCCCCTTTTCCTGCAGAAATGATGAGCTCCAGCACCTCTCACTGCTCAGAGCTGTACCCAAGTCACATAAACCACATTGCACATGACAGACACACTGCAGGAATTTTGCTGGTGGCAGACTTGGGCACTGCAAAAGTAAAGGGGGTTCCTTTGACCCTGCTGGCAAGGTGCAGATTGTCCTTATATTGTGAGAAACCTTATGTGAACCTGTTCTTAATGGCTGACAAACTTCCTCTTAATTTTGGTTTTAAAGGGCTCTGAAAAAGACTACAAGCTATGGGTGATTTCAGGAAGAGAACATGCTCCTTACCCTCTTATTGGTAAGTTGTTGACATTGTTTTGTTTTTCAATATTCACTCAGTTACTACTGCAGTAGGAAGCAAGAAGTAGCGAGAAGACTAAAATTCAGTTTCCTCTTTTGTTTTGTTTTTCCTGTTTTTTCTCTGACTTCCCTGTCATGCAAGTTTGCTTGTTTGGGGAGCCAGTGAAATTCTGATCCTTTGTTTTGAAAAAGTAGTTGTCTGCTTGTGTCAGTAAGAGGTTGAAGAAGTTAATTTACTTCTGCCCTGGTTTTGCTGCATGAGCCCCAGACTTTCTGCAGAATTGGCCTCTCCAGTCACCTCCTGGTCTGGAGGTTGTCCAGTTTTACCATATTTCTTCCTACATCTCCACAGCATTGTTTACTCCCCTCCTTAGCAAAACTCAGCACAGTTTTGAGAAATGTTCTTTCCTTCCACAACTCAAATTAACTGATTCAAGAGGTCCTTTCCAATCCTGTATTTCTCATTCTGGCTGACAGCTCCCCTCTGATTAGGAGCAAATTAGTGCTTATTCACTTTCTAAAATGCTTTTCAAAACATTTCAGGACCAGGAATCAACACAAATCTCAGAAGTGATTGGATGGAGTGATTTGATTTTGGCCTATGATTCACTAAGAACAAATCCCTTCCCATTAGTAAGAATATTTCTCTGTAGAAGCCCAGCATTACTCGTGCTATATGAGTTTGCAGATAATTAAAACAAGAAAAACTTGTGGATTTTCTGGTTTTTTCTCCTGCAAATCTAATCCCAGTAAATCTTAGCATTCCTTCTCAAAGCAGCCTTAGCTACACTGGAGTCAGACAACATTAATATTTATAAAATGTCTAACTTGTGCACCTTGTAGAGAGTGCAAACTGTTTCGTCTTTGAAACATACCAGACTTGGGGCTTCTGACCATTATTGTGTATCTTCTTCAGAGCAAATCATATCCATGCCTTTAAACATAGAACTGGAGAATTCAAAAATGGGAAAGGCCTTTCTAATTGGCTGACTCACTGCAAATTCAAGTTACAATCCTTGATAAAGAAGAATCTGACATGGAAGTGATGCTGTTCTTGATGCTTATGCAATGGTTTATTAGATAAGGCCTACTTTTATCATAGGTGCACATCAGAAGCAGAGTTTGACTGTGCCATAGCTTCCTACTACCTATAATCTCAAATAACATCTCTTCCACTCTCTTAGTGTTCAAGTCTAAGTGCAAGCTAACTAAAACATCTTATCATTGCATCCACATTTAATATATTTCATCCGCCAGGTCTTTAGACAAGTCTGAAAAGCATCTTTCCGGTGGCATTTCTGAAAGCTCCTCCAGAAATGAATTGCCTCTGTGTAGTCCCCAAAGATGCTGGTTAAAGCCAAGCAGAGCTCATTTGCATCAGCCCTGTGATTAACATTTCCTTCCTGTTTCAGCCTCAGACAGGAGCCATGATTGTGTTGCTTTTGACTGAGTTGATGGCTGCTGCACTTAACATGTCAAGGCAGGGATGATCACTTCCACACTGGACTTTTTTGTTTTTGCGTGCTCAGCAAAAATTTGACGTGACTGATCCCAAAATCTCATTTCTCTCCATAATGATATGAGCAATCAGTACCTGAACTTTCAGTGCCACAATAAAAGCAGTAGAAAGAGTAAACACTGAACTCAGATATAGTCACTTGTACTTTTTTCTGGCGGGCTTTTATATGATACAGCTGTAATAGATCTGAGTTTACTTTTACATCTGTTTAACTACACCAAACTCAGTAACTCCCTATCTGCCAGTGTATGTTTTATGCCTGTGAAAATATGGAGAAAAGCATCAATTCTTAGATTACTGGGAAAGTGCTCCAGGACAGCAAGCAAAATCTGCTTTTCCTCCAGGGCAGATTGAGTGTTGCAAGTCTCCAGTCAATCCAACCGAGATTATGATGATTTCTCTTTGAACAGGACATGAATATCCCTTTGGAATCAAAATGAGCCACATTCGTGACGCTATGCCCCACGGATCAAAGCCCTGTGCCTGCCCCAGGCAGCTTCAGGGCCCTTTCCTGACGGAGCAGCTGCCCCAGGAGCTGCAGTGCCAGTTTGTGCTGAAGCCCAGCCAGGTGGCCGCCTGCCAGCAGCTGAACGGTGAGTTCTCCCTCACCCCAGCGTCTCTCCCCCTGCCAGCCAGGCCACATCCCTGCCTCTGCTGCAGGAGGCAGGCGTGCCGGGCCGGGGGTGCAGTGGGAAGCACAGAGGAGCGTGCAGGTGTATCTTCCAGCGGCTCGGGGGAGTTTGCAGTGCAGCTCTCCCCGATTTGAGCGTGCTGTTGTATATGTGTCATCTTCCTAAGTTACATTTTGACAAGCTGCCTGTCAAGCGATTGTTCCACAATCAGCAAAAGAATGACAAAATCTCTCCCCTGCAATTTTTGTGAGTCTATTAGCTAGGCTTCTCTCTGCAGCCCTTGCTGTGCTCTGTAACAAGGCAGGGTGGTTTTACAGTTCAAGAGTCAAGGCGTGACTTTGGCACAGAATTCCCATGCAACATTTGGCAGCATCCTTTATCTCAGTAAGGTACTTAGGACTATACACCTACCTCACTGGGACCCTCAAGTGGCAAAGTCTAGGCAGGGACTTGGGTACCTAGATGAGGTGAGCGAATAGAACTTTATTTCAGTACTCTTTGAGTAAAATAAAGAAAGTGGTATTTTCTTCTGCCTTCAGCCTTGATGCTGCAAAAACACGAGCACCCGCTCTCTGTTTTACACTCTGTTGTCAACGACACAATGACTGCGCTCTGTTCATGATAAAACAAATAAGGAGATTGTAACAGGATTGGGGCATTAGACTTAGGGCAAGGACACATCCCATGGTGTGTTTTTGTTGTTCTTACACACTAGCATACTCTTCTCAGTTAGGAACTCTGCCCTACTTCAGCATTAATGACTGTATCATAAAAAAAATATAATCCACACTATTGTCTTGGGCACTCACCAATACCTAAGATCTCCCACAATATATGAATAGGAATAGAAGCCATTTGTAATGTTTTTAGAAATTAAATACAGTGAAGCTATACCAGAGTCCATTACAAATTATTCTGGAAATTTATTACATTTTATATAAATTAATTTCCTTTCCACATGCATTCATCCACCCCCTTCCCAGTAATTTGTATCATATATTACTTCATGGCATATTTTAAGAATGAAGCAATCTAGCAAAGGAGTGTAATTAGGTTTACAGGCCCAGCTTTGGCAGCTGATGTTGACTGGCAAAAGAAAATAGAAATGCAAATCAGGCCTGTAGAGTTCTAATGCAGATGTGTTATCATCATTGCTGTGCAAGCTGCAGGAGTGGAGGGAGCCTGGCTTGGGGCAGCAGAAGCCTGGGGCAGCCTGCAGGTCATGCACAGGGATTGTGCTAAATGGGAGAAGGAGGCTTTTAGTCCATTCACCTTTCCTTCTTTCATCAGACAAAACCTGTTAAAGTGATGTATAGGTGTGACTGCTTGCAAAGTAGGTTATCTCACGTACAGCACTGTTAGCTGTACCCTAACTGTTTTGGGTTTGGAAAATGGCAAAAATTACCTTCATGTAAGCCAAGGCTGTGATCTGACTTTGGGCTCATCTTCAGATCAGCAAGCCAAAATCTGTGTTGGTGTTGTTGGGTACCCACTGGACACACTGCCACATACAGGGTGAATTTGCAGAGAGCAGTATCTGTAAGCCCACACTTCACTCCACATGCTATGCTGTCCTCCCTCCCATCACCTCCCTGCTTCAGGGATCCCTCTGTGCTGGACATGCTGTCCCTCCTGGAGGCAGCAAGGAGCAGCTGCCCAGCTCCACCAGTGTGCACCACGGTTAGACAGCAGTGTAGGTGTTGGCAGGCAGGCAGGACTGACAGCTGGCCCTCATGTCAAGTAAGTAGCTGTGTGGACACCAAATGTGGTGGTGTAATTGTATCAACTGTCCTGGCAGGATGGTTTAAAAAAGTACAGGAGATTTTTCTGTGAGAAGGAGTGTTTCTGTTGCCTCTGCTGTAGCCTTTCAGCATGTAACAGGAATGGTCACCTACCAGTTAAACATAGTCATTAAATAATGCTCATGACCACATCGTTAAATAGAGATGAAGATTTATTTAGAAGTTTCTGATTAGTTTCAAGGAGAGGAAATGCCATTTCGGTGGCTAGGACACTACCTATGAATTGACATTCCCTTCATGTAAAATAGGAGCAGAAGAGGTGGCTGCTGTGAGCTCTGACCAAAATTTTCCAACAAACTGGTGTTACTTTTTTTCTGATTCTGGCTTAGAATAATCCACAAGAGCAAAGCCATGAGGTTTTTGTGTGGAAGTACTTCTGCAGAGCAACAATTGGCATCTGTCTTGGCTGAGAGGAGCCTGGGCTTCTCCTGGTATTACAACTTTGCACAGGTTCAAGGAAGGAAAGTGTCCATCTATCCCTTCTCATCTCCTCTTCAGCTTAAGACTTCTCAACCCCCTTAGAAAGAGAGTATGAAAAGGACACGTTTTCCTGTTTTTCAGTGAATGTTAGGTTTAAGTGACAGGGCATTTCGTTGCCCTACATCAGTTGTTGGTTTCTGCCTTGGTCTCCTGAAGAACACTGGCTAAGATTTCCTTCCTGTCCCAGGAGAGAGCTGCAGTTAGTTACAATGACCCCTTGCCCACATTCTCAGTTTGAGACATGACTGTTAGGAGGGGAACAATCAGTAAGAGACTAAGAAGAGTTCCTAATTTTAAGACCTTTTTTTTTTATTCACTTCTGCTATTCCTTCTTCTCTAAAAGAGCATCTTAATTTTTGCTTCCACTGAGATCTAGAGAAAAAACCACCAGAATGTATTTGCCATTGTTTCACTAGAATGCCGGCAAACCTTAGTTTGTGAAGCAAACCTTATTCAGGTGCTAATATCCAGCTCATCTGAAGGAAAAAACCATTATTTTGAAAGTTACAGGTCAGTTATGTTCTCCCTAAACATGATGTGTCAAGTAAAGCCTTAGACACACAGTAAAGCCAGACTTATATTTCTTGAAGTTTTGGACTGCTTAAAATGTATATCCTCATTATTTTTTAGGAAAAGAATTTTTCTTCAGGCTTTCACATTCATATGTTCACATTTTGAGTTAAACTGTAACTTTTCATCCTGTAAGCATCTAATGAAAGGACTTCCACCCATTCCCAAAGGGAGCATGATCTGGAATGGAATGATGTATAATGAAAATCACTCTTTGAGCTAAAAACCCAATTCTAATAAAGTATAGGAGAGAATAAAGTAATGGAGAGAAAAATCTGGTATTGTACCACAATCCTTAATTCTGCAAGCCTTGCTTCTGGCCTCCACAACACCAGAAAGTAAAATGTTTGGAAGAACCAGCTAATTAAAATGTGTATGGGGTAGGCAAGCAACTCAGTCAATGCTGATTGGCTTTGAAAACACTTCGAAAAGAAAAAATATCTCAGAATAAGTTTTTCCCAGTTAGCACTTCTGTCATAAACAGTCTGCATTCCTTTTCCCCTTATCAGTAGCCCACACTGTTAAGAAGATCTCACACTGGCTGATGTTGAGAAAGGTCTTATAAAGAAACCCCTTTTTTATGTACCAATACCAGTATTTCCTTCTCTATACACCACAAACAGGAGCTTCAGTTAGTACAGCTCCATTGCTATCTCATTAAATATGTTAAAATGAAGACAGACAGAGCCCATCAGTGTGCTGGCAGCATGCTGGAATGCCATCTGGAAGGCATTGATTAAAGGGCAGGCACCGTCCCTGGGCCATGGTCAGCAAATGCTTGGAGTGAGGACCCTGATGATACCCTTGCATTGCAGAGAGGAGAGCAAAGGCAGGGGCTTTTCCTGGTCAGACAGTGCCTCACCCCATTAGTTGATTCTCTGGTGTTAACTGTGGGGAGAGTCTCCCACATTGCCAGGAGAACTAGGAAGCCTCTGGACAGCGTGCCAAGGTGAGGGCAGTGGTTTTGCACCTGTGGGTGGAAAATGAGTTATTTATCAGAGTCCAGCTCTGTCTAAGTCAGCAGGCTGAGGTTTGCCATCCTGCACTTGGTGGTGAGTGCTGATGCTGTGCTCCAGCAGTGCAGGGCAGATCCTGGTGATTCTCTTCAGGGCATGGGTAAGGCAACACATTCTACACACACACAAAAACACAGGTATGTGCATGGTGGATTAGGCTTAGCTGGATGCAAGGAGTTGGTTGAGTTCATGACATTTTTTCCTTTGAAACCGTAGCAACCACCAAAACCCAAATACTGGAACTAGAATTGAAATGCATTTCTCGTATTAAACACCTTTCTCTTTTCCCAGACTTAAGCCAAAAGTCATTTAAAAGGAAAAGATCTATCATAAATTGGGCTTTTTGGCGTGGCCCAGGCACTCACTTGGACAATGCACCCCTCTCCTCAACATCTGCTGCTCCTGGGAAGCTCTTTGGCCTCTTACTAACAACCATCTGTGAGGATGACAACCTGCCCAAACCCCTCTTGGTGAGTCCCAGGCTCAGGGTTGGGTCTTACAGTGGTGGAATTTCTGTGTAGTAAATGAGGATATGTTTGTAAATAGGGCATTGAAATTACCCAAGCAAAGAAACCAGAAAGGTTTCCAAAGGGAAACCTCATTTGTGGTTCTCAGCAAGAACTTTGGTTTTTAACATATGCTGTGGTCAGGCCCAGTTAATGACAGCTTGAGAAATGTATGTGAGCAGTCTGCTGCTCTGGGCTATTTCTCCTTTATAGCCCATGCTGTAAGGCTGGTTTCCTAATCCTCACTTACACAGTGTAAATAAATGCCACATTCACACATACTTTTTAAACCACTCCCAAGATCTCTGTAAAATCCCCACATCCATAAATGTCTCATCTACTGTCCCATATAGGCAGCCCACGCATGCATAAAAATGCCACCTGCCCATAACTAGGCAATTTCAGAGCCTTTCTTAAAGTCATTTCAGGGCAGGCAAGCATTCTGAGTCCTCATTTTTGGTCTGACAGCACCACTGCAAAAAGTAGGTGGGAATGTGGAGGTTACATCAGCATCTTTTCATCCTGTCTTGAGGGAGCCCTGGTGCTGTGGGTGCTCTCAAAACCAGCCTAGGAACATGGAAAAGGTTCTCCTAGAGCCCACTCCTAGGCATAATTAAGGCACATATGTGGCATTTTTGGTCTTTGGAGGGCTGCCCTGTTGTCAGTGCAGCAGATGAAGTATTTACAGAGTGGGAATGAGCCCTGCAGGATTGGGCCCTTTGTACTAACAGCCCAGCTCCTGGCTGGAAGAAGTTGCCAGAACCCCACTGAAATCAGTGAGGTCATACCAGTTTATAGGAAGAGATGTTTTGGCTCCTAAGCTGGTGCTTGATGTGCAGCTTTATCACTGCCTGAATAGTGAATCATACCAGGACTTTCCAGGTCTTTTAATATTGTGGAGTTGTTATTTTCTTTTGAAGGAGAACCGTGCATTTTCGTTATTTAGATTGTTTAAATAAGACATCCAGAGATGGACTCTGTATAACTATGATCACCTGATCCCTCATTCTCTCTGTTTAAGAAATGAGCCAATGCTGCATTTCAGAAATTTCTCCAAAACATAAATATTAGTAAATTTTTATCTGAAAAAACTCCCAGAGTTACTAAGCATAGAATCAGAGCTTGGTAGAGTTCGTGCTTTGAATTTTAAACATTGTGTTTATGCCACAGAATATAACTTACTTCTGAATTCATGCACCATCTCTGGAGAATAGAATACTGAGGGACTGAGTGGGATTTACCTGCGAGAGAAAGAAGATATTGGGGATGAATGCTGCAGGCATGGCTGGATAACTGCTTCAGAGCTTCCAGCTTGCTTTCACAGCTGAAGGGCTCTCTTTTAGCCATTGCCACACTGAATTGTCTTGCACCATAGCTTCATTCATGTAATTTCGTCTGGATTTGTTAGTTTAACAGGGGCCTCCTATTTTTATCTTATGAATATTTTGTTCAAAATACATTTCAAAGTGTTTGTTCATGTGCTAACATCCTGTGCTGTGGGACTCAGCCTGTTTTGACGGCAGAGCTCTAAATTCCTGCAAAGAAGATGAAAATGCTGACATGAGTGCTGCTGCCATGAAGGTGCTCCTCCAAAGCATATGCACTTGAATGAATTCTTGATCTTGGACTTCTTCAAAAGTGAGAAAGAAACATTAAAGAATTAAAGTAAAAGTAATAGCTTCCATTAGACTTATTTGCACTGCTGTGTGGCAGGAAGACCTACCTTACAGCCCAGACTAGGAAAGTCCCCAAGTTCCATTCCTTAGCCGTTACTGTTCAATAATTCAGTTTAATGATGATGGACAAGTGTCCCAGGACCCCCTCAGTGTCCCTTTCTTGCCATCATTTTTGGTAACTTGGTCCTCAAGCCACTGTGTGTGCATACACATAATCCCAGGGACTGTCTGCACGTTTCCCCTTTCAAAGAGATAAACATGACAAATTCTACATTGCTTGGAGTGGGCCTGCAAGAGGTCACCTGCATGTCTGACAGATGGCCCACAGGAGACCACAGAGAACTAAGCATCTGGCAAATACCATGAACGTATTATCTCAGGATAAGTTTCAGAATTTCTTTTTCTGCTTGCTTTCCTCTCTTATTTAACAGAAGAAATCAGTCCCTCCTGTTATTGTAAAAGCTAGGCAGGAATCTGCCTGTTTTCCCTTTCCTGTAATAAGCTGCCACCTTGTTTAATCCTGTGCAGCCTCATGGGCTTCAGGGGAGCCACAAGCTGAGCTTTATCCCCCTTGGACTGACCTCCCAAGCGGAGCACCTTGCCCCAGAGCTGGGCCTGCTGACAGCCCTGAGCTGCTGGCAGAGTCTGATACCACTCACAGGCAGCAAAGGGGGTAAAACCCTGACTCTGATCTGCTGTAGAAGTGCAGGTAAATATTAGCAAACAAAGAACTTTGTAGCTTAGGTAAAAATCTCATTTCTTTCAGATATCAGCAGTGGATCAGAAGTCTGTCTCTGGTGGTGATAATATTGACCACAATGATGAGCAGCGAGGGTCTCATATCTTCCTGCAGGGTAGTGTCTGGCTGAGGCCACTGTCGGATGCAAAGCTTTGAATTAGACAGACCGCTCTCCTTTTCCCGTACTACAGTGTTTACATATTTAAATGACTTGCCTGAAATTTGCATGGGTCCTGGAAGGTCATGCAGAAAGTTAGTGCTTAGCAGTGGCAGCACAGTATTTCTGAGGAGGTGTTTTCCAAAATGAGAGCCCCAGATCACAGCTTTGCTGTGCAGTTTAGCATGGTTTGGGAGGTGAGCCTTGACTCCGTGTTTGATTTCTGTTATTTTTTAGGACTAAAGGGTTTTTTAGCTGTGGCAAAAATGGCAAAACTACATTTTAGCGGCACTGGACAATAAAATATATTTATGAGAAATCCTTCATGCCTTTTTAATTTTTTTTTAGGACATGCTTTCCCTCCTTTACCAAGAGGGGCCTTCCACCAAGGGTATTTTCAGACGCTCTGGAAGTGCCAAAACGTTCAAAGAGCTAAAGGAGAAGCTTGATGCAGGCTCTGAAGTGGACCTGGCCCGTGAATCCATATTTGTGACAGCATCTTTGTTTAAGGTATGTGAAGAATGTTCCTGTCTCCCATTTTGGGTGAGAGCAGCACAAATCCTGTGCACAACCAAGGAGGGTTTTTCTTCAGGGATGGGCCCAAAGAGGAATTGGTGGACTGAATTAACAAGAATGGGCTGGCACATTAACCTTGTGAGGATCTCCAAAGGAAGCTACCACTGAGTTAGGATGAGGAAGAGGAGTAGCCAGCTTGTTTTGGTGAGAGCTTTCCTGAGGCCTCTGCTACAGCCTGGTCCTGTTACTCTCTTTATCTCTGCATATGAAATACTAAAAGGCATGTTTGCAGACCTGTCTCCTTACACATCAGCATTACCCTACTCTGCAGAGCCTAGGGAGTTTATAGTGTTGCCATAAATAATTGGATGATTTTTTTCATGCATTATCTTTTGTTACGGTCTTGGATGTCAAAACCAATGTTTCTCGTGCAAAAAAAGCATCCTAGCTTTTTTGGGAAGCTGGGATTTGGTCTTCTGCCTAAACTGCAACAGTTTCCTGCATATGGGTTGAGGTGTTGGGAAAGAGGAATAGCAAGACTATCAGTGACTAGTTCAGTACTCCATTGATTAGGGGAAGGAAGGTAGGGATGCCTTGGAGTGCTTATGGTCTGGAGGTATTTGAGCTTGTCAGCTAAGGAGAAGAAACAGGGACTACAGATGAAGTTAAGTGATAAGTAAAGACAGACATTATGCAACATCAGAATAACTGGTCTCACTGCAGATTTTTTAGTTCAGCAATATCAGGTGAAGCATACAAATACCTCTATTTTGACAAAAAGGGATAGGGATAATCTAAAGTGCCTGTATCTCAGATGATTTTCTTCTGGTTTTGGTTGCTGTGTGTAACAATATGCTTGCCAGTGAGTGCTGTCCCATGGATACATCCTCATGTATCTGTGTATCTTATTCCTACTCCCTCACATGCCTCAGAACAGCTGCTCACGTGTTTTGTTCGTCTTTTCTCTTGATAAGGATTTTCTCCGCAACATCCCAGGCAGTATTTTATCATCCCAGCTGTGCGATAAGTGGGTCTCTGTGCTGGATCAAGGAAATCATGAAGAGAAGATAAAAAGCATCCAAAGGTAGTTACTTATATTCTCTACATTCTTTTCCTATAAATGTATTTCCCAGAATGCAGAATCACAAATATTCAACTTAAAATTAATTTTTTAAAATAGATGCTAAAAATATCTTTGCATATGACAGAGCATTGAACCTTACATATGTACTTAAGTGATTATCTGTATGACTCAATTTTCTGACTCTCTTTTGTCCTGCTTTTCTGCCTTTTGTGGACACCAGTAAATACATTAAATATCCTTTCATGAGAAGAACAGAAGCAACTTGGATTATTTGTAAATATGATGTCCAAAACCTGAATTTCTGTCTGATACAAAATCCAAAACCACCTGTGGGGAACTTTGGAGTCCTGGGTGAAGGGGAAGCTGAAATGAGTTCTTCATGTATTTCCCCTCATTCATCTCAAATTTTAATGACCATTTTGAAGCCAAGATGGAATTGTGAATGAAATGCTGGAGCATAGTGACAAGGGAAGCCTCCAACCCTGCAGGTGATACAAAACAGAAGTAGGCAAAGTTTGTGTCACAGGAAATGGAGCTTTGTGCAGTAGCTGACCTCAGGAGTATTTATACACATACTTAAGGCAACTGGATGGCATGGAGAGACAACTGAACTCTTTGGGGAAGTGAGTGGTGAATTATCAGGCAGCTTGGGTGAAGTACAACTTGGGTGACAGTTTCATGTCATACACTGTACTTGGCAGAGCATAGTTTTGTGTTATGGTGTTTTCTGCTGTTCCAGGAAACTGTTCAGAGACACAGTGAGGGAAAACAGCTGAACAAGAACACCTCTTTGACACCTTCCCTGGTTTAATTAGTGGACCATGTTACCCTGTTTCTGCATTTCCATTATCTTGACTTGTGTATATGTATGGAAAGTGGTCACTAATGTGAAAAATTCTGGTTTTATATGTTTTCAGGTTAATAGAGCATCTCCCCAGAGCTAATGTTGTTCTCTTACGTTACATCTTTGGAGTACTGCATGTGATAGAAATGCAATCTGAAGAGAACCAGATGAATGCCTTTAATCTGGCTGTGTGCATTGCACCTAGCCTTCTCTGGCCTCCTGTATCCTCCACTCCTGATATAGAAAGTGAATTTATTAAAAAGGTAAGAAACACTTTGGCGTAGTAGCAAACCAAACCAACTTTGATCCCATTCAACCAGGCTGTTGCTTACAAACATGAGAACAGTCAGTACCTCTTCAGATCAGGGGCTGTGATCTTACCAGCAACATTCATCAATCCATTCTCATAATCTGTCTGGAAGAAGGGGAGAGAGGCCATAAAACAACACCCAGTGTATCAGCAAAATGCCTCTCTCATCAAGAAGATCTCTGGTTGTGGCGACCTCAGAACAGGACAGAGTAGAATGGAAAATATGTATACAAGGATGTATACCAGGACAGTTTATCTGGGCCCAGGAGACTGAGAGAGTGGTTCTGGCTGCCTTCATGGATGACAGTATGCTCCTGTTCCTCATCTGTGTGGTGAGCTTGCCTTGATTTGTATAATAGAAGATCTGACATCTCTCTCCTGTTGCTTTGTTGCAGATTTCTAGTCTGGTACAGTTCCTCATTGAGAATTGCTGCAGGATTTTTGGAGATGAAATTACCTCCCTCTTTGGAGAAATACTGATGACATGCAAGAGAGAGAACAGCTCAGGTAATACAGATTGATGTTTTGGTTCCTTAAAGACAGCTAAACGCAGGCAGGCAAAAGATTGGTATATTCCATGGAAGAATGCTGTTCCTTCTTCATGTGGATGAACAGATAGTGCTGTTCTCTTTCCTCTGCCTAAAGAATTGGTCATAATCACTGATTCAACTTTCCATAGACCTGGATCATATCACAAAATGCTTTCACAAGTCATCTGAACCATTATGATTAAAAAAGGAGGGAGGGAAACAAAGAAAATAAAAAAAAAAAAGAAAAAAATCTAGAGAAGGTTTCCTCTGAAATCTAGAATTTTTGCATTAGCCTTTGTTTTCCCAGAATATCAGGAAGTCAGTGATCAACAATGGTCGTAATACAGCTGTCACACCATTTTATTAGGGTTGAAAGTGTCTATTCTTCACTATCAAAAGAGAGAGATCTCCAGAGTTTCAATTGGACATCCAGATTTTGCTGCTAGCACAGAAAAGGCGTGGAACTGGTGACTGTAAGTGTTTGGCAGATTAGTTGACAGAGCTTTCCAGATTATCATTAATGCTTTTTTTCTCTCCAACCCTCTGATTTTGACTGGAATTTTGTGTCTCTCCTTAAAGTATTTCTACAGCAGCATTTTTGTGAAATAAATTTTGTCACGGGTGGCCTGTACTGAAAGTGGTAATGGCCCTTGTGTCGGCATGTCTGACTGACTCAGCGTGGCTGTTTCCAGCTCCTCGTGCTCTGCCTCCAGTGAGACTGGGTGAAATCTGTCCTGCCCCTCCCCAGCAGGGAAGCACATGGGATCTGCTGTGCTGGGACGTGCTGGCAGTGAGAGCTCAGACCCACGACAGGTTACAGCAGCTGAATGAGTTTTCAGGCAGGCACTGAGGCGTGGCGGCTGCCCGTGCATGAACTGTGACTGCTGCAAATGTGAGATAAGGCAGCTTAGCCTAACCCAGAGCAAAAGAGGTTTAATGTAATTCCAATTAATGCAGATACAGGATAGGGCCCAGGTGTGCACTGCTCAGTCTGTTTAAACTGAGACTAAAACTTCACAGTGTTGCTCTTAAAAATACTGTATTTTCTGGAAGAAGTAGAGGTTATAGAAGTACACCCTGTTTCCTTCATTTGTCTCAAAGAAGGAAAGAAAGGTTAAATGTTGCTTTCAATATCCAATAATGAAAAGAAAAATAAAATAAATTACCTATTTTTTATATATATATGTATGTATGTATGTAAATTATTGGTTACAGCTGGATTATCTACTATCCACTTAAAAAAACCAAACCAAACCAAAAACACAACAAAAAACCCCCAACCCTTATTTGTGCCATTATCCTGTATTTCTTGACTGAACTGTAGGTTAGTACTCACTTCAGCTTCTCCAGTTCAAAATTAAGACAGTGATTTTTAATGAAATTACTAGTGATTTTGCTTGAAGAATCTTTAAAGGGCAAATGTTCCTAAAAGTAAAGGATACTTGCCAAAAAAAAAAAAAAAAAGGAAGCTGCTATCAAGAGGGTGGTTGAGTCACTGGTGTGTTAACACTTGGTTTGTCCTTGCAGATGTTGCTTCTCTCCATCAGAACGACTCTTCCTATGACAGCCTGGAAAATGAGGCAAATGATGAAGCTGACTCTTCCTCCAGTGACTGGATTAAAACCCGTGATCAGGATAACAGGAGCAGGGAGTCTGTCTTCACTCTGAGCGACGGCGATTCGGAGCAGACAGAAAATGAAATCCAAAGCCAAACCAAACTGAAGCAGTTGGCAATTTCTGCTGATGTGCACCTGAAGTTTTCCTTGCGAGAAAACTCGAACGAGTCTCCCTACTCCAGTGGTTTCCCCTCAGCAGCTACCTCGGGTGCTCCCAAGACTGTGAGGAGGCACCGGCGCTCCTCCGAGCCGGCAGTCGGCCTGCAGAGCTCCGGGTCGGCCCGCGCCGACGCGGGGCGCGAGAGGGCGACGCGCAAAGCCAGCTGTGACGAGGTCCTGTCCCATGACAATGAGGAGTGTCTCTGCCAGCGCCGCTCACTGCAGGTGGAAAGGCAGAAGCTCAGCAATCAGAGCTTGGCTATAGCGAATAGTGTTGGTAAAAGTGACAACACAAACCAAAATGTTGAAAGGAAAGACCTGTCCCATTGTCTCCTGCCTCCAACACCAGAGGGATTAAATATTTGCTCAGGATTTAGCTCTTTTAGCCAGTCTTCTTCTGGGACATCTCCATCTGTGTCGTCGATTTGCTCCCTGGACAGTGCTTTCTCCCAGTTTTCAGACCAGGCTCTCTTTACCCTAAGTGAAACCCCCTGCCCTTTCGATAGCACTTTTCAGTCGCTAAAGAAACACGAAGACACTTGTGCTGCTGTGGCTGATGACTGTTTGCTTACACCCACCAAGGTGCCACCACCTCCACAACCTACTGACACTGGGGCTGAGGGGGGCTTGGTGGGGCCCAACACCGGGTCAGCACCCCTGAAACCTACTGATGGAGTCGATGGCTGTTTCAATAAGTCTGACCTTCAGCCATTGCCTCTGAAAGTCACTGGAAGAGACAGACTTCATGATCAAAGAGGGGGTCTAGAAAAGCGTTACAGCAATCCAAAGTTTGAAGAGACCGACCAAAGCTTTTTGCAGAGGAATCTTAATGCTTAAAATAAACACCATAAAGAAAATGCCTTTGGTGTTGATGTGTGTTCATTTTAAGTTTAACATCCAGGTTGTTCAAATTTAATTGAGCAGTCCCTGGACTCACAGGTTTTCTTTTTTTAGGAAACTGAGTAATGTTCCAATATAAAGCTTTGCAAGAACATTGTAAGAATAATAAAAATTGCTGAAAAGCAAGCAAACAGAAATCTCCTGAAAATCTGGAAGAGACCCAGGAGGTAACTAAGGCCAGTGTCCTGTTCCCTGACCCTGCCAGGGCAGCGGGCTGCCTGCTGGGCCTCTCTCCTTGACCACTCGAGTGTTGAGCCTTGCAGATGTGAGTCCCAGTCCTTTGTGCTTTTGATGTAGCGTGCAAAGTCAGCATAGCTTCCATAACTGTGGTATTATACTACTGTTCTGAAACTGATAAATATTACCTTCATTGTCCTCCAAGGAGTAAGTGTGTTGTTTTCTGTATGTTTATACAGTATGTTCGATAGGTGTAGTTATTTCTTTCACACTGCAAAAGAAAGAAAAAAGTAGGCCCAAAAATATGTAAAGGGAAATGCTGAATCTTGTAACTAACACCTTGCAACTCTGTGTTTCATTTATTGTGCTTTGTTGGCTGTTCTGTTCATGTTTAAGTTGTGAATAGTTTCTTAACACTGCTGTAAATGGCACTATGTATTATTGCAAGCAGAACACAGGTAATTTTATTATGCAACATCTAAAACATAGAATCGCAGAATGGATTGGGTTGGAAAGGACCTTAAAGATCATCCAGTTCCAACCCCCCTACCATGGGCAGGGACACCTTCCATTAGACCAGGTTGCTCAGAGCCCCATCCAACCTGGCCTTGAACCTCCACGGATGGGGCATCCGTAATGTCTTGGGGCAACCTGTTCTAGTGCCTCACCACTCTCTGAGTAAAGAATTTCTTCCTAATATCTAATCCAATCCTGCTCTCTGTTACTTTAAGACCTTGCCCCTTGTCCTGCCACTATTTGCCCATATAAAAAGTCATCTCCCTTCTTTTTATAAGCCTTCTTAAGGTACTGGAAGGCCAAAGTGAGGTCCTCCTGAAGCCTCCTCCAGGCTTAACAATCCCAACTCTCAGCATTTCCTCACAGAAGTTTTTCCATTCCTCTAATATTCTTTATGGTCCTTCTCTGGACTCACTCCAACAGCTCCAGGTCCTTGCTGTGCTGGGAGCCCAGAGCTGATGCAGCCCTGCAGGTGGGGTCTCAGCAGAGCAGAGCAGAGGGGCAGAATCCCCTCCCTCCCCTGCTGCCCACGCTGCTCTGGATGCAGCCCAGGACACGTTTGGCGCTCTGGGCTGTCAGTGCCCATGGCTGGGTCATGTCCAGCCTCTCACCCAGCAGCACCCCCAAGTCCTTCTCAGCAGGGCTGCTCTCCAAGAGTTCTTCTCCCAGTCTGTACCTGTATCTGGGATTGTCCCGGCCCAGGGCAAGGTGCAGCACCTTGCACTTAGACTTGTTGAACCTCTTGAGGTTCTCATGGGCCCACTTCACACGTTTGTCCAGGTCCCTCTGGGTGGCATCCTGTCCTTCTGTTCTGTCAGCTGCACCTCTCAGCATCCTGTCATCTACAAACCTGCTGAGGGTGCACTTGGTCTCGCTGTCTGTGTCAAACATCATATAATATATTAGAGTAATGCATTATCTAAATGCTTTGAGTTTGTATAATATATCCTGTTAAATTTTGCTATTATATATGTTCTGAAAAAAATGTGTATTTTTGTACTTGCAAAAAACTGCTGCTAATTTTACAAGTTTTGTTTTGTTGTTACGGCACTGGTATTGATGTGTATGCATTCAATGCTATATATTAAATATTATTTGTTATGTCATAAATTCAGTTTATATTCTGTGTAATTTTTTAATGTGTCAGTTCTACAAGCTATTGCTGAAGCAGAGGTCCCAATGATGCCACTGCAAATCCTGTGTGAGAAAGAACAGAAGCATTTTTCCTCCACTTTGGGTGGCATCATTCCTACTGCATGCCATCATCCTGTTGACTTTTGTAAATTCCTGTAATTCTCAAGCAAGAAATCGTAGCCTTTTTCTCTTCATCTAGTGGTAGGATGATGTTTTCAGCTAATGGGATTCAGTCAACAATATGGAGGTGAAGAGAGACCTTGTGGGATAACACATACTAGAATTGGGAGCAAGAAAAGGAGGGGAGTAAACCAATGAATGAGAGCAAGATTTATTCTTTATTATTAGCAGAGTTTATAGAGAAAGCAAGAACAACACGGCTACACTAAACACGTCTGAGTGTGTGTGTGTATGCATGCAATGCTTCTGAAATGTCATGGATTCATTCCTTAGCTTTCTGTTTCCAAGAGTGCTGCCCCACTGCAGTTAATAGTGGCCGGTGCTGGAGTTTCAAGTCCTGTTCTGCCTAACTCTGCTCTCCTAAAGGTGCTAGTGCTCCTAAGTCACTCTCATTTCTCAAACACATAAAAAGTGTCCAGTGCACTCAGCTGTTTCCAAGTGTTATCAGAACAACAGGCTTTTAGCTCTTTATGAAACAGAATACCCATTCTGTTTCATAAAACAGATTTGGAGGAGGGGGAAAGTCTGTTAACAAAGTTATAAATAACCTTACTTGAAAATACAGAATCAGAGAGTTAGTATTTTGGGCTCTAATCCTGCATGTGTGTCTGTAAGCAGAGCTGCATTTATGAAGACCCATGTAATGCAGTAAACCATCATGCACTTAGAACAATACTCAAATGTATAATGTGTGCAGGCTCTGATTTGATTGCAGTTTGTTCTTCTTTTTTGTATTCAGCTATTTTAATGAAAACAGTGTAGTGTGCAGAATCTGATCTGTAACAGTCACCTTCCAAAGGTAAATACTTTGTATGCATTTTGAGACCTGTCATCTGACAGCCCTACACATACACCTCCTTCAAAACAAACAAACAAAAAGACTGATTGACATGATGCTATTTTGAAATAAAGCAGCTACTCTGCATTTCCATTTCTTTTCAAAACGGTAAAAGGCGTATTGCCATGCTGCCAAAATTACATTGAGTAGCTAATACTGATCCATTGCATCAATAATAAAGCTTTAGAAAATCTCTAGTCTCTGCAATATAAATTTTATGTCCTGCAAATGGTATCTTCCAACAAGTCATTTATCTGTGCTGTCTGAAGAAAGAGAGTATCAAAGTGTGCTTCGATGTGAAGTGAGTTATGCGTCTGCTTTTGAGCTGTAGCTAATGCTGGAGTGCTTTCAGCTTTAAATGTGTGGCGAACAAGCAGGATGTAGACCCAGCACAATTTGAGATGCACTTCTGTCTTACAAGACACACACCCTGCTGCTGCACGAGGCGTGTTCTGTGACAATCACAAAAAAAGAGTGCTAATAGGGAAGATCCCTGTCTGCAACGCCTCAGTGAAGGAATTAAATGTACTGAACCTTTTCAGAGTGTCAGACGCAGCTCTGAGCACTGCAGTAAGCCTCACCCTGCTCTGGCATGGGCTCCTCCATGGGCTGCAGGTGGATCTCTGCATCCCTGTGGTCCTCCAGGGGCTGCAGGGGCACAGCTGCCTCACCATGGGCTGCACCAGGGGCTGCAGGGGAATCTCAGCTCCGGTGCCTGGAGCACCTCCTGCCCCTCCTCTGCACTGACCTGGGTGTCTGCAGGGCTGTTCCTCTCACATCTTCTCACTCCTCTCTCCAGCTGCCACTGTGCATTTTTTCACTCTTCTTAACTCTGTTATCCCAGCTGCTGGGCTCAGCCGTGACCAGCACTGGGACCATCTTGCAGCGGGCTGGCATTGGCTCTGTCGGACACAGGGAAGCTTCTGGCAGCATTTCACACCCACCCAAACTTCTGTAGCCCCCTACTACCAAAACCCTGCCATGCAAGCCCAATACATTCTGTGAGGAGGTGGTGGGGTAGGGGTGCCCTGAGTGCTGAGCCCCCTCTTCTGCCCTGGCTCCACCTGAGTGTCCCCCACACGTCCTGCTCACTGTGGGTCACCAGCTGCCTGTCTCCACAAACTAGGGTGGCTGCTTTGGAGGAGCTGCTCAACTCGTTGTGACAAATGGTAGGCGAGATGTTTCCCAAATGCTTACTTTTGTGAAGTACCAAAACCTCCCTGAAAAACCATAAAGTAAAAAGATGATTGAGTTAGGGAAGAAACAGTGGCTGTGACTTCTCATTCGCTACTGCCAAGGGCACAAAATTAGGCAAACTGACAAATTACCTCACTATTTGGACTTTCTGTCCCACAGGGGTTTGTGTTTCATTGTTAATGAGCATCCTGCCTCTGTTTCACAAGTGCTAGCCATCATTCCTTTCATGTAATTTCAGAGATTAATATGATGTAAATTCAGAGCAATTTGTTCTCAGCCTGTATTGAAAGATTTTGTATTTTTCAAGCCCTAGTGAAGGACCCCTGTGCCTGAAACGTCATTATTTGGTTTTCTGAGTTTTTTGGGTTTTGTTTGGGTTTTTTTGTGGGGGACTTTTCCATTCTTTTTCATCAATCTCATAAATGTGATTGCTTCCTCCCTGCAAGTTTTATCTCTCCAGCACAGCCCAATTCAGGAAGCAGGAAGACATGTACCCTCTAATCCTTGTTTAAACAAGTTTGTAGAGTTCAAATGAAGCATGACCTTCAAACTGAAGGTGTCTCTCTATCCAAAACCCTGAATCACTGCATTTCTGTTAGTAGCTGCTGTTTCAGACCCTTTTTTGTTCTGGGACATATGTGGTCCCAGGACCTGGTGGCTGACATCTCATTTCCAGCTCTGCTCCTGATCTGCTCTACGACATTTGGCAAATTTGTTTGCCTCCTCTGCTGCCTGTTTTGCACCATTTGTCTCTTCTCTAAGTATCATGGTTTGCTGGGTCAGGGTGGTGGTTGGTGTTTCCTCCCATCCTAAACATGACTGCTTACCCACACACAACCAGAAACGGGGGACTGGGAGGTGGCCACTGCTTTTGGGGCCCACATGCGGAAGTGCAATCACACATATGTGCACAAGGTGAGGCTGCCATAACTCATGCAAACAGACTTGCTTCACGTCTTGCAGATCAGCCTGTGCATCTGCAAAACATCCAAAACAATCTCACTGAGTTGGCCCTACCAACTTCCTCTCATTTTTATCCATGAAAACACTGGGGCATGGGATAATTCAGGCTGGAAGGGACCTCAGATGGTCTCTGGTCCAACCTCTTGCCAAGGGCTTGCACATCCATGTAGAATCATAGAATTGTTTAGGTTGGAAAAGACCTCTTAGATCCTCAAGTCCACCACTAAACCATGTCCCTAAGCACCACATCTATACAACTTTTACATACTTGCAGGGATGGCAATTCCAGCACTTCCCCCAACAGCCTGTTTCCATGCTTAACAACCCTTTATGTTTTCCTAATATACAGTCTAAACCTCTCCTGGTGCAACTTGATGCCATTTTCTCTTGTCCTACTTTTATTTGAGAGAAGAGGCCGACCCCCATCTGGCTACCCCCTCCTTTCAGGCAGTTCTAGAGAGTGATAAGGTTTCCCCTGAGCCTCCTTTTCTCCAGGCTAACCAGCCCCAGCTCCCTCAGCTGCTCCTCACAGGACTTGTGCTCCAGACCCTTCCCCAGCTCCGTTGCCCTTCTCTGGACACGCTCCAGCCCCTCAATGTCTTTCCTGCAGTGAGGGGCCCAGAACTGACCCCAGGATTGGAGGTGTGGCCTCAGCAGGGCCGAGTACAGGGGGACGGTCACTGCCCTGCTCCTGCTGGCCACACCACTGCTGGTCCAGGCCAGGGGCCATTGGCCTTCTTGGCCANATCAACACTCCCACCCAACTTGGTGTCATCTGCAAACTGACTGAGGGGGCTCTCGGTTCCTTCACCTAGATTGTTGATAAAGATATTAAACAGAGCTGGCTGCAAAACTGATCCCTGGGGAACACCACTTGTGACCAGACACCAGCTGGATTTATCTCTGTTCCCCTCCACTCTCTGGGCCCACATATTCAGCCAGTTTTTCACTCAGCAAGGAGTTTACCTGTCCAAGCCATGAGCAGACTGTTTGCTCCAGGAGAATGCTTCAGGAGACAGCGTTGAAGGCTTCTTGTGTCAAAGACGTGTAGGTCATGTCTGGATGAGGGACAGCAATGTTCATCACAGGTGGAGACATTTAGTTAAAAGCAGCTGACTCAGACAAATGAATAAAATGTTTTGGAACAGACTATGATCACAGAATCAAGTATCACAGAATATACTGATCTGGAAGGGACCCACAAGAATCAAGAGTCCAACTCTTGGCCCTGCACAGCACCATCCCCAAGATGTGCCCACAGAGTGCGTCACACCATGTGCCCAAGAGTACGGATGATGATTTCTTAATAACCCAGAAAATGTCTAAGAAACCAGCAAAAGCTGTAGTCTTACACCCAATCTTCAGGTTATCCCTACAAACTTATACATTAGGAGCAGCGACTGTGATAGATTTTCCCTCAGCTTTTAACATCTCCCCATATCCTGTGTTCAGAATACCTGAACATCTCCTTCCTAAGGAGATAGCCTCAGTCCAGACACCACTGGACATCCTGAAGCACTCACACCTGGAGGGAGACCCAAGGCACCAGCAGTACTGGGGGCTTTTCCCTCTCCAGGGTCTGATGTGGGAAGTGGCTGAGCAAGGGGCTGTGGCTGCATCGAGGGAAAAGAAAGAAATTTGTGCTAGGCCACTTCCCCATGGAAGAGTCCTTGGCTCCGGCCAAGTGTAAGAGGCGCTGGAGCGTGATGTCTGCCGGCTGAGCAGAGCCCCACATCAACATCAGGGGAAGGGAGCCAGCTCTCTCTTTCACAGATGTGCTTGCATGATTTCACTTGCTCCCAAGATCAGTTCCCGACGTCTCTGTATTGAGGCCACTGTCAAGCTAAACTAATTGACCCACTGGTGTCCAAAGGGGAAGATCCTTTGGTTAAAGGTGTTGAATATTTCTGTTAGGGTATGGTTGCCACACTGGGCCTAAAGGTTTTAGACATCATTTGTGTTTTATAAATATGTACAATGCAGTCTGTAAAGATTTTTCCTTGGTAGTAGGTTTGCTCCAGGCCCTATTTTGTCGGTTTCATTGCAGCTTCACTGCAAATGTCAGCAGTTCCTCCAGGACAAGTACTCGGTAGCTGCTGCCAGTTGCATTAAGTTAAATATTTCAAAATTTAGCCATTCTGTGACCCTGCATGGGAGAGGTGTTTTCAGTACAGAAATTATTTCTCTGCACTTGATTCTCATGTCACAAACTATTTCTGTCAACGTGCTACAATCTGCTTTCAGGCTCAGCAGTAGTTCTGATATGATCATTGAAGGCAAGGCTCTCCTCCTCCTCCTCCTCCNGGAATGGGCTGCCAGTGTGCACAGCTGAGGCTGCACCATGCCAGCTGGGAGTTCAGATGTGAGCCCTGGCAGTAAGGGCTGATGAAGACAGAGTGACCTGTGGAGAGTGACCCGCTGGTGACTGAAGCCTGTACCCAAGAGGATCCCTACAGAAATCAAAGGACAATGATGCTTGTAGGATCCCACCCACCCCCACCCACACCAAGGGAGCCTAATCCCATTCTCTTGCACTGTCAGAGGAGAGTGGTCAGCTCAGGGCTCCTGGGTGAACCCCACCAGGGCATTAGTGCCACCCTGCAGGAACATGAGACCCACGGCGGGCTGTGGGGCAAAAACATTTGAGGACATTGGATGGAGAAGTTCTTAGGAGGTGTTCCGAGGGGGCTACAGCACTGTGCAAGGCTTGCTATGGGATGTTTAGGGTAAGGATCAAAGGCAGGGATTAGGATGGACTGGGGAGGAACCAGCATGAGAAAACAGAGGGAAAAGGGGATTAAAGGGGCTGGTATGGGTGACAGATGGCTGGTCAGAACACAACCCTCTGACCAAGCCCTGTGCCTCATTGCCACAGCCTGCTGTAGCCTTGCTAAATATTCAGATGTAATGATGTAATTAATTATAAATTACAACTATTAATTACCCTTTCATTCTCTCAGCTGACTTTCTGTGTGGGCACACCCTCTACTCTGGGTCCATGTGAGAGACCAGCACCAACCTTCAGGCCAGATGAGTGGGCAGCTGGAATTGAGCTGAGTGCCAGCAGCTGGAATGGGACCACAAACCTCAGGGACTGGAGGGTGCCAGTGCCAGCACCTGGCAGAACTGGGGCCAGCTCTGGGGCATACTGAGTAACCAGTTCCAGATACTGGAGAGACTAATTTTCCTTGTGTGTATGTACATATTTCCCGAGTGGACGTCGATCCCGCTGAGCTGGAAGGAGCAGTGCCTGTCCCGTGTGCTGTTCACGTGTGTGCCAGCACTGGGTGTGAGTGGCTGCCTCACAACTGAGACAGCAGTTTTGAACAAGAAGGCGGGGTTTAAATGTCAAGTGCTCCATGGACAGCTTGCATAGAAGATGTAGGGTAAAATGCTTTGAAAGGACTTAGTGCAGGAGAGGGATGATCTCCTAAGATCCAGTCAAAGCCACCAAGGTGCCATTTGCTACAGGGAGCAGCTCGTGTGGAGCCCAACCTCGCAGCAGGCAACAGCAGCTTTGTTAATGCTAGGACTTAAATGTTTTACCTGAAGAAATGGGTTTTACCTGAAACACCACTGAAGGCACCATTGGAAGTTCTCTCAGCAGAGCTGGGGCCCTGACAGGGCGGGGGTGGCAGGAGGGAGGCAGGGCTGAGCTTAAGTGCATTATTGGCACAACTGCTCGGGAAAGGGACACCTGACACCAAGTCCACAGGTGAGCGTGACTTGAGGAACCTGAGGTGACCAGGCAGACAAGGAAGTTCATGCCCCAAAGTCATCTTTCCAAGCAGGGCTTGGTCTCCACAGACGGATGCCATTGCAAGATGCTCTTCTTTGCTCAGCCCGTGTGAATACTTCTGTGGCACTGCTGTCCCTCCACTGATTACCCAGATACTTCCAGAAATGTGCAGCATCTAAATGATGTCATACTTTTCACAAGAGATAGATGAGGAAGGATGTCTGGAAGGTCACCTTCAGCAGAGTTCCTGGGCTTGGGCTTAGCTTTTATGTGTAAATAGACCCAGAGAAATCCAATAAGATTGCTTATGCACTTAAATTCCTTACTGAGCTGGAGCCGTGCCTATTTTCTAACTAAATTAGAAACCATACCAGATGTTCCTGCTTTATTGAAAAAAAATTATTCCTATGAAACTTCCATTTACAATTTTAATTTATATTACAGAGATCTATCTATTTTTTTGATAAAGTAGAGGCTTCTAAAATATTATTTTATTGCATAAGAAATAATAAAAAGTATTCAATACTTATGCATCCTGTCTAGATATAATAAAAAAAAGGAAAAGAAAGAAAAAGAAGGATTTGTCCAATAAAATGTTTGGCAAAGCCAAAGTCTGAATTTTTTCCATTTTTTTACCTTGGGATACGAATTTACAGTCGACTTGTCTGAAGTGTATAAATTCAACAACATGGTAATTGGTTTACTACACAGAAACTGGAGGCTTTTGCCAAGAATTTTTACTGTGTAAATTCTTCGCTTTTCTCACATTCAAAAAGGGAATAAAAGCCATAATTCTGAAAACAGGTCTCTGAACAAAATCTCAGCCCTGCCTCAGGGTGAGGAGACCCACACAATACGGGTGCAGAGCAGGTCCCCCTATAAAACAGGTTGTTAGTCCAGGCTCATCACTCCAAGGTATTTATGGCTTTAATACAGTCCCCATACTTTGCTTTCTGTTTGGAATGCTTAGACTGCCATCTCATAAAAGGATGAGTGCTCTCAAATCTGATTTTCTTCTGTGGCTGATGCAGAATCAGGCCCTGAAACCTATTTATTTTACAACAAATTTATTTTATTGGGGTTTATTGCAATGAATGGGAGAAGATGGGATTGGCTGCCAAACTTCCAAATGCAGGGTGTAACAACTCTCTGCTCTTCAGGTCTGTGTCACCAGCTGGGCTGTGAAATACCTTCTGAGAAGGGACATGGAAAGGACAGTCCTCCATAGCAAGACAGGGACAGAGGTGGCTAGGCACACTTGGAATCTGTCCGGAATAAACATCGATCTGTTTCTCTGTCCGTGAAGCATCCCAGGAGACCTTTTGCTGCTATTTTTGCAAGAGAAGCAGTTCAGAAACATCTTCTGAATTGTTTTCTGAAAAAAAAAAAAAGCCAAAAAGGTGTATTGGGCCAGGCCTGTTTCCTGACTGCACTTTGGGTGTACAGTCCATGCAGGACATAAGAGGGAACTATCTACTCTACCCCAGACTGGTAAGCTGACAACAATGGACAAGGAGAAGACCGAGGTACACAACAACTTTTTTTGCTCCATTCTTCAATGGCAGCCTCTCTTCCCCCACCTCTCACACGGGGGGACTGCAAGATGGGGGCTGGGGCAGCAAAGAGACTCCCACTGTAACAGAAGATCAGGTTCATGACCACCCAAGGAACCTGAGTGTACATAAATCTATGGAACCTTATGAGGTACATTCCTGAGGGAATTGGCTGATGCAGTTGCCAAGCCACTCTCCATGATATTCAAAAAGTCATGGCAGCCAGGTGAAGTGCCAGGTGACTGGAAAAAGGAAAATACTGTACCCATCTTTAAAAATTGTAGAAAGGAGGACTCTCGGAGTTTTGAACTTGTGGGAGAGAGTAGATCCCATCCTTGAAGCGAAAACCTGTCTCTTGACATGTGGATCGTTTAGCTCATAGGAGAGAGAGTCCATCACACCAGCAGTCATCACTTAATAGCAGTGTAAACCACCAGTCCCTGATGCTTTTTCTATGTCCAGTGACAGAGTGGCTCCAATAACACGCTTGTCACCTCTGCTGGAGGAACTCATCATCCTTTTGTTTGCTGCAAGCCCGCTGCTCCTTTGTTTCTGCCTATCTTTTGTCCTTTGATCTCCTGCCCAGGTGACACTGGAACAACTGAACTCCCCAACATGGAATGTGTCAGACCCAGCAGGTCAGGGTTCAGTTCCAGCAGGTGAGTCCGTGGGGAGGAGGACAGCTATTTTACGATGAATTTCCATACATCTGGAAGCCAAAATGAAAATGAGAATGTCTCACATCTTCCATGGATCTACTGAAAAGGGAATTCAGGAGTGGAGCACATTTGGGAAGCCCATTCCTGGCATGGAGAATCCTTGCTCTTGTCATCCTTGAGCATCACATCCCCACTGAGCCCAGCCCAGGTGTCTGAGCACTTTCCTCGCTCAGTGCTTGGAGGGCCTTGGCGCGATCACCCAACAAACCCAAGATAAGCCACAAGTTTGAGGCAGGAGGCTGGATTACTTTCATTTATTTTCCTCTCAGTAAATGTGATAACAAAATGTCAGCCCAACAGTTACGGGTTCAGCCTGTTCCCTTGCTGATTTCAGCTTTTTTTAGGTGGGTGTTATTAATTACAAGGAACTGACAAAAGCATGTACCTAAGAGATTTCTTTTTTTGTCAGCTTTTAGTATTTCCAAAGGGAAAAAATTTGCATAGAATGATCTTTTTAAAGAAAAACCCAAACAGTTCTTACAAAGGTGAGCTTATTTTTTAAAAGAAATATATAAAACAACAAAAACCAGCAAGCAGATATTTTATGTTAAAAGCTTGAAAATTATAATTTTCAGTCACACATTCATTTACCACAAGACTTAACCCAGAGATTTAGTGACACTTTGCCATGTGCCCAGTGTTTGAGCTGTTGATTGGGGAATATCCATGTCCAGCCCAGCTTCCAACATCCACCACAGGAAGATATCCTGGAGAGGCTCCCCAGAGTGGCCACCACATCTGGGTGGTTCATTGCTCAAGAACACACAGACACACATCAAATCCTAAAGGAACCAATGCGCTTGACAAAATTGCCCAGAGCAGCAATTTTTTCTGGAGGTGGGAAGATGAGGACAGGGCTGCCCCCATGCTTTTGCTCCATGATGGCATATCCATGTGGGAAGAGCCTCCCTGCAACACTGGGGCTGGAGCCAGCACTGGCAGAGTGAGGACATGGGAGAGGAGGACCAGCTGTGGTGGTGGCCTTTGCATCCTTGCACAGGTGATGCCTGCATCTTTCCCTGCAGGGGAATTTTGCAAAAAGCTTTTTGGATCCATGTCAGCTTTTGGCATCTCAAACTTGCTGGTAGCAGCGAGTTCAAGGCTGAGCTCGGCCCACATGTGAAAGGCCTCTGGGGGCTTTGTTTCAAACTCGCCACCTGCAATAAAGTGCTGAAGGGGGGTTGGCTAAAACCACGACCAAAGTTCCAAACCTGCCCCCTCCCCGGGCCTAGGGCATCCAAAAGGCCCTGGGATCTAGATGTGGACAGGCCTGAACCTGTGTAGTGCTGGACCTTGCAGGACCTCAAGCAGTCAGGTCACGCACAGCCTGTTGCTTTCCTGGAGCAATGGAGTTCACACTCTCTTTGAGTAAACAGATCTCACCACTTTTAAACACAGAGCTTTTTCCTGGTTGAGGGTGTGGGGGAGAGGTTTTTATTTGCCTGAGTATCAGGGAGTGGATGTGTTCTGTATGTAACATTGAGCGTTATACCAAAAATAAGCCCAGAAAGATGTCGTCTGAATCCATTATTTGCGGATTTACCATATGCAATTGGTCTTAATTGGAGTCCGGGCACTCTGTGAGCGCCAGCAAGTGCATATGAAAAGCTCCATATACATATGCATGCGTGTGTATTCATCTGTGTGGGCAGGGGAGGAACATGCTCAGCATCGCTTATCGCTTCCTTCCCCGTTCAGAGGCTGGCTCCGGCCAGGAGCAGGACCGGGATTCTGCCGCCCCGTCCCGCCGCCGCCCCGACGCGTGCACCCGCACTGCCACAATTAGCAAGCGGCACAACGAGCTCTGCACTGCGGGGTGGTTGCCCAAAATGGTTGCAAAGGCACTGCTGGCTGTGGAAAAGGGCATCAAAAGAAGCGGGCTGGGCTCGCAGGCAGCGAAAAACAGGACTGTATTCTTCAGATAATTTATTTGCAATGAATAATTCAGCTATCTTTTGCTGGGAAGCTGGATTAAATACAGAGCATTAGGCACACTGAGAGCCTCCAATAAAGGGCGCTATTCACTCCTAGCACAAAGGAATATTATTTACTATCATTAATTAACTTCCACACAAAGCCACAGCCATTTCTTTAGGTTCTGAGAAAGTGTAAGAGGAGAATGTGAGCACAGAGCTGCTGTGATTTCCCTTTGGTTTGCTCTCTCTCTGCAGACACACACTGGCTGCAGGCTGAGCTTTGCTCCCGACAGCATTTTTGGCGGCACCGTCCCTGTGCTGAAGCACACCGGGTCGCA
>VZRO01008585.1:1606012-1631501 GCA_013397915.1 Daphoenositta chrysoptera
GCCGAGCCCGCCGGCCCCGGTGCCCAGCGCGGGTGCAGGAGCCCGGTGGATGATATGAACCGGCATCCCCCACGCTCCTGCAGCTTAAGGGATTCGGACTGCTCCCAGTAAAGCCTAAGGAGGCTGAGAGGCGTTTGCCTTCGGGAAATGGGTTATGGGTCTGGATGCTGCGTCTACCAAGCGAGAGCATTTTTTAGATTTAATGAACCTCTGTGCTAATTAGTTCTCTGAAGTGTCTGCTTTGAAATACCAAGCTTTAGGATGAGCAGAAATGCAAATTCTTGGCAATTATTATTACTGCTGCAGTAGTGACTAGAGAGCAGCTCTTTGCAAGCAAAAGAGGAGATAGGGGGCTTGTGCTGGGTGGTTACAGAGCTTGTTTTCATCTGTTACATTGTGCTCTTGGCAGGTGATGTTGTAGATCACACAAAAGGCAGGGTGGAGGTTCTTCGTCAAAATATTTTTCTGTTGGAAGACAAGGGTTTAAGTTATATTGGAATATTTCATACACAGACATCAATTTTAGAATTATTTTTCTGTTTAAATAGTGCTGAAGCCCTGTTCTCTTAATCCATGAAAGTCCACATTTTCTTCTGACATTTTAGATGAAAAAGGCAAAATGAAATTCTACATCAGATCTTGCTTCAGTGAATGACATACTTTTAGAAATGTCAAGAAAAGAAGTCAGAAAATTAATGTCCCAAGTGGAATTAGAGGTTCCATTTGATTCCATGTGATTTCTCCCTACTCTTTTTGTTTGCTGAGAAACCTTTAGGGCCTTGCAGCCCAAGAGATCTGTTGAGAGAAGGATGTGGGGGGGGGGCTGAGCGAGGAACAGAGCTGCCAGCACTCCCACAGAGCTGCACCAACCAGCTCAAGCTGAACCTGGAGATGGACCCCTGGCAGAGAGAAGGATGTGAGGTAGGATTAATTGTCTTCTCAGTGGCTGGTACAGGGCTGTGTTTTGGGTTTGTCCTGAGCACGGGGTTAATAATACAGAGATGTTTTTGTTATTGCTGGGCAGGGCTTGCACAGAGCCAAGGCCTTTTCTGCTTTTGTACTGCCAGGCTGGGGAGGGAGCTGGGGGTGCTTGGGAAACTGTCAGGAGACACAGCCAGGACAGATGACCCCAGCTGACCAAAGGGATGTTCCAGACCATCTGACATCATGCTCTGTGTATAAAGTGGGAGGAAGAAGGAGGAAGGCAGGGGGGCACATTTGCAGTGATGGTGTTTGTCTTCCCAAGTCACCATTAGGCATGGCAGAGCCCTGCTCTCCTGGGGATAGCTAAACACCTGCCTGCCCGTGGGAAGCGGTGAATTAATTCCTTGCTTTGCTTTACGTGCATGCATGGCTTCTGCTTTCCCTTTTAAACTGTCTTTATCTCAGCCCACGAGTTTTTCCACCTTTTACCTCTCCGGTTGTCTCCCCGATCCCACTGTTGGGGCAGTGAGCGGGTGGCTGTGTGGGGCTTGGCAGCTGCCTGGGGTCACACCGGGACAGAGACCTGGCACAGGTGTCGTGCCACACAGGTCCAGGCAGGACCCTCAGTGGTTCTCTTGGATTTAGGTGACTTTAGGTGGAATTTAGGCATGACCTCGGTGCAGTGGGATGATGTGGGAGGGCGTTTGTGCATTGCACATCCCAGAGGCTGCCTGAAGCCAGAAGTGCCTTTGGCAGAAGCCTTGAATCCCACCCTCTGGCAGCAGCAGCCAGCACTCACCACATGACCCCTGCTTTGGGCTGCCGAGGGGGCTGCTGTGGGTGCACGGGCCCTTTGAACCCCTCAGGCTGCCCTTCTCCTGGTCTTGCAGAGGAAAGAGCAGGGTGTGGTGGGGAGAGGAGAATTTCACACAGAGAAACCTGGCACAAAGCAAGAGTCGAGTTTTCTCATATTGGTCCTTTCTGTTCCCATACAGGAGCTCCATCTTCCCACTGAGCTTCTGAGACAGGGAACAAGCTGTGATTTTTAAAAGTAATTGCCTGTGGGAGATATTAATTCTATTTTTATCCTTCCCTGTAACAAAAGCTTTTCAATAATGTCCTCACCACTCATCAGCATTACCTACTAAATACATTTAAATAAAACAGTTTCTGTACTACCCTTTTAACTCCCTGCTTGCCTCTTAGTATTTGGCCCAAGAAATAAATGCCACATTTCTGTTTCCAACACTGTTGTATTTATACACTTCAGGACACCTTCCAAAGATCATTTCCTTAAACAGAAAGACACTCTGCTATGAAGCGGACTGTCCTAACCTGAAAAGCAAGAAAGCAGCAATCACACACTCAACTCAGAGATCAGTTGAACATGCACATGGTAAAAAAGAAGAGATTATGAGTCAATTTGAGCTTCAAATTCCATTTGAACAACAAAGATTAGGTAAAGAGGATCCATGAAGCCATTTGGTTGCATAGTCCCTGATAAAACTGGGATTAGCAAATATTTTGAGCATAGAGCTCCATCAAATATAAAATGTAGACCCACTCTAAACCACACACAGGCACAGCAAACACCCAGTGAGCAGAAAGATCTGTCATGAAGCGCTGGGCTAGACCTAAGATGATTGTCAACCTTCATCAAACCCCCCAAACAATTAAAAAAAAAACCCAAAACCCTGCCTCCACAGATTATGGGGAAAGAAATGAACCATAAAGGCTCCTCAGATCACCCCTTATCCTGTGTTGCTATTACAGACTTTGCCAGACAGGAGCACCCAGGTGGTGACAGGGCTGTGAGTGTGGCCTGGCACTGTCCCTGAGCCATAGGATCCCACAAGGGGCCAGCGAGGCAGGGCAGTGCAGGCAGGGAGGGGGGACACAGCCCTGGGAGCAGAGGTGCACCATATCAAACTCCCTTCATACTAAAACAGCCCAAGACCCACAAATTGAGAGATTAAAAGTCAACCCTTCAGCAGTGGGAAATGGACCTAAGGGTTTGCGCCTTCTGAGGCACAGCATAGAAGTTTCTTACCCACGAGGAAGATGGATTACAAAAAAAAATCCCTGGATGCAGAGCAGGGGTGATTAAAAATGTCTCAAATCCTCCCACTCTCATTTCCTTAATTTCCCAAGACAAAGGATAGCATCTGAGTATTTACATTCTCTGTGCAGACTGACGGGAAAACAAAAAGATCCACCCAAGATCATAAAGATTTCTCCTCCTACCAGGTGTATCTTGAAAAATGTTGAATAATTACAAACTAGTTGGAAGATCATACCCCAAAATAACTTTTCTTAGGCCTACATTGATTTTTTTTTACCTACAACCTCTGTGGCCCTCCAGGCACCTCCCACCCATCCCGATCTCATCACCAGAAGCAAGATACCAAACAAGAGCCTAATGGAGACAGATCCTGCCAAAGCACATACAGCACCAAAAGCCACGGGTCATGTTCAGTCAAAATGCTTTTATGGAAACTATTTGGGTAAAAACTAAATGACCATTAGTCCCCAAACCTGACTAACTGGGAGAGCTGGTAAAGACCCAGAAGAACCCAGTTACCCACAAGAGATGTGCATTCACAGCGCTCCACTTCTGGCGCTCAGCTTCTGATTCTGAAAGGATCCAGCCACTTTCAAAAGGTAAAATTTGAAAGTGAAATTCATGGTTACTTCAGACACTAAATATCATGGACTCCATGAACTTGGCTATTTTTCCAACTGAGTGGTTTCCTAACAATTATTATTTTTCTTTCTCAGCCTTGATCTCTGAAGAGCTTTCTCCAGGTTATTTTTTCTTTTGCTAGGAGAAGACTCTTACTTTCTAAAGCCACTTATGCCCATGGTGGTTACTCAGCTCATACCAGAGTAGGACACATTGGGTTCACATATGTCACACCAGAAGATGTACACTAAGAATAACCTTTGAACAAACTCTTCAACGGAATCCTTGTTCCTGAGATTTATATTTATGAAAAACAGCAATAAAACCGCTTTTAAGGCCCATTGAAAAAATGTCTTGTGTGGACAATACTCCTTGTGTCATACTTGAGTAAAAAAATTGTTAAGGATAACTGGTTTTAAATGGACCATGAATTATTTAACATATTAAACCAATAAAGTCTGTGAAAACACACCAAATTTCAGTACAATCAATTTCCTCAAAAATCAGTACAAATTCAGCAATAAACTTATCAGATACACTAGAAATTTTATGCAGTAAACTTACCAAATGCACAAAGTTTATGCAGTTGCCTAATCAAGTTCACTGGGTGCTGAAATAGGTGATTTCTGAACATTCCTTCCAACCCAAAGTGTTCTGACATTGTGTGACTCCCCAGACAGATATCTGGGGTTTATAGCCTTCTGTCCATCTTTTGGAAAGTGTTAGAAAAGACCTTTTAGATCCTGTGCTATAGAAAGATAATTTCTATATTACCAGATATGGAAAACATTATGAACAAGCTTACCAGAATTAAATGGTATCGTGTGCCAACTAGAACTGATTTTTTGCACATGCATTTAAATTAACTGCTTCACTGAAGAGCATGTGTGAAGAGCAATACAAAAGGAAAAATATTCAGACTTCACACTTCTTTTTTCAAGAAAAAATAATTAGAAAAAAATAACTAGAAAAATTTAGCAGTTTATTTCACATTTTCCACAAGAAAATAAAAATGGTAATTGTGAGAATATTGTAGCCTGAAATTCAGTTTGGAAGTTAAAAATCTCCCAGCCAGGACCTGGAGAAGTTGTCAGCAATGGCAATTTTTTTTCGAAAGCCCTTCTACCAAGACTATGAAATTAGAAAAAGACCACTTTGGCATTAGAGATGGCGTCAGAGCCATGGATAACCTGGGAGAAAAATGAGAAGCAGGTCCCAGACTTCTGCTGCTTCATCTTTTCAGAAGAAATGAAGGTAGTGTTTCTAAGGAGCACATCCAAGTCAGGAGCACTAGAAGAGAGAGCCGTGGCTGGCGGAGGCAGCGCACGGAGGCCGCGGTGCCGGATGGAGCTGCTCAGACACCAGGTTTGAGTGCAGTCCCCAATTCAGGTGTGTCCTGCTCTGTGCTCAGCCACCCAACACAGCCCCGGCACTTCGCAGCAGGAGCTTTGGCAAAAGCCACGCAGCAGAACCTGAGGTTTTCTGGCTTTGTGGGGCTCTGGGAATGTCTGCTCCATAAATTCATTTGGGCTGCTCCTCCATGGCCACCGAGCTGTGCAGCAGCGTCACGCTGGGGTCAAGCCCTGGGTTGCCCCTGCAGCTCCTGGGCATGGAAGAGGTGACACAGCCAGTGATGTGGCACTGGAGCCAGGAGCTGCCCCTGTTCCCCTTCCCTGTTTCCTCTGGCAGCTCCTGGAGAGCTTGTATTTCTACCAGGAGTTTACCCCATTGGGATTCCAGGCATCACGGTCCTCTTACTTGGAAAGTAAGAGAAAGCCGAAGAATTTCATTATTATTGAAATGAGCAGAGCTCACTTTCAATGCAAATATTGACTTGTGTGGTATAAAGAAAATTTTTGCAGCGTACCTGGTGTCTCTCTGACAAAGGAACATAAAAAGGACATAAATTGAGCAGAACAAAAACCTAACAGATGTACCCACTGAGTGAGTGGAAGCCATGAGAAGCTGCAGGCAATGGAGTGTGAGGGAAACAGTCAATAAATCAGGGGCTCTCCTGCAGAAGCAGTGTAGGCAGTAACAGCAGAGAGGGCTGGGAGCTCAGTGCATGCACCAGTGGGGCCTGCCCAGGTGGTTTATTTTTATTTCTAAATATTCAGTGTGCTCTGGAAGGAATATTGTGGTTTTCACTTTTGAAGCAGTACTGTGACTTTTGTCAAATGCAATTTGTACAAACATTTTTCCTAAACCAAAACATACCGGCCTCTTTATTTTGGAGAGATGAGGAACAAGTGGCAAGGATTGGCAAAAGGTCTTTTTCTTCCCTTAGTGGATTTGGGTCAATTGTTTACAGATTCAGAACTGCTGTCAGAGCAGCACCCACCCAAATTTTCTGGCTGGAATGAACTCCTTAAATAACACGAGTTTCCATCCAGGCTTGAAGGTGATCACGAATTTACAGCGAAATGACCTTCCTGTGTATTTTTGAGTGCACTCCAGATTTGAATGAGCTGAAAAATCCCTATTGGTCTGGTAAACATCATCTAATTGCAGAAAACATGAACTGCTGCCTGTGTGCATCAGTCAGGTCCTAGGTCAGTTGCACTTGCACAGGTTACACTTACAGTCAAGCTCACTTCAGGCTCAGAGCTGATCTTTCACTCACTGGCTAGAAGATTTGGGGAAATTATTTTGCCAAAGAGCAAGAATTTCTGGTACCTGACCCTCAGGGGAATGTTAATGTTACAAATTTCCCATGATCTAGAGCCATTATGGAGGCTCTTCAGCAGGAAGGAAGTAGAAATGGATTAAATGTATTATATATGGTGGCTTTATGGTAAACCAGGAGCAGCCCAATGCTGGGCAGTTGGCAGCACTGATTAAGCAGTTATATAAGCAGTGAAATACCATGGCAAATATCTGGTGGTTACTCTGTACTTTTATTCTAAGAATTAACCCCTGTTCCCCACTAATTGGCTTTCCCCCTTCACTTCTGTGTGCTGCTGTAAAGGTCTCTGATGTCTTGTTCTCCCTTTAGCCATTTTTGCCTCCAAAAGTAAGTACTATAACAGGCAACTCAGAAGCTAGGTCTTTCCCAACCTTTTTAACCAAATATTTGATAAAAGGCAAAAAGACCAGTGATGAGGTGTTTAATTAAGGTAATTTTCAATGTGAAGCTCACATACAGTGCTCAGACACAGGCTGCTCAATTTGGAAATACATTTTCTGTATACATCACTCAGCAGAGGGAGATCCCAGTCTCCTGAGCTTCCCTGCCAGGACAACATTCACCCTCAGGGCAGCTCTGCTCTGCTTCCCGGACCTCTGCCTCAGAGACTCCCGTGCTGCCCTTCTCCTTGAAGGACAGCCCCAGAAGGGCAGGAAACTTCAAGGCAAGGGACGTTGATTGTTTTTATTTCTCCATGCCAGGACAGAACTTGTTTTTCCTGATTTTCTGATGAAAATCCAAAGGCTGTGATGATCATAACAACTCGATTCGGCTGGAAGAACAAACCAGAAAGTGCTGAAATCTGAAGCAGAGACTCTCCTGCTCCAGCCATCCCCTGCTGTGCTCCCTCCTGACAGTCATCAGTCCCTGGAACTGAACCACAGCCTGAACGAGCTTCCCCGTCACTCTGAGCTACCATATTCCTTGTCTCTGTGACACCATTTGTTTTCTTTCACAGCTATTTTCATCTGTTGCTAAACATTCCTCCGAGATGACACCTTCTCCCTTAATCTGCAGCCAAAACCCTTTGCTTGCTCCCTGGGTGGGATATGTCTGCCTCTCTCCTGGATCCGAGAAGCTGCAGCTGCATCACTGTGATCTTGTGTCCGCTCTCCCTCTCTTTCTCCCCTCCAGTCAGAGTTTTCTAGGAAGGGAATGCCCTTCTTCTTCCAAGCCGTTCCCAGTAAAGCCTGTGAGTGCTCACCATATCAAAAGCTGGTGCTGGCTAACCTCTGCAAAGCAGGGCTGTTCCTCGAGGAAGGGTAAAACAAAAATGAGCTGCTAACCTGCCCCTGAGTCTACTCAGATGCACTTGGATGGAGTAAAAGCATTCAATTTATCTGGATATTTGTTTGATCCAAAACTGGATCCTTAAGGAAAGACATTTTTGATCAAACACATCCTGAAGGAGGAATGCCGTCTATGGCCTGGTATTTCCTTCAGTGAGATGGCAGACTTCTCCAAACCCAGAGATTTCAGACAACCAGTTGCCAGTGGCTGTTTGCTGCCAGCGGGAGGAAAACCAATTCTGCAAAACCATAGCTGCAACCAGGTACAGCTGCCACAGGTGCCTGCAGACTTCCCTGGAGCATCTGGAAGAGGTTACTTAACAGGGCACCAGCATCCCCAGTTGTTTCCACTTCTCGTGTGATAGATGCTCTGCTGCCTGCTGCAGTGCTGGAGAAACCAGGAGCACAAATGTCCCACGCTGAATGGTGTAGGGTTATGTGACTGGCTGTCACTGCCACCAAGAGACGGGAGCAGACGCAGCGGGACAGGCAGGGGAACCCCCATGGCCGCACCAGAGGCGGCTGAGCCCCCGGCGGGGCTGTTCCCAGGACTGTCGCGGGGAGCCCCCAGTCCCACGGCCACGGGCAGGGGCTCCCCGGCAGCTCACGGCCGAAGGTGGCTCTCCCATGGAGTAACCTTTCGCGCTGCGCTGCTCCCACGCGCGGGCTGTAATTGCTGTGGTTTTTGCTGTGCTGCAGGGATTTACCGCCCGGGGTCAGCACCAGCCCCGGGAATGTCTGGAGCACACGCACTCCCGAAGAGCCAGAACCGGGACAGCTCCGCTGTCCCTGCGCGGACCAAGGCGCCCCAAGCGTGTCCAAAGCCCGTTTCATCCGCTCATTTCTCGCAGATGCGCGGGACGCGCCCCAGTGCCGCGCTGTGAGGTGGGTACGCGCAGGGAACACGATGCCGGCTGGACTGAGGTAACCTGACACATGGAAGCACAGGGGCAGTGGGAACGCATGGAGTAACCTTTCCCTGGCTGGGCTGGGATCAAGGGAACTTCCAGAACTCTGAAGGGCAGCCCCAGAGACGCTTGGCCGAGCACAATAAACCAACAGCTTTTTGATGAAGAGCTGAAGCTGCAAATGCTAAACCACTGCCAGCTAGAAATGACTTTTTAAAGACATTTTGAAATTTGGACTACTTCACATCAAAAACCCCTGTTTAACTCCATAAAAGGCAAGTGGTGGCCAGTGGATTAGAAAGTAAAGCTCAGGGTTACTTTTAATGCCACCGTTTATACTTTTAATGCCTGTTTGTTTATGGATGGACCGTGCCTCTTGTCACTCCTGGCAGCACAACAGGGAGAGAAAGCAGCAAGGCAGTGCAGGCCACAGCAGCACATGGATCTACACAGCCACCCAGAGAGGCCACAGCCCCTGGCACGATGCAGCAAATTCCTACTCTCACATCTTTTCAGATCACTCGAGGAGAAATCATCTCAAGCAGCTGCACTCTTCCCAAATGTTTTCTACTATTTGGTAACTCTGACTCAGCTTGAGCATCTCTCCTCCTCCTTTAAAGATTTATTTCTCCTTTTCTCTCCCAAGGAATAAGGATTTTTTGTATATCCTATCTTTGAATACCACATTGTCCCTTGCAAGGGTAAAATACAGACTGTAGGAAATCTCCACACCCTGTGAGCAGGACAAGCACTGCCTCTTCACTGCAGCTTTTTTGGACGCGGCCTTTTCAACTTGCCTCCAACTGGGACATGAATTAGGTTTGGACACGGCTGTCTTAAATCTTTTGGAGACCCATAGCCAAAACCAATGAACTTTAAGGATTTCGTTTTTGTCTGAGAAGCCACAAACTGCCTACAGGACTTGTATTTTTCTCTCTCATGACAGCTTGGAGTCCAGATAATGGGAACATCTCCTGACGTATCAAGGTGGGTTGGTGTGGAAATGCGAGGAACACCATTCCTTCCCCTTCAGACACCACGCAAACACACAAAAGGTCACACAGGTGGGACTGCTGGCTTGGGCCTGACTGCAGTTTAAGGGGTGCAGGGAAGGGACACAGTCTGGAGCCAGAGACAAGCTCCCCCCCCACTCTTGGAAAGGCAGAGGGATGGTTTTGGCCTTGCTCACAAACACGAGCCAATCCAAAGGACCATTTTACCCACAAGCAACAGAAGACAGTGCAACCCACCACTCCCTGCTGCTTGTGAAGTAAAAGGTGTGTACTGACCCCAGACTCTGAGTTATGCTTTTTCAGTTTAGTTTGCAATACAAAGGAAACAAAGTCAGTTTTCATTTGCTCCTCATATTTGAGGGGCAATAGACACAAGAAACTCACAGACCCCATCTTTTAACAAAGAAAGGAAATGGTTTTAGAAAGCAAATTACCTTTAATCTTTATTTGGGCAGGCAAGCAAGTATGTATTCAATGAATTTTGATACTGTAATTGTGTGTCACTGCACAAGAATTCATACTTACACTTAAACGTGCATCGTTAATGGGGAAGTTCCATTTTTCACCTAGAAATACATTCAATAACTTGGAGAAGAAGGAAAGAAAAAGCCATAAAACAAGAGGTGTCAGAAAGAGGTTAAAAATAAGATTTATTTGCAAATCATTTTGACAATAAACTAGTATCTCTGAGCTGTGCATTTTGGGGACTACAAGTCAGTTCCTTTGTGTTCTGAGATTTCCATTGGCATGCAATATGGGATACCTCTAGAATTCAAAATGAACTTCGAAGTGTCCTTTTTTGCCTTGCTGTGCTGAGTAATTCATTCCACAGGCACACTATAGGAGAGTCAAAGTCTTTGTAATGAGACGCTGTCACAGGAAACGCACAACAAAACAACCTTGGCTTAGAAAGAAAACTCACTTGGGAGCTGTTTCACATTTTTTCAACACAGTGTTAAGCACTTCAAGATTGCCACAAGAAGTACCTGGTGCTGTATGAAAAAAACCCCAAATAACCCAATGAAAAAAAAACCCATAAACCCAAAACAAAAACCAAGAAGACCTCAAAACTAAATAAATATCAACATCTACCCCTAACCCTCACAGCTGTACTGAAACCTCAGATTTCTTTCTCATGTGTGAATGCACAGCACATCTGGTTATGACCCAAGTTCCCTCTCTTGGAAGCTGATGAGCTGTCGCATCTAAAAAAATCCCAAAACCTCAAGATTTAATAGTAATAACTGTATATAAATGAGCTCAGGACAAAGGCAATACAAAATACAATTTACCTTAATGTCTGACTGTGTGAGGGCAACCTCTAAGTCATGGTTAGAGTCACAGCAGCAGAAGAGGAAGACAACAGCATCTTCAGAACATTTCTTCAATTTATGCCCACCCTTCTCCCTAACCTTCCTCTCTATGCCCTTCATAAAGCCTGAAAATTTAAATTCTGCAGTCTTAGTTTGAATTAGATGACATCAGAAGTGTATTCTGAAACCCCTACATGATTAAGTTTTGGGCAGACCACAATTAGTATGGATTGCATCAGGGCAAAGTTGAAAGGTAACAGAAGGAAACAAGGTAACTCAGAGAGGAAATAAAAATCTGACCCACATCTATTTTCAATACAGTTCTAGAAAATATTACTTCTTACAACAAAGAGGGACTTTTTTTTCCTCTTTATGAAGCTCAAAATAATCCCAATATTTGACACTGGAGAAATAATTTTCCTCCCATCCCACATATATAATAATAATGCAAGAAAAGATGTCCAGATGTCATTGTTACCAGTTCAAACAAAGCATTAATGAATGCATTAGTTCAAATATAAACAACCATGGTTTATATATATGTAACAACGCCCAAAAAATCAAAAGGTAAGAACTACTGGTGATAACCAGTTCATATAAGTATTTTTGTCAGGTTGGAGAGAGTAATAGTCATGGAAACATTATTTTATTTGGGCTCCTTTATAAAGACTAAAACAATATTCAACTGAAAGCTCTTCATCATCAATCCAGACACCATCTCACCACAGGGGTTTCCCTATACCTTCTGGGGAACCCAGGCCATTTTTATGAAAGAAATATACTTGGTATTTCACATCAACCATTACTGAAATGATCCTGAGAGCAAGGCCCCGTATCTACCAATCTCTTCAAGCTGAACACCCTAGCTAACATCAGACTGCCTCCTGCACAAGCTCAAAACTAAAAGGGGATAAAGATTTCAGAACAAATCTGATGTTGACAAACATTGCCCTGTTCAATCCCAACTCAACCATCTTCAGAGTACAGTAAGAGTTTGTGAAGGGTAAATTGTAAACCCAGTAGCTATGTTCTCCCATGACACAGCTCCAAGGATTCACTCTTCTAAGCACTGTCTATCCCAGTATTTGTGGTGTAGTCAAATGTAAATACTCTTGAGGTTTACTGATATCCAATTTGGGCCATGGTTAAGCTGCAGGTGCCAAGATCCTGCATCAGCCTGTTCTGATTTTGCTCGGGAGACAGCTAATTTTCTTCCCAGTAGCTGGTACAGTGCTGTTTTGGATTTAGAATCAGAATAATGTTGATAACACACAGGTGTTTTAGTGTAAACACTTAGCAACTTAGTGTAACTTACTTTAGTGTAAACAGCTTAGCAACAACTAAGTCAAGGCCTTTTCAGCTTCTCACCCCACCCCACTAATGAGGGGAGCTGGGGGTACACAAGAAATGGGAGGGGACACAGCCAGGACAGTTGACCCCAAGTGACCAAAGGGAGGTCCCAGAATGTATGGTGTCATGCTCAAAATACCAACTGGGCCGAAAGCTGGCCAGGGTTCACTGCTCAGAAACTGGTTGGCCATCAGTCATCATCGTGTGGTGGGCAATTGTGTTGAGCCTCACTTGTTTTATGTATTTTATCATTCTTACTGTTGTTTTCCTTTCTGTTTCTGTCCTATTAAACTGTCTTTATCTCAACACATGAATGTGTCTTTTTTTTCCCCCCAAGTCTACTCCCATCCCATTTACAAGGGTGTTGGGCAGTGGTGGGGTGCAAGTGAATGGGCTGTGTGGCCTTTAGCTGCCTGCTGGGTTAAACTGTAACATGGCCCTTAGAACTCTTGGGTTTAGCAGTATTTTTGCAAGACAACATTTGCCACATCTCATTAAGATTCCAAAGTTTGGAAAACTCCTATCCTGAAAATCCACTATTTGCTGAGGAAGTATCATATTTACTGAGAATCTAGCTCTGAGCACACCATATTTAATGGCAACACTTCAAAAAGACCCCATGCAGTCCTACAAGTTCTTTTCTCTTACACAACCAGGTGTGACACCTAGAAATGTTCAGGGTTTGTTTTAGGAGAAGTCCTGTACAAGTGATCCAGTTTTTAAACGTCATTAAATGTTTTGGCAGAATAATGTTATATGAAATCTGTAATACACTTGCTAATGTTTATAATCCAATGATTACTTATAAGAAGTATTATTGCATTTTAAGCGTAAAAATATAAGAGGTTCTATAAAGAAAATTAAAATAGCATTAATCTAATATTGATAGTCATATAAAATAACTCACAATTATGTAAGTTTCCATATTTAATTACACATTTAAAAATAAGTTATAAAAATAATTAAGCTTCTGTAAAACCCCTAGGATATTTTCTTTTAGGAGTTTTTACTCATATCTACTGATTGTCTAGCATCAGCCACAGCTTCTGGTACTCGAACAGTCATATCATTCATTGATTTCTTCAAGCAGATTTGGCAGCCTAAACGTGATCTGTGGGGAAACAGGAGATTGTTGTTAGTTCTAGCCCACCAGCAACCTAACAGCATTTACCCCCTTATGCCTCCAACACTCAGCCATCCCAAACACACCATGAACCAGGAACAGCCACTCTTGTGCCCTTAATCAAGCCCAGGAGCAAACCACGTGCATCAGCACAAGGATCTGTGTGGCAATAGTCGGGATTTATGGCCAGAACAGAGCTTGGCACACTGGAAAGTCCCGCACCGAGTACTTCCTGCTCACTGAGACAATGCAGAATACAGTGACCCTTCCCTTCCCAGTGGGTCACTGACAGGTCAGTCCAGTGCAGGGAGTGATGCTTGATCACCCAAGGGACATTTGGCATCTCTGAAGAGATAAAGGCTTTCATTCAGATTCATTGCCTCAGAAAAAGCAAAGCCTATGCCCCTCCCCCCAGCCAGGGTTCAATGTTCTCAAACTAAAAACTCAAGATTGGGTTTAAGCCAGAAAAGTAAGAGTGAAAAGACAAGAAACATAGGAAGAAAAAGGATAAAACACTCAAGGCACCGGAGGAGATGTCATCCTTCATTTCTAGACCTATAATTCAGCATGAGAAAACCAGATTTGCACACAAGCAATTGAAATCAGAAGATTTAATATCACAAAACTCTGCAGACATCACAAACTGCTTTTATTGCTGGGATAACTTTAATTCAATGTCCATGCCTCAGTATTTAAGTATAGAATACTAAAGACATCAGCAAGGATGGGCAATGTTCTGTACCACCAGTCCCTGCTGGCAAGACACTAACTAGCTGACAGCCTGTTTCAAGAATGTAAAGTTCCCACTCTTTTATCCACCTCTCCATATGCATTTATCTGCATTTGCCTTTTAACTCTAAATGTCATTTCCTATTGCTCAAGAGCACAAAATCCTCCTGCATGTTTTCACAGGCAGGTGATGGTATTACCACAGCACTGTAAATAAACCTTACTCCTCACTGTGTTTTCCCAAGTCTTTCACAAGGATGCTCGCACCAATTAAAACCTGGCACCATCACTTTTAAACATGCTGTTGATCACACACACTTACCAGGCAGCTTAATACTTCTTGTTAAAAATGTGGGGTTTTTTTTAACCAATTACTTATCCTTTACAGGGCCTTTGCTTTTATGCTGTTGCAACTCAAAATTTAGGAAATGATTTCTAGACCTAAGTAAACTGCATGAACTCTAAGATCTTTCTTCATCTCAGTGACTTATATGAAAAATTTCCATATCTGATTCATCTCTCTATAAAAGCTCTGTTGAATTCTTTCCTTACCCATAGCTGATAGTATAGAAAAGCAACAGTCCACAGAATCAGAACAGTGTTCTTCAGTTCCAAATCTCATTTTAAAATGTTGAAATGTTTAAAATTGTTGGGTTGTCACCTTCCCATTCCTTTGATGTGGAAACAGTTTCAAACCAACTAATTAAGCCTTACAGACAGTGGTTCAGAAATGCCATATTGAACTCCCATAGAGCTCCTGGGTGAATGCTACCTAGCCATTACTATTTCTTACCACCCAGTTTATTTATCTGCAGTAATACTACTTCTATGGACACATAACTTTGAAAGATCACAAAATATGCCAGAACACCATCTGCAAAGAAACCTTCCAGTACATGGAAGCTCATAAAATCTGTAGAGATAACAACAATGCAAAAGAAACTTCGCTTTTATGTTATCTTTTTCTATTTTACATGCACCTTCTACATCACCCTTTGGCTCTGTATGTAGACAAAGTTTCCTGTTTCTGATAGGTTAGAAACAAAAATATTTGACTACTTTTTGCAAGCTGTTTCTCAGCTTATTTTCTGCCTTAGTATTCTTATTTTAACTTGCCAGGGTTTGCACTCCCCCATCTTACTACTTTCTACTGTTCTGCAGTTAATCAAAGCAATTTTATTTTACCTAATTAAAAATTCGTTTTAAAAAACATGAGATTTCATGGCAGTTGCTGGCTGAAACTTTCCCAAATACAGAGTCACTGACAAAAATAAGCTGTTATGCTTATACCTATGACAGAACACAGAAGTGCATCTCCATTACACAAATTTACATCAGCACAGGAGTCCAGGTAACCTGCAGCAAATACCAGCCACTTAAAGCTCTATCTTTCAGAACAGTCATTCTCTCACATACATGGAAGGTCCCTGGCCATAGGGAGAATGTGTGATGCTAGGAAAACCTAACAGAAGTACCATTTACCTTCAGAGGGTCTAAAGCTTAATTTGGTATGAAGAACTTAGAGGGAAAACAGAAACATTTAAACAGAGAGCTCTGGATTGCTACTGTTTCCCAGTTCTTCAGTAAAATCTTCTTCCTTTAAACCTTTACTTAAAAGGTAGCAAAAGAAAAAAGGTTTTTATTATATCATATCCCTGCAGAGCTATTTAGGAATTATTTTGACCCTGAACCTAAAAGTTACTCTTTATTATGGTAGGTGGCAGGCTTAATAGGCTTATGGGTCTTTTTCCAAAACTGAAAGTGGGTTTTTGTGAGACAGGAGAAAGGATAAAACAAAGAAGCTACAACAAGTTTCTCATAGCTTGACTTCTTTGCCTTTACAACCTCCCATAAATATTCAGATTTGGCTGAAGTGAGCAAGCATATTGTCATGTAGAGATGATGAGTACAGGATTGCCTTTACTGGTATAAGGAGACAGACAAGTTAATTCAGAGTACTTCTTTGCAGAGTCACAAAAAACTCTATCCTATACAGACCACATATAAAGCCTCTGACACCACTGGAAAGATTCTCAAAAACTTCAACAAGCAGTTCCACTGAAACATGAAGGGAAGGGCTTGTGAAACCTCATAAGGCACAGCTGCCTACTGTGTTCGTAGTGGGCATGTTCTGTGATAAAGGCTACCTGTGCACCAGGCAAGTACAACAGCCCACCTGGAATGGGTCTGTGATGAGCATGTGACACCCTAATTACAAGATGTGCGATGGTGGGGGTGATGCAGAACAGAGGTTTACTTTAGAGTACCACTAGTCTAATCCTAATGTCTATCAGCAGTCAGAGCACACTTTAGGATCAGTTTCTCCCAAAAGGGAATCTGGTTTGTGTGCACAAGGATCACTCTGGAATGAGTCAAAGCATAACAAGTATGTACACTGACATATCTCTACACTGTTTGTCCTAGAGCAGGCTTGGAGGATGGATCTTAGCAATGTACATAAATACCAGAGAGGCTGGAGAAGGTGGAGTCTCCATCCTTGGAGATATTCAAAAGCTGTCTGGACATGGTGCTGGGCATCGGATCTAGGTGGTCCTGCTTGAGCAGGGGGTTGGACCAGCTGACCTCAAGAGGTCCCCTCCAACCTCAACCCTTCTGTGATTCTGTGAAAAGAAGATCTGACCAAAACCTAAAATACTAATGTAAACACGTTCATAAAATACATTAACTAGCTACAGACTAACAAGGGACAGAAGACAGAAGGGAAGAGAAACAAGAACAAGAAAAATCACACACAGGACTGCAGTGGCAGAGCTTTTGTGGAAGGAACTGGGTTTCCAGTCATACTAACATTTCTGCACCAGACCCCTCTGAAAGCCACGTACTGGCAACTGACACTTTTCAGTTACAAAAACAATACTGACATATTTTTAACACAAATTCGGAAAAACAACATTTAAACTTGGCAGTCCCATTTGTGTAACAGTATTCAGCTATTTATTAAAAGCTGATTAAGGTGCTCCAAGAATATTGGACTGCCCCATCTGCAAACCTTTCTTCCCATACTCTGGGGAAGTAATGTAGACAAGTGTTATGTTGCCTTACGTTTCTGTGAGGCCATATGCCAGGTCCAGCATGTCCATCTCTTCATCGGTAATTGCATCTAGTTTCTCAAATATGTGGTCTTCAAATATTAAATGACAAGTTGAACAGGCTAGCGTTCCTTCACATGCACCTAAAAAAAAATATATCAAGATAATAGAAAATCCAAGTTTCAAATTGCAGTTGAATTTCAGAAGAAATCCTACATGTGTTTGTCTCATACAAGAAGTCTTGGTTGATTAGCAAAATTAATGCTCCATATATTCCCGCATTCATATACCTACTCTGCATTCAACTGTTAATAATATTTCTACAGGTCCTACAACACTAAAATATACTTAAATGCTAAGTAATTAGTTAAAAAATGCTAAGTGATTAGTTAAAATACTTAACTAATTCCCTTTCCACCATTTAAAGGAAAAGAAACTTTCTACTATAAGAACGCAAAAGCAGACAATGCTGTCAATCAACACTACTTCATTTATTTCCAGTGCTGATCCTTCTTATCTCTCTCTTTCTCACGGTTTTGAGAAGGTTTCCTCTAGCAGTGCAACAGCAGAAACCTGCTACACAAAAAATTCCTTAGAAGTACAGAGAGGAGGGATTTTATACTTATTTCTTCTCACTCAACAGAACAGTGATTCACAGGAACAAAGGTAGTCAGCCTAGAGAGAGATGGCCTGCATGGATTATGAGGTGTTCCAGTACGAGTCAAGGATCTAACAAGTTGCTGGGGTTGAGCAGCACAAGCACCAACTCCACCTACCTGCTACAGCAATTAGGTCATCACAGCACAGTAAAAGTTTGAAATCTAACAAATTTGTCACTGTATTGGGCTGGCACAAAGTTCTCCACATTGTTGAAAAAGAACTATGCAACTTCAAGAAGAGGGGGAAAGCGAAATGCTGTGGAGATTACAAACCTCACTCTCTGATTTAAATTGATAGAAAAGAAGCAGATAACACATTAGACAATCTTCACTTATTTACTAATTTCCAGAGAGAGCAGAACCAAAAATACTGTGACCACATCACCTTTGTAATCATATGGAAATAAGGGAAGCAAAGTTGTATGTATAACCACTGCTGTGAAAAGAAATAGTGGAACTCATCATTAGACCATGAGAACCACATAGAAAGCACCATGCTACAATATCAAAAGCACGTATTCAAAGTGAGCATGACACTGTACTAGAACATCTGATTTTTAAATTATATCACATCTTCAAATACACATGAAAAAGCAGAGTTTAATTAAAGTGCCAAACATCAAATTCATCATATCAGCAGTTTAAGCATCCTTAATTTCGGGGACGTGAGGGAAGAGGTGAGGGGGGAAGGAAAGAACACTGAGCAGTCTCTTTGAACAGTGGAAGGTCTTTCCACAACTGTAAAACTGGCAATAACAAACAAATGGAGTGCAGCTGAATCATTCAATAGATCTGTAACCCTTTATACAAAGATATTTCTACTATTTTAATGCATATGGGATGCCCCCTAGTGATAGAAGCAAATAGGCAGGATTTAAATTTTACTTTTCCCTCATTGCATTTTTCCTAAACATAGGACATACATTTTTACTACATTATTTCTCTGGCCTAGTACAATGTTTCATTAGCAAGTGGTTATTGAAATGGGACTAGCACATGTTATAATTAAAGACTGTTACAGTATTCCAAATTTTCAGTTTGGCTTCTTTTTATTGACAGCATTACTTTTTCCCACTTTATCACAATGCTTTAACGCAGCTTATATCGACACAGAAAACATTTACTGTAGAATAGAAGCAGACCAGCCATAAGCCTAAATGAGTCATTTAATAAGTGATACATAAAGCTAGTTGCATGACAAATTTTTAAGACAATTTTTCTTCCCCAGATACATGCAACTCTAGACATAAAAGTTGTCTCAGATATTAAGTTTAAGATTTAAAATCTTTTAAAAGATTTTATTACTAGCAGTAAAATTTATTTGCACTTAACTAAAACACACATCAAATTTTAAACTGTGCTACAATACTACTCTGCTGTTTTGTTTTTTTTTCACCAAATGCTTCATGTTATGGATTCAGTTCTGAAAATTGTGCTACCACTTCCTGCTTTATTTCTATTAATTTTTCAGCTCATGTTCATATAAATACCTTCCCAAAGTATTTAATTGCCATTACCTAATACCTTTGAGCAATGTGGGCTAGTGGTTTGAGCAACGAGGCTTAGTGGAAAATGCCCATGGCTGGGGGGTTTGGAACTGAACGATCTTCAAGGTCCCTTCCAACCCAAACCATCCTATGGTTCTAACTATGGAAAGTGCAAAAGTTTGAAGAAATGGGTAGAAGTTGTAACTTCCTCCTATTTTGATTTTAAACAGAACTCGTACCAAGTCAGAATTTCACATGGTCTCCTTTACCCCAGTTCTTTAGTAAGAATTAAAATTCTTGCTCTTCCCTGCTAACTGACACAGATTTAGTTATTTCTTTGACTTTGTACTCCTCTACTACAGATTTGGTGCTACAAAAAGCCTGATAATAAATTGAGACAGCATGGCACTACAGAAGTAACCAGACACTGTTAGAAATACAACAATTTTCTGTTGCCTCCAGAACATAACCTTTCTGGTCAGAAGAGGTCTGCAGGTGGCATTTTTCAGACTCCACTTCGACAGCACTCTGTGCACATTCCCCTCTTTAATACTTAAGCCAAGATCACCCCAAGTATTTTTTTAAAACTTGAACCAAAATATTCTATGCATCTGCAGGAGGAAAAAAAGGGGAGAATATCCAGACGAAGTACAGCTAGGTTATATACATAAATATTCATTTACAGTTGGACTCAATGTTCTCAAGAGTCCTTTCCTATCTAAATGAAAGAAGAACGTAATTTCTAGACACTCAATAAAATATTCAGTGAATCTACTTACCAAAACCATCTATGTCTAGATTATTGTCAACAACAACATCCAGCAGTGAATCCCCAGGTTTTCCCTTGGCCGTTAGTTTGTCACCATCACGGTTTATGAAATGAACAGTTATTTTATCTTCTGAGCTGAAAAAGAAAATTATATAATAGAATTTTTAAATTCTAGAATTTTTTAGTGCTTTAGAATTGATTGAATACTACTAAAGTAATAGTTGATACTACTACTATCAATTCCAAGAAAAGAGAAACCTAAGTTACTGGCTTTTAAAAGCTGTAACGGGTACAGGCATTTACTGCTGTACATTGAACAAAGACCATGAAAAGTAAGAAAAAACACCCCTTGCTGTGTATTTTGTCACTGCAAGCTATAAGGGATCCAGATGTTTTCCCTTTCACTAAAGACAGTCAGTGTATTTTAGGCATAGTATTTGTATTTTTATCAAATAAAGGAGCTTATTTTAAATGTTTCTCTCCCCACCTTTCTGTGAACTCTTGCTTTGGACTTACGAACTTTTCGTTGCTCTCATCATTATCATTTAGGATAAATTCTAAACTTTCCCATTTCTGCTTACAGTTTTAGATATTTTACTTTATTAATTCCAAAATTTGATTCTTCCCTCCTCCCACAAATGGAAATACTCCAAAACCATGCTGCTGGTTTTAGGCACATATTCTCTTAGCAGTTCATCTTGCAAATATTAATTCTCGTGAAGTACAAAGTTTTTACACTGGTTTCAAAGAAAGAAGAAGAAGGCTTTATATTTCTTTGCTTTGCTTTTCAAACAATTGTTTATTTAAGAAATACTTCTTTTGCAGTCTACACAAAAATATCAAGACTAAAGCTTTTAACATGCAAAAAAAATATTTTTTTACATTCCATATTCTTTTATTTCACAAGCAAATTAAAGGAAAGCTTTAAATATACTAATAAAATGCAGTACATTCAATTTTAAACAGACTATTTTCTTTCCTACAGTAAGTGAGCAAAACAAAAACTTGTTGGATGGACAGTGAAGAAATCTGCCAAGAGATGACAGATACAAATAGAACAACCAAAAAGCTAATTCAAAATTTCATGTTTCCATGTGAAATCCATGTTTAAGAACTGCATGCTTCATATTACTGTACTCTTCTTAGTAACTGTGGGCCTTGAGTGATCTATATCATATGAAAAATATTCAAACTTGAAAATCAAGTCAATGCCCTGGAAAAATCTAACCTGTACACCTGAATATGAAAGGAAAAATTTGAAAGTGGCCATGCTGAAACATCAGTGAACAAATTACTTTTGTAACTGGCTAAAAAAGAATATTTGTTTTTAGCAATCTGAGTCTTGGCTTGTTATGAAACAACAACAAATGTTCGTTGTAGACTTCATACACTTGCCACAACTTTTAAGTTCTATTGGCAGCAGTGTGCTCCATGATGATTCATTTTGATGTCACGTTCAATTCTTTTCCTATCGTCCCTCAGTCCACTCTCCAGAAGGCAGCCACAAGCCACTATTGACTATAAATTCATTCCAAAACTATAACTGATAGTGAAGCGTTGACCTTGCTGACCTGCAGAATGCAATTGAAGCATGTACTATAATAAAATTCAGAAATCTTAAAGATATGTATTTACAGAATGAGATTTATATCGCACAGTCACCTGTGATATCTGAGAGCCAGCAGCATACCATTCTGCGGGGGTTGAAGAAACCACTTTGCTTTTCATTTTGCTCCTCTGCTATGTTAACACCTCCCACAACAGAACCAAGGAAACAAGAACCCACTTAGATAAACTAGTACAAAATTCACCACCTCCTCTGGGAGTTTAAGACTGATGGGTTTAGACTGCATCTGGAAAGGTACAGATTCACATTCTGAGAGCCTAAGCAAACGTCTGACAGTGTAATTTTAAACTGCTTCAAAAAGCCCTTCCAGAGCTCAAAGTACACTCTCCTTTGCTGAAATATTTCTGTCAACATGACAAACACAGCCCTGACAGGAGACACAAGGCAATATGTACTTGCATTTCTGGTTATGATTTGCCCAAGGTATAGACATGGTAAGTACTAAATATTTATTCCAATATCCTAAACATACTTTTTATTATAGGATTAGGCAATCACAAGTACCATGGACCAAACAGCAAGATGTCTGGGCATCCATTAGATCCCTGGAACTTTTGTAAACGACAAGTCAATGCCCTCCCAGTTTTCAGAACACACTTGAAGCTGTTTTCACATGCGGTTACACTTGAATCTGATAAAACACCACAGTGTCACAAGAGGAACAGTCCCGCCCCTGCTCCTTTGTTCCTTGTCTCTCCAGCGCTTGCACTGTCCTGTAGTAAACTCGGTCTGGGAATGCACTGGCTGAAAGTCAAACTTCACAGGTCAATAACCCCACAGATGTCAGAACCAGCAGAGTCAGATCTGACCCTTGGATGAAATCTACACCAGCTTAGAATGGTTGTGTTGCTGCAACTTTATGCTGCTATGACACAATCTGGGTTTCATAGTCAGATTAAACCAATCTCTTCACAGTATAAAAATGTGGGTTCGGGCGATCCCAACTCCAAATCACCCTGCCTTACACCAGTATTACCACAAGTCAAATCTTTTTGCTAATGTGGCTGCAAATCAGCCATAAAAACAAAGTAAACATAACTGGACGTGAAAGCACAATTGCTAAAGTGCTGCTGCCCACAGCAAAACCAAGAAAACAGCAGTGGGATGCCCTTGTCAGTAGGGGCAATCTGGTATTTGCTTCAGCCAGTTGTGGACCTGCACTGTGGCTGCGTGTGCCTCATGGTGTGGCATTTATTAAGGGAACAGACTGAAGGATCACCACCAGGTCACTGAGTTTTGTTAAAAACTGACACAGTAATTCATCTTTCAACAGGACCTAATCCACCCTGATTTATAATTGAAACTAAAATTTATTTATTTGTGTAAAGTTAGATATAGCCTTCTTAAGTCTTTCAGTAGATCCAGTTTTTTGCTATTCACCTTCTATCACTCTTCTCGTAGCCAAAATATTTTTTTAAAAAATCACTAGTGCTTTACTTGGTGGTGAAAACACTTTCAGAAGTGTGTGTATGTAATAATCAGATTGGTCAGACACTCAAAACACACACTGAGCCAATCTTTTCAATGTCTGGGGGGATACCATTAAAAAAAATAAAAATCCCACCTGCATGAAACAATACTTAGGCTTTATTTCAAATTTCAAATAACATGGGTTTTGTCCACCGAGACATTGTTTGCATCAAAAAATCCCAACTGTCCAAATACCAACATGCTGTGAACTAGTCACAGGCAATTAACATGAAACATGTGTCAGGTCTATGCAAGTATGAACAGCCTCAGGACTATCAGGAAGAACACAATTTATTCTGTGTTATCTGCATAAAGCATAAATATCCCAATTCATGCTCAGATAAATGCTTTTCACCAGATGTAAAATACAATTAATATCTTCATATGGTTGCCACAGTACTATCAGCATTTTTTATCAAGTTTCACAAGGATACCCTAAATTAAGCATACTGCAAAGGCACAAAGCAGCACCAGACAACTGTAAATGCTGTTTGCTGTCCCTCCCATGCAAATAACAGTAAATACTGCAAAAATCTCAACAGCTACTTATTCCCCCTTAAAATAATTATCCTTTTGAATCTTCAGCTATTACTTCCAAGTTAAGAATCACCTCTTACATTCCTCCAAACAAAACGTAACAACTTTAGCCTGGTATTGCACATGGTGAGGCCGGCTATGTTATTCTCAGATCTTTTAATAACTACCAAATCCAACAGCCCTAAACTGCCTGAGGAGTTCCATGAATTAAACTATTATACAGGCCTTAATTAACAGAAGTTATAAATCTGAACTAATCTTTAAAGCATGCAATTATTACGTTGTGCACCAAAAACATTGTACAGCTAACCAGATTGGTATAAAAGAATTCTGAAATAACTACTGTTCACCATGAAATTAAAAGGAAGGATAAGGGATAAAAAAGGAGCAAGAGAAAGGAGGAAATAGAAATGAAAACATAATGCCTAATGCTTCACCAAAACCCTTGAAAACCTCTGCTCACAGGAATCACCTCAGGTAATGTTCTGTACAGTGACGTTTTCATCCTCTGGACACAAATACAGCTAATTTTACACACATAAACAATGATGGATCTTTTTACTGGAATAACACTGGCTGATTATGTAAAGGTCAGGAACTGGGTCTCAAATATGATGCCCAGAGAAAGTAACTTATGCATAAATGGAGAAAACAATAATATACAAGAATTTCCCTCTTCTCCCAACTCACTCAGCCAGGTTATGACACTAAGTATATAAACAACATTGGAAATACTTGTTTGCATAAGCGTTTTTGCTGGCATGCTTGCAAAACAAATGTAAATAAATTCCACTCTGTATTCAGCCCGTTTGTGAAAGATATGAGGGGATTACAGGTCTTACATTACTATTAGGTAAGGAAATGCCTTCCCTTTATAGCATTACTTTTTCATTAATTTTAATACCTTTTAAAAAAACCTGCCCATACTTCACAAAGACATCTTTATTTTTTTAATTAAAAACAGGAAATCAGGGACCTCAAAATCAACTGATTACCAGCAGAATCCCTCGGAGATGAGATATGACTAGCAGTTTACCCATTTCATATGGGAACCCTAGGCTGGAAGAGTTAGTTTATCTCTCCATATTAAAAGTATCTGCTGCAACAAAGTCAAAGATCACCTACAGGAGAGTTTAAAAAGCAAACTATTGAGACAGCTTTGATGTCGAGGGCACTATCCCAACCTTCTGGAAACAAGCTGGGCTACACCCCTCATGCTGGGCTGCTGATTGTGGGTCCTGTTCCAAGTCAAGGAAACTTCTCCGGCAACCAAGTACATCAGGCTCTTAAAACTTCTGCATTTTAAATACTGAAAGTTAGCTGTAGACTCTGACTTATCTTTGAATATATAAACTACAAGCCACAAGGCTGTGCATAAACAGTCTGTGACTACATGTAATAAGCATCAAAACTATAGCTGTGGACTGTGGAATATTAAATGCCCACAGATGCAATGCATTCTGAAACACTTACTCATACATACTGGTGAGGAGGAGCTCCGCACATTTAGATCTGACCACAGAATCAATTAGGTTGGAAAAGACCTCAAGTCCAAGCTATTACCAAACATGACCATGTCAACTGGATCATGGCACTAGGTGTCACGTCCAGTCTTTCCAAAAGTGCTTTTCGGTACAGAAAAACTACACCAAAGGCAAAAGAGACTTTAAGTATGAGGATCTCTCTGATATGTGCTGTACTTTTACCACAAGACCAGACAGACTTTCATGGGGGGAGGAAAAAAAAAAAAAGCCCAGAAAAAAAGAAAAAGTCCAAGTTTAATAAGGTCATAACCTCTTAGAAAACCAGTCCGAGCATGAGGACCCCTGGTTTAGCTTGCATAACGTTACAAGCCATTTGAACAGGGTTCCA
>VZRO01008585.1:1632085-1650915 GCA_013397915.1 Daphoenositta chrysoptera
GGCCCGGGGCCGGGCCGGGGCGGGGCCGCCCCTCCCCTGCCCTCAGCTGCCCTCAGCTGCCCCCAGCTGCCCCGCGCCGCCGCCGCTCCCGGGGCCCAGCGCTGGCTCCCGGCTTCCCGGGGAGCCGCGTCACGGAGCCCAACGTGTGCTGGCCCCTGCCCGGCTGGGTCCGCCAGGGGTTTGTCACAGCTAGGACTCGGCGCTGACACGCAGTGGAGGCGTCACCCAGAGGGCCGTCACTGCATCCCAAATGCCCTTTTGGGAGGCCTGGCCCGTGGGGGAGTGGGCTCCAGCTCCAGGCTGGTCGATGCTACCTGGAACCCCCTTGAAAAAGCTTATAATAATGTGGAACTCCCAGGGAAGTGGAGCTGGCAGCTGGGGAGTCTGAGCCGTCCCCTTATGCTGTCCAAGCAGGATCATAGAGAAATTCCCAGTTCCTCATTATTATTTCTTACAACAGAAGATCCAACCTCTAGAACACTGACATCAGCAAATGAACAGAAGTGCTGCTGTCAGAGGCTCTAGCAGGCGGTAAATATTCATGGTGAATGGCTCAAGTACCAGTATGTGCCACAGGAAATTTTGAAATTTCCTGAGCAATCACGGACTGCACATGCAGGCTTAACTTGCCTCTGCTAGTTTTGATCAGATGGTTATGTAGATATCCTTCATTCTACCACGCCCTGACTGGAGAGTTCTAAGTGAATAAGGGAAGAAATGTAACAATTACTTTGAAATAATTCTTTCAAACGGGAATAGAAATGAATGGCGGAAAAGAGGAGGGAATGATACTTCTGATACACTTGACGTTGCTAAGATTATTCTTGATGCCTTGTAATTTTCTTGCATCAGAATAAGATTGAAGAGGGACATAATATATAACTTGAAATTCTGTATTTTCTTTAAGGAGAAGAGTAGGTTCTGGTGGAAATGTCCTGGTGGAATCGTCAAGAGCCTCTAAACTGTCCATAAACCAAGTGATCCAAACATCACACTGATCTCATTTTCTTTTGGTTTCACTCTTTTGCAACACACGAGAATGTGGCCATGAATAGTGCAGTTTATTTCAATGCTGTCACTACAGCATGGGGTTATATATGCATAATCTTAAGGCAATGTACAGCTAAATACATGTGGGTCCAGCTGGACGTCTGATATTGTAAAGCCAAAAGAGCACATCACAAATTGTAGTTTGACTTCAACCAGAAGGCTGCTTGATGTAAATTAATGGTTAATGCAGGAAATAAGCCTGAAAGGAACCTTCTGGACCTTCCAATGTAATCCTTTGCTGTCACATTCAACTCAAGTAACTAGATAAAGAAGTATTTATCCATTTCTTAAAGTTTCTTGCTGGTATTAACTGCACTGAAAAACAGTCCCAAAATTTCATTCTTTGGAAGTGGAGAAAGCCTTATTATTGATCAATTTTCAAATAATTTCTTTTATTAGTTTAATTCTGAGTATAGAAATATTTTATGCCGATTTTCCATGGCCAGGGCTGCTCACAAATTAAAACAGTTTTTGTTCTTTGTGACGTTCACCCATCATTTGTTGTACCTCCTCCAGCCCTTTTATTTTAGCCACTGTTGTAACTAATCTCCTTCCATAATACAGGAGACTCTCACTGTTCTCCTGATTATCCTGCTGAGCCATTTGTGCATATGTTAGTTTGAATTCCCTGTTGTTAAACACGGGTGACTAGTTAGTACATTAACTTCAAGTCTCATAGCGTGTCCCTGATAGAGGATGAGTCTGAGTGTCCCTAATAGTATGACCCTGATACATTCTAGGATCGTGTTTGATCTTTTTTTCATGTACAAATTAAATTAGTAGCCTCAAATCAGTGAGCTTTAAATCAGTGTGATCAGTTAATAATCCAGATGTCCTTTGTTGCTTCTCATTAATGAAGCCATCATTAACAGCAAGAGTCCTTGGTTTGCCCAGACTGAGCAGGGCAAGGTCTTTGAACTTTGCTTTGGTCTGCTTTCATGTGGGGTTTTCAGTCATGTGCCATTTTAACAAAAAAGGCCAATTCCATTAACCTGCTTCCCGTGTGCTGGACGTGTTCCGTAGCTCTGTTCCAGCCCTCTGACTGCCGTGGCCCTGAGCACGTTACCCCTTTGCAGAAGTTTGGTTGGCAGAGTCCAAGGTCAGATTCTTCACTGATAAGAGCAGCTGTGAAAAAAGCCAGCAGCCAGGGCCTGTCTCTCCCTCGGGAGCCACGTTCAAGCCGTGGCTTTGCGCTGTCCCTCCCCTGTGCTGCAGGGCAGATGTGCAGGGGCTCTCTTGGCACCATCTCGCCTCTCCACCAGCCTGGCCCTCACCCAGACTTGGCATCCTGCCTTGGCCTCCAACCTGCCTTGCCACTGCAGCCCTGCTGGGGGACCAGATGGGCCGTGTCTGCCCCCCACCACTGTCTCTCGACCTCATCTTGGCCCTGGGTTGCTGCTCCACGTCCTGGCTCCTTGTTGATGAAGTGACTGCTTTCACCTGCCTTGGTGTTGTGCGTAGTTTCTGGCATGCTGCAGAGCAGCCAAATCTCGCTGCTCCCTGATCCCCCATCCCTAAACACAGAGCCCCCCCTAATTCCCTCATAATTTCTATAATGTACAATTTTGGGTAGGCAAGCTTGAAGAAAATGGTGGAGGAATTTAGGTCAGGACTTCTCAATGAAATAAGAGTAGCAGAATGAAATAAAAGAGAAAAATTACAAACAGTGTGTACCTATTATCTCTCTGAATCTCAACTTGGCTGTGTGCAAGTTTCTGTTGCTTGTCTCTGTGGGATATTCATTCTAATGGTAAACACTCTGCAAGAGGTGCTTCATCTTTTCTTGTATGTTTTTTTTTTCCTATAGATTCTTGCACATTGGGGAACTTTTTTTTTTCTTTTTTTTGTAATTATATCCTCCAATTCTTTATTATTTTTAAGATTGTATTTATAGGAGGCCAACAAACCACTAGATGGCAAACAGTTTCAGCAAGAGAATTAACGCATGGGTATTGATATTGATACAATGTTCTGTCCTCAGCTGCATCATTCCTTTCCTGAGTAGCTTCATGAGTTGGACCTGGGAAATCTGGGTTGAAGCTGATATGCTCCTTCTTCTCCCTGCCTGTCCCTCTCTTTTGTGGTTCTAGGGTTCATGAGTCACGTGGCAGGTGGATTCATACAGGTGATTTTTGCAAAAACTAACAGGAAATAAAAAGGAAAGGAAAAAGAAGAAAGCAAGCAATTTCCAGGCATTTCACTTCCATCAACTAGCCTGGAGACCCACTGTGCAGAACAAGATATGTCCTGGGAGAAAAGCAGTCCCAGCTTGGGTTGTTTTATGCTGCTGAGCAAAGGTACCACATATTCTTTTATTTGACATAGAATTCCAAGATTCAGGATTCAGGATGATACAAACATTAAATATGTGTATCATTATCAACAGATAATTTCTATAAATTACTACACATAGTCTCTCTGTGTCCCGGTTTTCTATCCAAAAGGAACATGGCACGAATGCATATTTACAAAATAGAAATCCAGGTGGTTTTTTTTAGAGATATTTTGAAAAGAAAAAAATCCACCAAGTAATCAGACTTCTATATACCATTAGCTTTTCTGGTCACTGTCAAGTTCTCTGTGAACACGTGTTTTAACCAGGATTTTCTTGGAAGTAAAATTGTGTCAAATTATCCCTTTCAGTTAAAATATTCAGGGAGATCCAGAGAAAGGAAAGAATCCATCCAGCCAGAAACCAGTGGAGTTTCCACCTGTAGCTGAGTGAGTGGGACACAGACTCCGTTACACTCAGCCCGGAGCACAGAACTTAAGAGTGGTGAGATCTGAAGTAACCCAGGCTTGAGAAAAGGCAGGAATATGAGGGAGAGGTCATCAACAAATGAAAGATTAATGGAAAGGCAAAATGCTCATGAGGTGGTTGTTTTTATTTTGGGAATTATTGTGGTTTGTAAGCCTTTCTGTAAAGGGCAGGTAATCCAAGTATCATGAGTGTCTGTAAGTGCCAAGTGATTCTGTAGCTAAAGGGATATCTGGGAATTTTGGCACTTTGTTGGTGAGGGTCCGGTAACTGTGGTGCAGGAGGGCAGGAGCATGTTTTATTTGCAATTGCTTTATCTTTGCTGGTTTCTCTACAGCACCTAAAATACAACTGGGAACAGATAGAAATGTTTGGAGTTTTGTCATTCAAAGAGGTGGCACCCTGGGAATAAGACGGAGAGCCTGGTGTTTGTTATCCACTCAGAGAGGAAAACTGAGGAAGTGGGTCTGTCTTATGACAGGAAGGTAAATTACTGCCAAGAAATTCTGCTAAACTGTGAATAATCCATTGCTTCAAAGCCATGGTTCTGTCATACATAATAGACTGTGAAATCTGTGTGAGAATTTGCATCTCTGAGTAGGGGATTTTAAAGTTAGTTGCCTGAAAGTCTTGATAGTCTTTAATAGAAAGATGTGTGAGTTTTTCCACAGGAAAACTTTTCTTATTCTTTTGAATTTCTGAAATTATTCAACCTAATGTTATGCATAACATTTCATACCAACAGGTCCTTCCTATGATAAGCTGAAAAGGTACATGGACAGTGTAATCTGAAATTTTCGAAACAAAGCAGAATTTGTCAGCACAGAATTAGAGGAAGATTTCCATTGTGATTATTTATCTCCATCACAGTGTGTTCAAAATGCAACCATACAATGTCATGGAAGGGAAAACCACTATGAAATACAGAAGCACCATGTCCAGCTCATGTCTGAAATCCTTCACCTGCATGTTGTTGGAAGATGGGAAGGTATTCTGGGGAAAACAATGCTTGCTTCATTCTTAGATTCTTTCCCAGGTGTCAAATTTTACAGTTCCTGGAGACAAAATATGGGACTTGAGGGACCTTTGGTCTAACATAAAACAGACTCTTCTTTTGGTCTGATGCTTTCCTAATTTTCATATGTATAATAACACCCTGAAGTTGAACTTGTTCTTACTGGAGGACAGGAGGACCAAAATCCATGGCAACTTCCCCAGTAAATTTGGGCTGGGCCAATCTTTTTCACTACTACCAGTGTCACAAATCCTGATCAGGACAGTAATTAGGTCTTCAATTAAAGAAAAAAGCATTTCCAACTGCCCAAGATTGGTGTTGGCAATGAATTGCAGCCTGACATGCACTCCTCTTGTCTGCTGGTGCCCACTTCTCTGGGTAATGCTGCTATGAATTCTCAGTAACACATTTTCACTTTTTCCCGGAAGTCCACACAGTTGTTTTGTAAGAACATGTGCAAAAAGTGTAAGTAAAATCTCTCCATCAAGTAAGAATGTTGATAGCTGTAGATGCTGCAAGTCCTGCCATGCTGTTGGTAGCAAGTGGATGAGTGATGTATAAGGTCCTGCATGCTGATCTTTTCTACCTTTGAAAAATACCTCTTAGTATAAACCTCTGTGATGGAATTAATTTCCTCTTAGTAGTCTATTGGTTTGTAATGGGAAGCAGCTTAATTACAGATGAGAAAGGCTTTAGTGTCGGATTCTTGGCGAAAGAGTGATGCTCCAAGGCAGTGCTCTGAGGCCGGGGGTTGCGTGTCCAGCAGGAGGCAGAGCGAGCTCGGGCTCCGTCTCGCTCACAGCCCCGAGCATGCGGCACGTACCGGCAGGGAAGGGCAGCAAAAGCCTTCATCAGATTTTTACAGCCGCAGGTAGAAAATGTGGAGAGCTGGCAAGAGGCTGATTGAAGTGCATACATGTCAAAATATCCTCTGGTCAAAGGTTATAATTTCAAATAAATTTTGCTGCTGTCGTTCGATGTCATTGGAAGTCGTAAGTCATATGACTGAAAAATAAAAATGCTAATCAGTGTGTGAAGCAATACTGGTGCACCGCTTCTTAAAGTATACACCAGCAGTTGTGTGAGAGGCCAAATTAGATACTTCTATGTACATGTGGAGAAGGACAAGGCTAGAATTATAGAACCATAGGATATCCTGAGTTAGAAGGGACCCACAAAGAACATTGATTCTGGCCCTCCACAGGACTGCCCCAGAAATCACAGCAGGTGATGCTGCAAACATTTATGGATGTGAATGGTCATATCTGTTACATCTTAACAATATAAAAGAGGTTGCAAAACCAGCTGGAAGCTTACCAGTAAGTACTTGCACGTTTGGGATTTCATGGAAATCCAGTTTGTAATAAGCTTATCAGTTATGCTCCTCCTCTGACAGTGTAACTGGAGTTACAAACAAGGATCCTTCTCTCTGATCCTAGAAGCATGTATAGCACATCAGGAATGTGAACAGTAGTGTTTTCAAAATTGCTAAATTTTGTAGTTTTGAAAATACTGTAGTAAAATTCTTCTTTTATGTCATTTCAAAATCTGGTAATTAGCTAGGAATTGAAAATCTAAACCCATGCAAGTAAGAAGTTCTCTTCCCAGGCTTGAAGAGAAACCTGAATATAAGAACGTGGAAAAGAAATAAAGAGAACCCCAAACTATTAGTAAATCCTCATGAGTTTTGTTTTTTAATGCCAGCCTCATGACTTTCTGGGAAGCGATTTATTGAAAGCCTTGGTTTGACAATTCTGTGTTTGGCTAGCTTGAGCTTGACCCAAGTCCCCTTTTTCTTGGCAGCACTTAAAACAGTTGAGATGTAGCCTATGCTCCTTTGTAACCCAAGACTGCTGCGTGCAGTCAAGAACCTTTAAGCATGGGAAATTAATAAAGTGATCCAAAGCCGTGGGGCCCGGCTGGTGGTGTGGGCCAGCGGGGCTGGGATGAAGAGCCAAGGGCCCGCTTTGCTTCCCTGGGACCAGCTTCTATGTGGGTTTAGTCCAGCTGACACGCTCTGGCTGGCATAGAAATTCTGTTTTACTTTGAAATTTTGCTAGCTTAGCTGGCAGTAGTCCAGCTGCTGGAAACTCAGTTGCATAGAGAGAACTCTGCTGATATTTCCAGTTCTTCAGCATTCACATGAGCTGCTGCCGCACAGCAAAAAGACGCAGTGTGCGGCCATCTCCTGCAGCAGGTCACGTCCTGCTGGAACAGTGCGGCAGCAGCGCCAGGCATTTTCGTGACCGTTCAGCAATCTCAGCAGTAAAGCAGCAATAAAACAATGCTTCCAATGTACTTCACTGGCTTTGCCTGTCGGCTCTTATTTCAAGGCAGAGCGCTGTGCTGGCGTGTACATATCACGCAGTAGGTTTCTCCCGCGCCGCTCCGAGGGCTCTTAGCCAAAGCGCGGGCACGAGGTTGGAGTTAGCGACCCATAGCGGTACCACTGTCATTCCCAACCGCTGAGGCAGCGCCCTACCCTGTTACTCTTTTATACACTTCTCTTTTCTACGTGGAAACAAGGGTAACAGAATCGCCCAGCCCTCAAGTCTTAAACCGGGCCGAATTCTGTGATTTAAACTGGCACAGCTGTGAGGTTAGCAGAGTCCTGCTGTGCTACAGCAGCTCAGAGCTAGGCTTACAGCCCCTATGCAGAGGCCTGCGCAAAGACAAGTAAATGAATGTCTAGCTCCAGCTTTTATGCCCTCTGGAATTAATCGTGATACTTTTTTTAGTAACCTTAGAAGCAAATGTCTTGTCAAAGTTTCCTTGTAACATCTTAGTCTCACTGACTTGCTTGCAGTTGTGATTTCAGAACTGGTGTTGGTGGTGCTTGACAGCTTTTGTCTGTAGACTACTGTCTTGCTAAGGTGGGAGAAATGTGAACTATGCCATTATATCATGTAGAAGCAAATGCTTTTCCAGAAATTACTATTTGTTTATTGAGGGAGGGTAGGAGTGTGTGGGCTGTTTCCTGGGCCACCACTGCTGCAGTCATTGCAGGCCTGCCTGTGTCACTGCCATTTGCTAGCTGGGACATCCAATTAATTGGACTGAATTTGTTTCCTTTTGTATCTACCCATTCTAGGTTAATAGTTTAGAGGTATGAAAGATGGAAATTCCTGGCACTGTGAACATATGAACAGTTGAATTCAAAGGACTAGTCTCACTGCCTGAAAGACCAGGTTGTCACACAACAGCTACAAGAAAAATACTTGTATTTTTATGTCTGTTTTATTAAAAACACACCAATTTTACTGAAGCTAAAATACTTCAACTCAAACACAAGGCCACAGAGTTCCATGCTTTTATTTGATCGTATTATATTTTAATAGAAGTAAACAGAAGTTAGCAGTTAGAACAGCACTCACCCTCCAGCACCACTCTGGAACACAACCTGTGTCAAGATGCACCTGTCCCTTGCGGAGATGTCAGCCCACGTGACATCTGCAGAAATGCTCACAACGAGTCCATGGGCATCCTGTCTCTATGCTGATGCAGTGTGGTGGCCAAGGCTGAGCTGTACTGAGAACCAGCCTCTGAGGTTCTCTGAGGCTCTCAGATACCCATGCTGCATGGCCTGGTTTATGCCTGACAGAGCACATTTCTTCTACAGGACGAGTGTGGAGCAACCCTCAAAAGGCAGCTGAGACACAGCCACCCAGGCCAAATATGAAACCAGAATTACCCACATCCTTCTCTGCAGGATGGATGTCTCAAGTTTATCTTCCTCTGCTTCACAAGGAAAAAAATCTGGGGAAAATCCTTTTTCCAGATTTTTGCTATAGCTCTGACATCTTGTGTAAATATAACAGTCACAGCTAAATTTAGGATAAACAGTATCTTTTAAGCCATCTTTGCATGATTTGCTGAATCATCTTTTTTTTTCCCCACAGATTTCTTTCTGGCTTTGCCTATTTTGTAGGAAAAATACCAGTCCAGCAGTTTAGATTTCACAGAATCTGGAAAAATTTAGATCACTGGTTCTGCAAACCAAATGCATATGAGCAGTTCTTTGACTAAAATGATCAGTACTACTAATGAGACTCAGAGGTCTTTTGAGACTAATTTTACTCTGTATTTTATCTTACTGCAATAGAGTGTAGTGAGCTTTTGAGTAATATAACACTAGGTACTACACAAATATTTTTGTAACTGATATATCTGACTATATTAAGATGCAGATGAGCAGATTGAGTATCTTAAACTGATGAACAAAAGTGTTAGCAATTAAAAATCTCTTCCAGGGATTTTGAAAATGTAATGAGGAGCAAATGACATCTCATTATACTAACATCTTGAAGAAGGCCTGAACCTTGTCTAAAGCATTGCTCTGAAGGCTTTAGTTTTGATGAAGAAATTTCAGCAGCAGTTCAGTAGAAGTGAAGAAGTGGGCAGAGAATGTGCCTACATGTGCACGTGACAGTACTGCTGCTGGTTTTCCTCACAGTATCTGGATTAAAAGCCCTTATGCAGGCTTCAGACATATCTCGATTTTGCTTGTAAAACCACCTTAACAATACATCCTTCCTTGCTATGTTTTGCAGGATGTGGTGTTTCAGTTTCATGATACAACTGCTAATGAAAAAGACATGTAAGCAAAAATGTTATGTTCTGCTCTGCTACCATTGGCAGTAATATTGTGACTATGCCACAAATTGAAAGATAAGCAGTTTACAGTGAGAGCTGGACTGTCTTCCTCCATACAGTTGTAAAGGAGGACTACTGCCATCAGATTTTGGATATGTGGGAGAATGAATATCAAAATGAACCTTTGCAAATACAGTGAACTGTAAAAAATCTTGTAAAAAATCACGACAGACCCTTCCACAGGGAATGGTAGTGCTTTTGAGGATCTTAATAGTTGGCTAGTGCAGTTCAACTTAAAAATTTAAATTTCTAGGAAGAGCTATAAACAGAAATCCATCTCACTCTTTTCATGGTCTGTTGCATTTGTGAACAAGGTTTTCCAAGCCCCAATAGTTGTATAGTAACATCTGAAATGGATCTCTGCATAAATGAATTTCCCAAAAGCCTAAGTTGCCTAAAAGAACTGACTTTCTACGGTAATGAAGGATTTTCTGAACAGTTGTGTAGCATGTATTTCTTACATTCCCCTAAAGGCTACATGCTCCTAAAGGGATCTAAAAAATGACCTTTCAGAAAAAGAGAGTTTGGAGCAACTACTTGCTCTTCAGCAGTCTCTTTGAAACTTTGCTTTACAGAATTAAACCTTAGAGATTCCTTCGTCTGTTTTTCCTTGAGGCATATGTAGTTTGATCACTGACATGCTCTCTCTGTGGGCTAAACCTAGTTTTATTTCTAAGAAAATATTGAGCTCACTGAAGCATATAACTTGCCATACAGCATTATGTTCATTTAGCCCAGCTGGGTATCTGTAACTGTTGTCGATTCCCAGTGCCTCTGAGAAGATGCAAAACCAAAGCAAACTCAAACATATTTTCGACAGAATTGGGGTGATGGAGACTTCATCCTAATTACTGACTTGTTTAAATTTTGTGTTTCAAGCTGCTTTTTTCTTTTGGTACCTCTTATGTAAATAACAAGAATATCCAAAAACACAGTAATCCAGGACAAGAGAATATTGTCCTCCCTCTTAGACTCCTGCTGTGCATTTTGCCTTTAATAACATCCTGGAGCAGTGAGTTTCGCAGTCTATTTTGTTATTTGATGAAAAGACAACACTCAGAGTTGTCAGCTACACAGCCTGCCTCCTCTTGCACTACAAGGCTAAGAAAATGAAAGCTCTCAAACCATGTTCACGATGCTATTTTTATGTTTGCAATCCTTTTACTAGACCTTGAAGTAGACTCTATAAGGGAATATTTACTAAAAAGTCACCTAAAATACTGTATTTCCTATTCACAAACAGCTTAATAAAACAGAACTTAGAAAGGAGGAAAGTAAAGGAAGGGAAATGGGATAGCAATTGCTTTTTGTCAGTCACTTGTTAGTGATTGTGTGCTTTTTCATAGGAGATAACACATAAAGACACAAAAAATCCTTGTTGTGCCAGGAAGATTGGTTTTTACAGTTTTCCCTTCTAGGAGCTGCTGCAACCCGAGGCTTAAAGGGAGGTTTTAGATTTGGATGACTGCTAGCCCTGAGCACATTCACACTGAGTTAGTTTGCCCAGGCTTTTCACACATTACTGCAATTACATCACAATTTCAAATTTATACCATGTTTTTTCTCAGTGTCTGAATTGTTAACAGAAATACAACAAAGCATAACCTTCCAAAAGAAGGTTTCAATCCTGCTTCTTTCTGCTTAGCTCCTTTTGTACCCACAGGATGCAAATGGAGCACTCACCCCCTCTTGGTTTTCCATTCCTCTACAGTGCCCAGAGAAGGCCTGGCTTTGTTTTATTGAGGGTTTTTTTGTTTTGTTTTTGCCTTTCCTAAGCCTCAGGCCTGCATATTTGAATCTATTCTTATTTATTTAACTCCTTAGGAAAAATGTTCTAATTCATTTACAGGCCTTTTTTCCATGCCAATTTTGTATCCAAATGTCTCCTAATTCTGTAGCCTTCTAGACTGCAACAACCAGAGCTGTACAGACTTCAGCTGAGATTGTATCGTTTGTACATATATGAATCTTAAACATTTTACTGATCATAACCAAGTACTGTACTATCTACATTGATAGCTCTGTCTTTTCCTGGAAACAATATTTTTAACATGTAGTGTGCACAATTAGTTTTTTATCTTCTCCACCTTGTGCAAACTTAAGTTGACATTGTGCTCCCTCTACACAAACACTCTACACAAACTTCCCCATTTTTGTGTAGATTGACAACAGAAATGAAGTTTGCAGGCACCGCTGATGCAATGAAGGAAAAAAAATCTCAGCTGTACTTAAATTATAGGAAATTATGTAAAGAAGCAAGAAAGGGCAGATCTTCAAGGTACTAAACCTTTATTTTCATGCAAAGCCTCAATGATTTTGACTGGTTCCATGTAGAAGAAACTCCACATAGAAGATGATGAGCAATCAGCAGGGCAACCAGAGTAACTCTCCTCGTGACCTGTTAAGTGGGTGCAAGGAACATAATTTGTTTCCAAAGAAACAAAATGTGAGCAAACCAGACATCTTTACAGGAGGAATGCTCCATCTCATCTAATTAAACTCAAAAGATGAACAGTTGGACTATAGAGATGCATGCAGCAGACAGATGTTCAACCTATTCCCAGAATTCAAGTGTGGGATGTAACAAAATTTTGAATTTTCAAATGGAAAAGGTCGTAATCACATCTGCTGCTTTCAATGTAGGCTGCAAGTAGCATTTAATGCCAAATATCAAATTTAATAAAGTGTTATCTACAGTCTAATCGGAACATTAGTTCAGGATACAGAAAAAAAACCTGTTCATTGTTTAACAAGGTAAATAGATGGGATTGGTATTTCTTCTGCCTTCATAGGGGATCTCAGTTTTATATCTTTAATTTCAGGCCAGCTTTTGTCATCAAAGTAGGTTCCTCTGCAAGTTTACTTGATAACTTTAGAACCTGTTAGCCAAATACAACCAAATGCAACAAAGGCAGGAGTCTTGGAAGAAATTAATACCCTAGAAATTTCATGCAAATATCCATCAGGAAAGAAGAAAAAGACAATTGAGGTGTTGCCAGCTGGGAAGGATTGACAGAGCAATCTAGTAACTTCTTGGTCCACAGGGAATCCACATCAGGCAGAGCTGACAAGTTTGCCTCAACCACAGGAAAGAATTACAGCTCCCCCAAGTCAGTCAGTCACGGGGCTCTGTTTCCAAGCACGCACCACCTACGTCAATCTAGTTTCGTATAGAAACTTAACTATTTTATAATTTCAACTTCAGCAGCATCTGAAGTGTCAAATCTGCCCTTATATACCATCCTTTCAATCTCTGTTCACCAGGTAACCGAAAACCATTAGCAGAATTAAAATCCTTAAGGGAACTAATTTCCCATTTCAATTTAATCATATGTCATTGTTTTGGTACTTGTAATATTGTAGCCCACCTGGTTCTTCAACTGCCTTTGAGGTATCCTTAAGGGTAGTCAAAGACTGCATCTTTTAGTATTTTTTTTCTAAGGCAAGTAAATACTCTTACATCTTTCAGACCTTCTTCATACGCAGTGAAATGAAAAAGAAGCAGCCTTTAAAAATATACTTGGAAACACAGCAAATTGAAGATCTTAGCACCCTAGAATTATCTTACCTTTCTCCTTTTCCTGCCTTGTTTCTTTCTCTTTGATGAATTTCAGTGAAGGGTGATTTGATCTGATAAGTTTTGATTGCAACATAGCTGCTGCAAAAGCATATGCCCTCTTAAGGCTAAATTACTTTCATGCCTCCAAATTACATCTTTGTAGGTGTGCTGATGATAAAGCTTTGATAGTATTCTGGTTCAGCAAATGAAGTGCCTTGATACATTCCTCACTTGTTATACTTAAGTGGTGGAAAAAATAAATCTGTGGGGATATCTGCTTCAGCAGTAGAGCTGTAACTGGTTTTAATGACATATGCTTTTGCTAATATCAGCTCAGCCTTCTTGTTCCTAAATTCCTTCAGAAGTTTAGAATGTCTGTGGACAAGACCTTGTACTCAATACTGGCAGATTAACTCTGAAGTAAGCCAGTGATTTCAGTGAAGGCATAGAACATTTAAAATAAGAGAGGAATTGTATTCAGTCTCTCGCTACCTCTTTACATAATGTTAATGCTTAATGCTGAGACTTTTTAGGGTTTTTTGCTATTTTTTTTAAGCAGCGTTTCATGATTAAGGTTTAGCCGAAAACAACTTTGGCAAAAAGGGGTTGAGGAGACTGTTGTGGAACATCCCCTTTAAATGGGCAATGGAGAGTTTCCTTTAGGCATTTTTTCATCTTTTGTGATGCTACTGGCATGCCATCAAAAATGTCCCATATCAGGAAAACACAAACCTGAACAGTGTACTTCAATTTTCACTCTTTTTCCCTTGATATATATAAGTATTCCAGAAAATTCCCATATGAAAAAAAGGCTGGATTTGTGAAGATATATGTACTTCTATTTTGAGGTTTTGTCATCTACATTTTTGTAAATCTAAGAGATGACAAAATCTTGAGAATATATTTTGCCTGAAAAGTTGTAACACTCCTTCTGTGGTTTTGCTTATTTCTGCTCGTTAATAAAGAAGCGAGTAAATGCAGTAAAATTAGAAGGGATCAGGACCTAAAAATACTTCAGTGATGGATTCCTAATAAAAAGCTCTACCTTTTATTATGATTTTATTTATTCAGAAAGTGTATGGCTATCACTCAGAACAGTGCACATCCACCTTAGGAGAAAGAAAGAAAGAAACAAACAAAAAACCCCACAAAACACAAACCCAACAATAACACAACCCCCAAAAGCATTTGCTTTGGCTCTAACAGGTGTATACGTTTCTCAAGTTTTCAAACACTTGCATTCAATTCCCTGGTAATCATACTCAGTTTTTTTGCCCACAGAAATAGTTTCTTTCAAAACGTTGTCTGGATTGGTGCCTTTAACTGCTTAGTAGTCTACATACTGTTTTATTTTGTTATAACATTATTTCACTCAAGTGAATGTGGTTATCAATGACTTTGATTTCCAGTGCTATGGACATGACACAGCTACTGTCACGTTCTAACTAAATAAACACTGTCACTAGAAAAACAGTGCTGTCAGTGTAGAACAACTTGTACTTGTCATAATAATTATAACTATGAATGAGATAAAAACATTAAGTGGACATAAGCAGGAACTGCAGCTAAGTGTCAGCTGTTAGATGACAGCTTTATGTATCAGTGAAGGTATGTTTGGGTGATATGACACAAGAGCAGTGACATACAAGAAATCAGACAGCTTGCCCCAGCCTTAACTGCAAGCAGCTTTATTTAACCTGTTAAATAAGCAGCTTTAGTTAACCTGTCTCTTGTGCAATTACTGAGTTGCAAAAAAAAAAAAAAAATCGTAACATTATAAAGGTGATTGAAATAATAGATGGAATGGAGTTGCTGCATAATACACACTTTGTGTACAAAAACTAAATAAGTAAATTATTACAAAGAGATGTGAATACCGATCCACTTAGAATGAATTGCTGAGATCCATATTTGGCACTTAAATAAACACACTCCTCTACAAGTGATTCTAGTACTTCCTGTCTTGAGCAGAAAATGTATTAAAATTTGACTCTGAGATAGGTGGACAGCACTGTGGTATCTTTGCTGTAGTACCAGAGACTAAATACCAGGAAAAAGCCAAAAACCTGTCATTGGAAGAAGTCACCATGTGTGCCAGAGCATCAGTGATAAAGCCTTTGGGCTTCTTACTCACCTGGATCATAGGCTTCTGATAGGCACAGTCAGCAAGAGCAACGATGTTCTTAAATCTTACACTGGCAGGGATGGATTGAGCTGCAGGACAAAGCTTTCGCAAAACCATTCGGATTTTCAGTGGGAAAGGTGTGTGCTGGCCAGCCAGGCTTCAGAGTCAATGTTGGAGGCCAAGCCTCCTCGGCAGGGCGATTGAATCAGTCGGCGGGAGGCCGGCCTGACGCGGAGCCAGCTGCCACCGCTGCGGCTCAGCAGCCGATTGCCCTGCCCACTGTTTCTCAGGTGCTTCCACCAGGCTTCCAGGTGCTGATTTATCCTTTCTCTTTACTGCGTGTCTCCGACTCATGCAGGGGATAATCCTGGACACGGACTCCTGCACTTCTTCACCGGAGCTAAGGATTCTGGAGGTACTGCCCCGGTGCAGGGTCTTGGCCCTGGAGGACACCTAAGTAAACTTCACACACCCATGGTATTTCAGAAGAGAAAAGATGAATTCCCCAGGATCATACCATATTTTGCCTTTTGAACTTGATCAAAGCTGGGACTGTACATTTTCATGCAATACAGGCGACTTGGAATACTCAGTGTTGCTACTGGAACCCTTTTATTTTTATTGAAATCTGGTATGTTAATACCATGCATGAAAAATAATTTTTGGAATTAGATACATTTAATTTTAAGTGACAGACAAATTTAACAAGAGGCATAAAAACTATTACTTCAGACATTTTTTGTCATTTCACCAAATATTTAGAATATCTGTGGATTGGATTCATCTAATGACCACAGAATTCTTTAAATTCCATTTGTTTCTAGCAAACGCTCTAAAGGGCAATCTAACATACTTGTTGGAAAAATAATTACTATTAATGTCCATTAAGGCAATGTATCCTTTTATTGTTATTCAAAAACTACAAAAGAGAAAGCAATTTGGTTTTAGACCATACAATCACTAACAGTAAAATTACCCTACAATAATTTTAGACAATGTCAGGTCTGCTTCTGAAAACATATTAATAGCCAAGTATGTGTGTTGAGTCATAAGTATAATTATTTCCAGAATGGCTGGCTTCCAGGCATGTAGGCTAAGTCCACATATAACTCTTCACCTTTGGGGAATGGTATGGGCAGCACTACACTTCTATCCAGGCTGATGGCATAAATCATAATTGAATTAGGCTACGTCAAGGTGTTTTGCATACAATTTGAAAATTAAAAAAAAAAAAATCTGAAATTTCTCATGGTGAGAAATTCTCATTTTTTTCTTGGTTCTCCCTTCCAAAATGCCTTGTCTAGTAAATGCCCCTTGAACTGTACATTTGGCTTTAATAAAAGTGGATTCTAACACACAACCAGGTATTCACTGACTGATGCTTTATGCTTTTGCAAGTGCACTGAAGAAGAAAAACCTTGGCCCAAAAATCTTTACTTCCTAAAAGGATTCTAGGATTGATTTCTCAGATCAGGCAATGGAAATTTAAAATCTGTTTTTTAATGAAGAGCTGGGTTTTGGCATTACTGCTGGAAGATAAACTTTTATGCCTTGCAGTTAGGGCATTGTTATCATTAGCTTTATCTTTATAACCTACCTCTTAGAGAACTGTGTAACTTAAGTTGATAGGGGTATCTGAAAGCTCTCTTTATTGCCTGTAGTTCTTTCTGTAGTTTCAGTTTCATGGCTACAAAGAATATGATCTCTAACTACACTTCTGTTTTTACTGCCCTGTTTTATCAGACAAACTGCAATTTTACACCTTGTTAAGGAAGCAAGGTGAGAAGAAAACCACATTATACTGTTGACAAGGGAGATAAGACTATTATTTACCTTGACATTTCTGAGCAATAATATTCTTCATGTAACAGGATAAGAGATAAAGCATATCCTGCAGTGATAATGCACAAACTTGAAAGGAACTTGCTTCCACATGCTATCAACACCAGTAATGAAATCGAGCCATAGTGCAATAATCCTATATTTGAGCCAGTTCAGAATGGACTACTTGAGAAGAAACCAAGCCTTTAATTCGGTCAACTAAAGTAAACACATTTTATCTGTGCACTGCAGTGAATCATAGTCAATTTATTTAAGTGACTGAATGAAACGGGGTCTGTTTTTCTGCCTTTTGTTTGTTTGTTTCATTTCCCTTACTCTGACCTGCAGGTGAAGGCCATCTGAACAGGGAACACTACAACACATACTAATGGTGGGTGTTTCGTGAAACTGTGTATCTGCAGATGCTGCAAGACGCCTTGGAAGTTTAATGTACTGCAAAATATTGTTTCACACGAGGATGTTCTTCACAATGAAGAACAACGGAGACAAGGAGGAATTAGCCACGATCACTTCTTCCTTGGAGCAAAACCGCACAAACAAAGCTGGAAATGAAATTTTAGCCCATGTGAGGAAATTGAACATACCTTTAATAGACTGAGATGTTCAGATTCTGTGATGATGACTCTTTACATAAACGCCTGTTTGAAATATACAACAAAATGCATAAAACTATCACAAATTAAACTCACTAAATGTCTCCAGAAAAAGTAATTACATTCAAGCTTATATCAATAATTCAATTTAATTTCATAATAGTTTCTATTATCTGGTCATTTACCTTATCAGAATGTTCTTTAAATTTTGTCCAAAAAATTTAAAACATTTAGTCAGTGAGGCTCCCACAAATTCTCTGGGAGATTATTCCTTGTTTGCCAGGCTGCTTTCCTCCTCTTCCCCTTCTCCCCACCTCCAATTCACCCTAGAATGTTCATTTTATTATTTTTGAAGCAGCTTTTAATTGAAAATTCCTCATAGTTCTTCCCTCAACCTCTCTTTATCAGACAGCCAGAGGGCGAGGTGTATTAATAGCAGCTGCATGACTCAGAGTTGGTAGCTCGAGTGGATCCCTTTGCACTGAGCTTTGCTGTTTGGCCTCCCCGCTTGGGTTGCCACTGAGCTCAGGGAGCACCTTCACTTCCTTGCAAACAAAAATAAACTGAGAAAGCACAGTGGGGGCTGGGATTGCCTCAACCTCTCTGTCCTTCAGAAAGATTCTCCTTACGGCTATTTTCTTCTGCATTCCCATTGGGACTGTATTAAGAAAAAAAAAAAGAAAATTAACAAAAAAAGGTGTGATCCAATCCACCAGCGTGACTGTTTCACACGACCGAGTGATGAAAAAAGGGAGAACGCCCATCACTGCGATGATACGGAGGAGAGGAAGAGGGTCAGTGCTCTCCACTCAAGACTGCATTCCACGCTCTTTCCCTGAAGGCATCCCTGTTCTCATGAGCCAGCTCGACCCTTCCCAGCCCCTGGCTCACCACTCCCCCCGCTCCTGCCCGCCGCACCCCGGGGCCGGCGGCATGGCCAGCTCCGAGACGCCCGGCCTCCCACCGCGCCCCGGAGCTCACGCCTGCCAAACAGGCGGCACTATGCCCGGCGGGGTTCTGGACGGAAAAAAACCCCCACGCCGCCAACTCCCCGTCCCTGGTTCCAGCCTTTCCAGAGGGTTTCCCTTCCCGCCCGCGCGAACGGGAGAGCTGCTTCTCCTCATCCCCTCCTCGCTCAAGGAGGTGCAGCTCTGCCGCTGGAGCAGTAGCCCCAGGCTCACGTAACACGGGCAGGGCTGCGCTCTGGTGGGCTGCGCTCTGGTGGGCTGCGCGGG
>VZRO01008585.1:1651547-1747964 GCA_013397915.1 Daphoenositta chrysoptera
CATGTCCCCGAGCGGCGCGGCTCGGGAGGTTACACCGTAGTAGACATGTGGCAGTCGTGTCGGGCCAGCTGAGAGCGGCGGTGTGGGAGAATAATAAGGAATTACTTCATAAACAAGTGCCGTGGAGCATCTGTTGCTGTCTATTGTTTTCGACAAATGCGCGTTTTTAAGAGTCCTTAAGAACTGACCGACGTAATGGGCGCAGCGGCTCTGAATGAGCCTTTGTGCATTGTTTTTTTTGAATGGATTAATGTTTTCTACAAGTCGTGGGCATTTGTAATTAACCTTGTCGCTTAAAGTTTAGCTCTGATAAGGGGTTTTAGTTTCAACTTTGTGGAATTCACTTGTCTTTTGTCAGTTTCTTAATCTGAGTGCGAAAAAAAAAACCTCTTTGGACTCTATGCCAACACAACTAATCACTTCAGTTGTAAGGTGCTATTAAGCTGTCTTTTCCAGTCTGTGTAACACCCTAGACAAGTATTTCGTGTTTCTCTTTCTGGTACAGGCTTTTAAAAAGATTCCGTTTTTTAAACTGAGTTGCGGGAGTGGCATTTCTAAGTTTTAAGTAGTTCGGTCTCTGGGACTGGTTCGTGTCAGGCTTCAGATGTATCCCTGCATGTCACTCCGGGTTGTTTCCACCGAAGATGCCTGTCGCCGTGCCTGTGCCACGGGAGCGTTTTGGGGATGCGTGTGCCTGCACAGCACCTGGCACTTCGGGAAGATTTTGTAGAAATGCGGTTGTTGCTGTCAGCTCTTGGTGCGTTGGCACAGCGCTGCTGGGCAACGTGTGCTTCCAGGGGAGACGTGGGGTTTGGTGTACAGTAACATTATGGCTACTGTGATGAAGTTGTTTTTTAATCATTAAAAATGGGACAAATAGTAGCTGTTTATTGGGTTATAAGACTTACCTCTATTGATCTATTGATTTAGCAGAAGAGGGACTGTGAGAAAAGTAAACTGCAAGTCAGTGCAGTGTTCCCAGATAAGCAGCCTCCCAGCAAATGGCAACTGCAAGGCAGTGAGTGGCGTGTTTCCAAGCTTATGACTGAAGTGACACAGTTGTTCTATTAGGCTAGGAAACTGGAGAGCAAAAGCGAAACATCTTTAGAAAATGCATGAAAAAATGACGTGTGTGGCATGTCTGGAGCTGTCCAGAGGGTTTTCATTGAGTGCTGACTCAAAGAAAAGGTGTAAAAGTGTGTGTAGAGATGACGAAAAGAGTTGTGCTTGGACTGTTTCTGCCTTCGCAGTAGAGAGCATTTCAGGGCTTGATGGTAATAGTACTGCCAGAAAAAGGTTGTTTCACAGAAAATTGGGTAAAGACGTAAAGAGAGTAAGGATTTGGATCCACCTACGAGCTGCAAAACTAGGAGGGTAAGACGTGTAGACGTTATGACGTGAGAAGGCAGCTCCTGGCAAAGTTCCTTTAGCCTTTGCCAGGATAGGTGAATGGCCTTTCTTCTTCAGCAGCCTTGCTCCGCTTTTTGAGAAGGGGTGCCTCTCTTGGCAGAGGTGAAGAGGAAAGTTGTTGAAGGCATTACGTCTTTCTGTTGGATGTGTTAAATACATCAAAGCTGTCCTATCGCTTTGTATTGCATTAGAAGTCTGTGGGAGTAGAGGAAAGGGAGGATTTTCAAGTTTGTAAATGTAAACAAAGCTTTATACAAACTTCTGAAGAAAGAGCTGATTGTGGAAAGATACTGATCCATTAAAGCAGAACCCTGTGTATCCTGCATGCTCAGCGAGTTTACTCCAGAGCTGAAGGAGCCTAGGTAAACTCTTTCCCTTCAACACTGATTAACTACATTTGTTGGCTAACTTTACCAATAGGCTAATACTTAGCTGCACTTTGGATTTAAAAAGTATTTTTTTTCCTTTTTGCTTCAGATATTTATTAATCACTCTGTGAAATGAAACCTTCAAGTCATGTAATACAATGGAAAAAAAAAATGACATTGGCCCAGAAAGGCTGTTAATAATCTTTACACTTGAACATTACAATTTAAGAACTCTAGCTAGTGTATATGGAGAATGATACAAGTGGCCAGTTCATGTTCATAAATTTCCTTCATTTTATGGAACTAGTTGTAAGAGACTTAACAGCGTCATTCAGAAAATAGAATACTTGACTTTGAGATACCCAAAATTCTGGGTGTATGGCTTATTTCTTTGCTAACTGTATGTTTAGAGAAAGGATTATTGCACTTGGAAGCAACAGTACTTCCATCATTTTTCATGGTGCATCCAGTGTACATGGTAGTATTGGCCATTCTATCATTGTAGGACTCTTCAGAATCTTAGAATTATTTCCCATAGTGCAGTTGTGGGTACATGAAGTTAAGGTTACTTAACTCCATAAATATTAACAGTATGTAAATTGTGTAGCGCGTCTGAAACATACCAGTTTATTAACTGGCAAAACTGCAAGTGGTGCACAAATATTCTTTTACTGGTATGTGTTGCTTTTAGTTGAATACTGTGTTGGCAACTGCCAGGTTTTCATTTTACTTCTGAAGTTCGCAGGAGCTCCAGTTTAGAAGAAGTACTTCACTATTCAAAATGTATTTTCCTATAGATACATTGAATACGTAAGTTGTAGTAGTTATATTGCAATTATTTTTCGGAGACAGTAAGCCTATTTTGGGTGTTTCAGAGAAGGGAGGGTTGGGGGAAATGGGGGTTTTAAGAAGGGAAAGATACAGTACAAAAAAAAAAGTTGGCACATAAAACTCTGCATGTGATGTCTAGCACTGGTAAAATCTCAATTTTTGCATGTTAGGTACAGAATCAGCTCTTTTTTCTTTTTTTTTCTTTTTCTTTTTTTTTCTTTTTTCTTTTTTTTTTTTCCCCTGTGAGATAAATGGCTTGTTTTAGTTCCCCCCCTGGTTTGCTTATACTGCAGACAACTGTGTGGGCGGTCTCTCTGTCCGTCTGAAAAAGATGTATGCAGAAGTAAAGTCTGTGGCAAATGAACTTCTTTATTGGATTGCAGCAAGTGTGTCATTAGGGAGCTGTTAGTGTGAAAGATGATTGCCCTGCAGACATTCACAGACTGCTTTGGAGTAGGGAGACATTTTTGTAGAAATCTGAGACCAGTTAGTCAGGTCCAAGGGCCTGAGTTGCCTGTTGCTTCCCCTGCAAAGATCTAAAACTTTCAGGTACCACAAAAAATGGAATGGTATAAGACTTTGAAAAGAAAAAGTATATTAATTTAAAATAAGTTCCTGTTAATAAATGAGCGAGTTATATTGTTGTGGGTAAAGCTCTGTGCTCCCTGACATCTGTCTGTATTTAGGGAAATAGATGGTAAACCTCTTGCCCAAGCCGAGGAGGGATGCAGCTGGAGAGCCTGCTTCTGAAAGAAGGCCCTAAGCTTTCTTAGTGCTTAGGACAGGGATCCTGCTTTTGAGTGTTCCGTCCCTACCAGCCAAGCGTCCTGCACGAGCCTTCTGCCTGCTATCCCATCCTCACCTGACCTCAGACCCATGGCTGTGCCGATGAATGTTTCTTTTGAAAACAGCTGCTGCATAAATTATTTGACAGAATTTTGGCATCAGGCATTTTATGCACCATCATTTTCTGAAGAAAGCTTTCATTGTCATCTTTCAACAATTGCTTTATTTGTTGCTTTCTGTGGCATAACTAGAAACATGGATGATGCGGATTTAAAAATCTTAACTGCCTTGTAGTGAATTGAAATCATAGCTTTTCATTTCAAGTGAATTCTTGTTGTTCTGGATGACTTTTTTATCTGTTTGTGATGTGGAGCCTGCTGATACTTTTGTTTTTTTGGTCCAGAGTCCAGATTACAGCATATGCTCCTGAAGGTCCTGAGTGTTGTAGCAATAGGAAGTCTGCAAAGTCACAGCCCTGTTAACTCTGACTTGGAAGAGGGACCATTAGGATTTTAAATGCCCAAGTGGCGAGCCTTTATGCCTAGTAGGTCACAAGCTGGTTTCAGAATGCAGGAAGCAAATGGAATATCATTCCCAATCCCAACTGACTGGGGTCTTTTTTGCTGTTGTTTTTTTTTTTTTTTCACTATTTGCAATGCCATTTCCCATGAGTGTTAAGATAAAAGTAAGTCTAAGTAATTAGTTGCTTCAAAGTTAAAAATCTTGCATCTGCTAAATATAAATTTATCTGAAATGGCATTAGTAGCAAAACTGAACTGCCACTCCAGTAATAATAGTGGAGATATGCAATATTTTGCCTGGCTACAATTTTTGGTTTCTTTTGGCCCAATGTTTTCCTCATATTTGTTTTTTTTTCAGTGTTTGCAGGTGCCAATAATTGGGAAAGATAGGGTGATTTTCGTTTTTTATTCAGTGCTTATTTGATGTCAATATTTGCAGTTTTAAGATCTGTGAACTTCTTGATTTGTATAGACATATAATAGTTACAATGTGTTTGTGTGAATGTACTGTTTCAAAATTGCACAGCATTTTGAATCTGAAATCATGTAGACACAGGCTGGTTTTTTGTATTATATATCAAATGAAAACAATGGAAATAAGTTCAGCATAGTTGCCTATAAATTTGTTTTTGGCTAAAAATGTTTAAAAAATGATTTTTTAAAAGATAGGGTTTTTTTTTTTTTACTTTAGTAAAAGATATTGCAAGCAATCACTTCAACAAAAAAAATACGTGGGTTGGTGTTTGTTTTGCATAGATTTTTTTTCTTCTATTGCTCATATACTGTGATAATTTCTCAGGCCCATGAGATTTGTGGGACTAACAGTGAGACTTATTTTTTATTGAGTTTTGCATAAGAGGATTCTTGCTTTTTGCTGATAACTTTGTTCTCTTGCATGCAAAAACATGTCTCCCAATTGTGGTTTGATGACATAGGATTAACCTGTAAAATTCTGTAGTCACATTTTAAAACTTACCTTAAGGTTTTAAAGTACGTTTTCAAATAAATAATTTGTGGTTGTTGGTTGTATTATAACAAAGTGTTTGAGTAAATCCCAAAGCAAAAATCTGGGACATGTTTATGAATGAATTTGTAGTGATAACGCGTGAGGGTATGACAGTCATTGTAGACATTGCTAGACGTGTTGTCTCTCAGAAAGACCTCAGAAAGTAATCATTTGATAACCCAGATCTTGGTCCTGTGCCATATGCTGTCATTGCTCTCCTGGAGACTGAACTCCTTTATCAGTCATCTTACCATACCCCTTCTTTTCAGTGCTGTGTAACTAAAGGCACGGAAAAGTAGTTGTGCTACTTTCTGTTCCTTTTGGTACTGTTGAGTTGGCACACTTACAAAATGGTGGATGAGAATCTAATTTAGCTTTTGCATCGTTAATTAACTGAGTGTAACTCTAGGGCTTCGGTCTGCCTTCAGTTTTCCAAACATTGAGCCTCTGCTGTCAGAGGTGAGCACAGAGATTACTACAGCTCGGAATCCTGCTAACTTAGCAGATATTAGAGCCAAGCTTGTTTTGGTTTCTGTTGTTCTCTTGAATTTTTCCAAGGGGTGCATTAGGAAAAGAAGGGAGAAGAGGAGGCAGTCTCTTCTCTGAAAGGGAAACGTGCTGTTGAATTTTTATCAAAACCCAGAGTTTATCAAAAGATAGATTCATTTTTTTCCCTCCCCTGGAGGCTTTTGTGGTTAAAAAAGGAGGGGAAGAGGAATAGAGGAAAAGTGTATTCATAATGTTCAAGAGTATATTTAACAGTATCTTAGAATAGTAGTCTTACTGCTGATGTCCACTTGTCAGAAAGATAAATGACTTGTCAGTAGAATTGCCTTTTTAAGATTAGGGCTTGACATTCTTCAACCATCTCAGACCCAGGAGGAAGTTAGCAAAGTTTGGGAAGAAAGATGTTCCATTGATAGTGGGCACAGGGAATGCAGAATTCACGAGCCACAAGGACATTTGGCAGAACTCCCAAGATAAGGAAGAAACAAACAAAGCCAACTCAGCAACTGTGCTGAATCAGCTCCAAGTGGAGAAAAGGTAATTCTGGCAGGGGGAGACTGTGACCACAGCTCGGGGCTCACCGACCCCTGAAGCCCAGGACTCCAGAGGAGAATGAATGGCTGAGCACGTTCACTTGTAGGCAGGAGAAGCCAGAGAACCATTGAACCAGTAGAAGGTAGAATGTTAAACAAGAAGAGAGCTACGTAACCTGTAGCAAATAAAGCGTGATTTCTTTGCTTGCTGAAATGTATGAAAGGTTTGAAGTTTTGATGATTGGGGTGCCAGCCTTTGCTGGGTTCCCACCCAGCTCCCTGCTCTGTGCAGACCAGAATAAAGAAATGGAAACGCCTTGGCTCAGCATGTAAATTGGCACTGCACGTCAGGCAGCGAGCCTGCGTTTGGGACATGACTGATACTGTCCAGTTCTCTAGAGTATCTTCTGTAATTAAAAAAATCTACTAGAATGTAATTGTAATTGTCTTCATGCTAGGCAAACAGTATTATTATACCTTTAGAGCTGGGCTGGTTAGTTATATCTCAATGACTGTAACTTCAAGATAGTGTTTTAATGTTTTCAGACTGATTTTTCGTTAAATGCAGTTTTGTTCCATCTCTGAATTATGCCATTAGATCTCTTTTTCTGTAATCTTTAGTCTTAACATTTGTTTTCTTTACCAGCCATCAGCATTTATGCTTCTTAAATTCTGTTTTCTTTATCTGTTTTTTCAGTCCCTCTTTTCAAACATATCTCTACAGCTTAGAAGAAAAAATAAAGTCCGAGTGCAACTCAAATTGCTGTGCAAATGTTTCTAATATTTACCGTATTTTTATTGCCAAGAAGCAAGGACAATTAACTTCTGTGTTTTTTATATAAAAATACTTTATTTTTAAATCTTTCTTTATGATTGAAAGATCTTTACACAAAAGCTTGGTTTTGATAACTGGATTGCTCTCAAGTATTCTATTTTTCTCTCTCTTTTCTTTTAAGCACTTCTGAAGATTTTATTAATCTGCTGCAGCTGCCGGGTTATAATACTGAAATCTCAGATTATTCTGACTAGCATGTCACACTCATTTTTCTTAGTATGAGTGTAATTCCAGTTAATATTATTTTTGAAGGCAGTGTAATCTTTGATGCTCCTTGCAAACCAGCAACAGATCTGATTTGTGGAAGTCATTACTGTAAATATGTGTAAGAAGGTGACTAGCTGCTCGCTCTTTTTGAGTTAGAAGGAATTGAAAAGGTGGTAGGATGACATCTACCAATAACATTGCAAGCATATTTTTCCAAGGCATAAAAACTTTCTTGGAACTGAACACAATAGTGAATACTTTCATTACCACGTAGACATAACTTACAGGCTTCTGCTTAAAAAGAAAAAAAAGCTCTGTTATTTTAAGCACAGCAGATTTTCTTCCTTTTTTTACTGTGTCGGTGTACTTGCATTTCTTTTCATTTGGGAAAAATGACTGTCATTCCTTTGCTGAGAGAAACAAGTGATTTTATAGCCAGGAAATACAATTTTGATGCTTTAAAATTATGTTAGAGCGTTTTTTTTGGTCTTCATGATATTTCTTGTAAATAATGTTAGAGGTTTTTAACAGTAGATTATGTATGATAACATACCCTTTTTAAAAATTGTGGCATTTTGGGGAATTGTTGTCTCTTTATTGTAACATTACTGCATAAATGTTCTACAAAAACTAGGAAGGATGTTAGTGCTTAGAGACATGTAGATTCTGGCTAAATTAGTTGCTCTTTCTATATGTCATCTGCTGAAAAGTGTATTTTGTACGTGTAGAGCACTTGCTTACTTGTTTTGGAATTTGTACTATTTGCTATGATGTACATGAACCCAGTTTTGATCAATTTAAAAACAACCCTTTTAATTTTGTTTTTGGCAGAAGGGGGCAAAGAGTTTTTGGAAGATTTACGTGGACAGGAGACTACAGAAAACAAGAAAAATGCCGAAACCAGTAAGTAGCAGGTTTATATTAATCTAAAATCTAGGAATGTTTTTACATTTTAGAGAGATACTCTTATAACAGTTCCAGTTATTTTGACTCTGCCCTTTCTAGATTTCATAAGATTTGATCATGTACAATTGAAGTTGAGACAGTTTAATCCTACATGTGGAAAATAAGATCAAGAAAGCTTGGTAAGCTTGGTAATCAAGTATTGCTTGGTAATCAAGAGAGCAAAAGTTGCATGGAGGACGGTTGGAAATGGGAGCAGTACTTGGGCCCATTTGGCTGGCAGGAGGAATGACTTTTCAGGAATTGTTGACTTTGAGATGAGCTGACTTACAGTGGTTAATGGAGGCATAATTAGAGCCTGACTCAGTGTCTGTGAGAATCAGTGGAATGGTTTGCTGCAGGATTTGACAGGGGAAGACAGAACATGTGTAAAGTGTCTGCACTAAGTTAGATAGTAGTTTTACCAGGGTAGAGGATATCACATAGAAAATAAGTTTTGGAGGGAGGAAATAAGCAGTGTTTGTGGTCTCCTGTTCTTCTCACTTCAGCTAAGATAAGGGTTCATCCAGGGGAAAAAAAATCTCCAACTTTTGTTTTGATAATAATTCTAGAAGTCTTTGGGGAGATAATTATTCAGTAGGTTAATTCTTCTTTTGTTGATGTAATATTTTTGGCTTAGGATTTCATATGCCATGTGTTAAATGACTTTTGCTTGTCTCTTCCACTTGCATCCAGTGAGCAAACCATTCAAGAAAGGGAACTGAATTGTCAGATTATTTCTACTCAACTCAGTTGGTTTATGTAATAGCCTTCAGGCTTTCTTTGTTTACTGATGTTTCATTTTGGTAGCAGATTAGGAGTGGGGCAGGTCTCTTGCTAAGAATAAATGTGTCTACATACATCCCTATACATAGATATAAAAAAGGTTTTTTGCTATTAATCAGAAATTAACCTGTGTTAAATCGTGTATTGTGTGCCAATATTTGGAACTGCTACAGCTTGATGAATAATGTAAGCATGGGACTAAGGGTTTGAAGTTCTGTTCTGAGCTTTGCAGCTGGTCTTATGACCAGCTGGCCATACCTTGGTGTTTCTGTAATTTCTTCTTTTCCTACCAGTGGATTAGGGGCAGTATCTTGGCACTTTCTGCAGCTGGAAGTAGCTATCTGTATCCTGCTCACTTGTGACAGAAAGCGGCACTATAAAGGGCAGGAAAATGAATTGGCAGCATACTGTTTTCTGACCTGTTTGAGTGCTGGCTATGAGAATTGAGTACTGCCTTTGATAGAGCTTCTCAACTGGAAAACTGTGTTATAAGAATAAGGCAAAAAACCACTGTGAGCCCATGTGGTTTCTGAGGCCTTCAACTCCATGCAACTGGAGAGCCATGAAGCCACAGAGGTGGTGACTAGAAAAAAAAAAAAAGCCTGGGTGAGGTAACTTCTTTTTAAATTCTGGGATTGGAACCATAAAATTTAGGCAGGCAGGGTTCTCTCTATTTTAAGGACCAGAGAAAATTGAAGGAAATAAGAATTTTTGGGTTGTTCACAAGGAAAGCAATATCCTTAGAACTGAGATTGCAGTGGTGTTGGAAGAGCGCACAATCCACCCTAATAATAGATATTAGCTACCAGATCTTGGGAAGGAAGCTGGCCTTGTACCAAAAATAATTTTTTCTTTTATAAGGGGCTTTTCATAAGGAGTTCATGTGTCTCTTGGGGATGTAGGTGCATGTGACATCCTAGAAGAAAGCCAAGTGAAAGGAGACATTATAAATGAAATTAAATTGATAACTCAATGTCTTCCTGTAAACTGCAGGTTGCTGTAATTATAGCTGGTAATCAGTGAATGAAGAAGTAGCACGCTTGCCAAAGTTTAGGTAGTATTACCTATAAAAATCAACCCTCAGATTTTGTTCTGCTTGCTTCTTAAATGATAGATGGCTTTGGAGTTCTCTTCCTCCCGTCTCCCCTCTTTTTTTTCCTTCTTTCTTCTTTGGAGATTGAGACTTAAGAGCCTAGCCTTGGTTATATTTAACGCATCCGATGTTGTTCTTTGAAGAGTCTTGCTGTTCTGCTCAAATTTGATAGTACTGGACAGTAGGAAGTCTCTTGCTATGGATATTTACTGCAGCTCTTGGGAGTTGTCTTTATGGACAACCCACATTTACCAAATGTACTTCTAGTCCAGAAACTATCTATGCTTTAACTCCTTGTTTATTATTGCAGCTGTTGCAATAAGAGAGTCAGTGTTCTATAGCTTTATTGCTGGAAATCATTTGACCTGAAAACTAATGAAGTAATCATGGGTAAGAGCTAAGAAAACCCAGTTAACATAACTGGTGAGATTTTTGACGGTGTTATTTTATCTCTTCTATGTTACTGTGACAATAGGGTTTTTTTTTCAGACTCCACTGTAATGATCCAATTGATAGTTTTCAGAAGGTCTGGTAGTCTTGTAAATATGTAAACCTGTGCAGTACAACTATAAGTAAATTGTTCCTGTGTTTTTGGGATGAATTTTTTTGTTGAGAAAATAACAAATATGTAAGCCATACATCAGTTTAAATGAAATCAGTACACACTGAACTGCAGAAAAGGCAATTAAATAGATTTGGTTTCACTTTTTTTGCGTTTCATGTTGAAAAGTTATGTAGTATTCCAGACAAAATTAAGTAAGTGAAGACTAGTAGAAGGTCTTGGCATATTGGAATTTTTGAGCAAAGAACTTTCATTTTTCCTGGAAGTCTCAGTCTAAAGTAACTTTCATGCCACTATGAGCGATTGTTATACAGGGTAGTAAAAGGTCATCTGTTCCGGATTTTCTCTTAGAGGCTAGTAGGTTAAATAGCTTGGGTGAAAAGGCTGTTTTGAAAGGGTAAAAGCAGCTTTAGTGTGTTGTCCTGAGATACTAAGGTAATGTGTGTCTGAAAAATATACATAATTGAAACATTTTCTTGTTTGCTTCAGTAAAAAGTCTGTTCCTTCACTTTGGCTGGGTTTGTGACAAAGTGGCTTTCCAGTTTTCAAGCTGTTACTCAGCATCTACTCTACTTTTAAAACCAAATAGTTTGTTTTAAAAAGAGACTTACTATTCTCAGTTCTACCTAGCAGTGAATTTTAGTTTCATTTAGCATGTTGTGATCTAATCTGAATAAAACTGATGACTTCTTTAATTACATTTTTACTGCTGTAATCAAAATTTCAGCTGTTAATAGGGCTGTTCTCAGTGTGCTTAGTTCTCAGCTTGCTGAAGAATATTCGTTGACTCTTGTTTTCAGTGCTTTCTTCCTAAAAGAATAGACACAAAATGTTTCTCAGCTGTATGGCATTCTCACAGATCTGCACTGAAAATAGAAACATAGAAGCTAAAATTAGACATCGTGGGTTATGTAACTGTTAATCATTTCATAGGCTAAGAAGATTAGATTTAATTGACTGAAATATTGCATTTATATTTGCATTTGTAGGGTGTAGAAGGAGTTAAATTATCATCTGCTGCTGGTGGTAATTTGCAACACTTTTGTATAAGACTGCAAGGCGTGAGAGAAAGCAAGCATTAAACTGGGGATAGCAGAGATAGATGTCAAAGTTACTAAGACTAAAAAAGGATTTTTTTTAGATTTATTCAACATTTTATGATATTGTGTATTCAGAAGGAGTAAATAACAGATTCTAGAATAATATGGTGGTTTAAAATTTAATATTTGGAAGATGAAACTAATTTCTGTAAGGTAGTTGAATTGAAATAGTGTATAAATTTTTTCTACTACAGTGGTGTTATACAGGAAAATCTTTGAGTCTGTAATGCAGTATTTGAATTGTGGCTTGAATTCATGATATATTTTCTGTGGTATAAATAGACAACTGATGTCACCTTGGAGGACTGCTTTCTTTTGATTTATCTATTAGTAAAGTCTGTTTGACATTATTCTGTAGCCCTCTGTTCCTAATGCTGTTTAATCCTTACCTTTTTACCTTATCTTCTTCGTGAAGTTTTTTCTTTCATCTCTTCCTGTATCTACTTTGAAATTGGTGTGGAGAGAGTGCTGTGTGTATTTGTGCAGTCTGTAAAGCAGTGGCACTAATATATTGCTACTCTTAACACAATTTAATATGCAAACTTGAGATAGTAAAAGGCTGAACCAGGGTGAGGAAGCTCTTTGAACAAACTTTTTTTGCCATATGTAATTTTCTTATGAATCAGACTGGTTTTTGTGGCTTTTACAAATGACTAATTTGTATTGCATTTATTAAATCAAAGCAAAACCTCTGGAAACCATTTCCAGGTTATTTTAAATGGTGTTCTTTCTAATTGGTACCTACTCAGTTTTGGAGTTCGTAATGAAAGCTGAAGTGCCATAACTAATGTCTGCAAAGGATGGCTGAAGTACAGTAGTAGAAAGTGTTAGATTATTAAGGTTACAGCCAGGTTTTGTGCATGTTCCATGGACTGTATCTGTTTGAGGAGAGGTTCAAAGGTTAATGTGGTGACAGTGTAATATTCCCTTAAATTGTGAAGGGTTGAAGTTAGGTACTACAAGAAAATGTAGAAATACTTTTTCAAGTCCTTAAAGGTGAAAGAATGCAATAAAAATATAATTCCCTTATGAACTGCATCCTTTTATTAAGTGCACATCGATGTTTGTTGTTCCAGATACATTCACTGACTGTACTCTTCATTGGTTTTGATAAATTATTGAATAGATAATTTGTGGTAGAATTTTTTTAATAAATACTATTTTGTGAGCTGTGGCAAATATCCTCATAACCCATTACCAACATTTGTTATCAAAACATCGGTTGCTCCCTAGGCAAAGAATAATCAACGTGCAGTTCTTTAGTGTGTGTTCTTCCCTTTCCTTTGGCTGTGTTTAATCATTCCAAAGCAAGTCTGGTAAAATACAGATAAACTCAGACTGTTGCTGATGCCAAGGACCTGGACAAGCTCAAGAAGTGGGCCAAAGTGAGCCTCGTGAGGTTCAACAAGAGCAAGTACAAGGTGCTGCACCTTGGTTGTGGCATCCCCCAGTGTCACCACGGGCTGGGGAATGAACAGATCAGAGCAGCCCTGCTGAGAAGGACTTGGGGGTGCTGCTGGGTGAGAGGCTGGACACGACCCAGCCATGGGCACTGACAGCCCAGAGAGCCACACGTGTCCTGGGCTGCATCCAGAGCAGCGTGGGCAGCAGGGGAGGGAGGGGATTCTGCCCCTCTGCTCTGCTCTGCTGAGACCCCACCTGGAACACTGCATCCAGCTCTGGGCTCCCAGCACAGCAAGGACATGGTGTTGTTGAAGCAGGTCTAGAGGAGGTTCACAAAAATGGTTCTCAGAATGCAGCATCCCCTCCTATGAGGAAAGGCTGAGAGAGTTGGGGTTGTTCAGCCAGGGGAAGAGAACGGTGCAGGGAGACCTTATTGTGACCTTTCAGTACTTAAAGGGGGCTTATAAGAAAGGTGGGGACAAACTTTTTATCAAGGCCTGTTGCAATAGGACAAGGGTAATGGTTTTAAACTAAAAGGATATAGATTCAAACTAGGTATAACTAAGAAAATTTTTATGATGCAGGAGGTGAAACACTACCAATTGCCCAGAGACGAGGTAGATGCCCCATCCTTGGAAACATTCAAGGTCAGGTTGAATGGGTCTCTGGGCAACCTGATATAGTGGAAGCTGTCCCTGCTCATTGCAGGGGGATTGAACTAGATGACTTTTAAAGGTCCCTTCCAAGCCAAACTATTCTGTGATTCTATTTAATATGCAAACTTGAGATAGTAATTGGCTGAACTGGAGTGAAGAAGAGAGCTGTCAGAATCTGTTACAAAGATGTGGGATCCTGGTGAATGCAAGTTTGAAAAGCAGGCACTGAATGGATCTTGTGGTATGTGTAGTGGTAGCCTTCCAACACTTGCTACAGGAAACCTTTGTGTATTTCCCTTGTCACCATTGCAAGAGCTCCTTCCTGTTTCCGTATTTGTGTGGTAACGTTGGTTCAGATTAGTGCCTGTCCTTGTAATTTGTGGTACAGATAATTTCCCCTGTCACCAATGTGACATAAAGAGAATTGCTTCAAAGTAGCTGGTTACCCAACAGCAGGTTACAAGAGTAACAGACCATTGCTGAAGTTCCTGAACCTTCTTTCTCTGCCTCTGTTTTCTCAATTCCCTGCCTTATTTGTAAAGTTCCCCTATGACTGTTGTTAATGTAGTTTGCTAGCTTTATTTTACAGACAATACAACTGATACCAGAGGTTTGATTTTTGTTGAGAGGGTGCCATGTGATCAAGGTTTGAATTAGATAGGTAGACCTTTGGGGCTCTGCAGGTTTTGACAAAAGTAACTTTCTTATTTTCCATGCACAGAAATAAGTGAAGGGTGAGACAATGTTACAAGTTTGTAGAAGCGTGGTATTTGTATGCAAAAAAATCTAAGTCAGTCCAAATGCCTTCAGACAGAAAATGAAGTGTAGTGTTAACTTTGTAAGTCTCTTCCTATATAGTTTATATCACAAAAGGTAACGTTTTAATATTGCCATAATTTAATTTGCAACTATCTTATTAGAACTGAATGGGTAAATTTTAATTAGCAGTTGAGTGATCTGTTAATTTGAAGTTCAAAGACAAACAGGAGTGCTACAGGCTTCAGCAGTTGTTGTAATGTGTATAAGTGGTCCGGTGTTCTTAATGTCTGTTTGTACCTATTGCAGGTGTAGAAGCTTAGAGCACTCAGATTTTTTGGGGCAGTAACATCCAGAGACAAACAGAATTCAGAGCTGTATTGAGTTTGCCTCTGTATTACAGCTATTATTTTACTGTTTGGGTATTCTAGTTCTTGTGAAGGATAAACTCTCAGGTAGTAATGCTTGCATGTGTACAAGATGACATTTGTTGTAAGAATATTTATATAAGAAGTTTCTGCTGTCTGCTGCTGCAATTAGTTGAACTTACTGTGCTTTGTAGATCTTTTGTGACGCTTCTTGTTTTGGCAATGGTGCTGTTATATAACAGAGCACTTTATCATTTAATAAAATTATTTTTTAGCCTTATTCTTTGTAACTTGCTTACTTGTAACTGCCCTAAAGAAGGCTTCATTTTCTTTAAATAGAAAAACTGCTTAAAAAAATTAAATTTTTGTAATTAAGGGGCAATCCCTCATGCTTAAACTAGTGCAACTGACAATGAGTTAGATATACCATTTAAAATTAGTTATTTTGCTAGAAGAATTCTGTTCTATAAGGGTTTTTTTTTCTTCTCTTGAAATGGACAGACTGAGATAATCTACAGAAAACATCATCTTCCCTCTTCCTGACACATACCCTCTTTTTTTTTTTTTTTTGCTATAAAACTAAACTATCTTTTACTCCAAAGTCTTTGACTCTTGTTCTTTATCAGTGTTTGCACACACCGTAAAGTTGGCTAAGCCCCTTCTATCATTCTTGTTTGCAAGTCTATAACCTAGAGGTCCTCAGGCTCCTGCTACTCTTGTTTTGTATATCCCCTTTGTGCCCAAAGTTGTTTACCTTGACACTAAAGGGAGCAGTGATCATGCTTTACCTGTGGCATGAGGACAAACTGCTCTGCAGTTTTCTTTTCCCCACATTAGGTCTCCCTTCTGTGTTTTGTCTTGTCTTCTTTTCCAGACACTCACTTCTCAAAGTATTCCACCTGGTGGCAAAGTTAGGGAAATAGTTACTGGAAATGGTTTGCACATGCATAGATCAAGTAGTGTAAGAACCTGTAATACAAGTCCTAATTTATTCCTGTTCCCTTTTTTACAGTAGAGAGAAATTGGAATATATCTGCGTGAGTTTGGTTTTTTTGCATTTATAGGAAAGTATATTTGGTGTTTAACACTTTATATTCCTATGCACTAAAGATAAATAAAATGTGATACTCCAGCATTAGAACTGGAGAACCATTCTAACACTGAGAAGACAGTGCTGTGCATTTAATATTTTGTTCTGTTTCATGGAAATTCTCACTTCTGTATGTACCAGCTAAAGAGAAATTGGAAAAGACTGGTGTACTTCCAAATAAGGCTTCCAGTTATCTCCTGCAATATTTGACTTCTTGTTTTATAAGAAGTAAACCCAGTGATTGTCAGGAGTCATCTGGAAAATGGTTCTCCCTTTCAGGAGAAGGAGGTTCATTGAATGGTGGCGATTCTTAGTCTTGTAGCAAGGGAGTTAAAGGGGTTTGGTACTAAGCAGAGCTGACTTCTGTAGTTTTTCTTTCTGTTGATGAAAACCTGCTACTAGTCTGTCCTGAGATGTACAAACTCTAGTCTGAAATATGTTGACCACCAAACTGCTTGATTTTAGAAATGGCAAGCCAGGAGGCTGCTTTTTTTTTTATATTGCTAGGCATAAATACCTTAAAATTATATGTATGTGACCAAGAACTTTTTCTTTTGCATGCATTTGGGAAGCCCTCTGAAAGATGGTGCCCAGTAGCTGAATGTCCCAATGTTCTTCAGCTGATCAGTAGTGATGTCAGTTATCCCATTAAATTCATTTTGAACTTTGTTCTCTAGTTTAATCTTCCAACCTACTGGTAAATACTATCTTGTTTATACTTTTATACTAAGTAAAAGATGAGAATTTTTTCTTGTTTCTCACCTGTTTTTCTTACTACTATGTTCTGTGTGTAAACAAGACCATTAAAATTTTTGAACTTATTGTTTCTCACAGGCTGGTCACAGAATATAGAAGCATTACACTGTTACAGTATGATTTAAATATTTCTTTATGTTCTGTAGATCAATGTCAGAGTAACCACAATGGATGCAGAGTTGGAATTTGCCATCCAGCCCAATACAACAGGCAAGCAGCTCTTTGATCAGGTAACTTATATGTCTCTATGTATATATGAGTACAAACACATAAGAGTATTGTGGTTATTAAGGCATAGTCTGAAAAAGTGGTAGTGTTCTCATGTACAAATTGTTTTTCTTTGTTACCTAAGCTATGTTCTGAGTCAGTGTGAATTTCCTCATTACTTCTCATGTCATGTATTGAATTCAGAGACAAGTCTGTAAATATGTTACCAGTGAGGCTTCAGATAAATCATGTGTAGAACTGCCTTGAAATTGTGTTTTTTATGTCTAGTAATATTATAGTTACTACTGCAATATAGTTGTTAAAATTGCATGTATTAGAAATATGTACTTAACAGTAAGTTAATTAATGAAAGCTAACACAAAAGCTTTCCGACAATGGACGCTGTAAGATGGTTTTTCAGTTCCCAGATGTTAGAACTAAATAATGTTGTTCCATGAACCAGTTTGGAATTTACATTTAAAAAAAAAGGAAAGAAAGAAAACCAAAGAATAGTTGAAAATTATGACCTTAATGTGCTTATGGATTGCAGACCTATCAGAACTGCACACTCTCACTTGATGGTGGGTCTGTTGTACATCAGGCAAATGGACAAAGAGAACGATTTCCTAAAAAGGGTTGTTCCTGCACTCACGTGATGTTAGTCATCAGAATCTTGAAACAAGTTTTTGATCTGTTGTGGAGTGTTACAGGAAACATTAAGACTAGAATCTTGTCAATGTGTCGTGTCATTTTCCAACAATATACCAATAAATTATCTATTATTATTATCTAGATCCAAGATGTATGTGTTTACTTAGGAAATGTGGAAATACCTGAAATTACTCTTCAAAAATAGTTTAAGTAGATCAACAGTTAAGTCTAGTAGTTGTTTCTGTCCATTCCACTATAGATGCTTTTAAGTATGTAATAATAAATACTAAGAGAAAGTAACACATGGAATGAGTTCTTTGAACTTTTAGTAGACCTTTTGGAGTCAATTAAATGTCTTATTATATGAACTGAAAAGAAGAGAATGTTTATTGTTTTAACACTGAACTTTTTCTTTTAGATAAATGAAATTGCCTTTGCAATTTTTGTTTGAAATGACTGACATTTAACACTTACTACCTGCCCTTTTCTCTAACATCAGTAGCAGTTTATCTTCGGCCCCTACATAGGGAATAAACTTCATGACTCTTAAAAAGACTTCTCCTAAGAAGGCGTTGTCCTGCTTTTTGTCTAACCAACATCACCATCAAATACAAGTATGGTATTCTGCAGCATAGAAGGCTCAAGCTGTTACTTGTCTTCTGCCAGCCTTTGCTATCTTCTGCCATGCACTGTTGGGTGGGGTGACATTCTGCTGTGTAATGTCTTGTGCCCAGGTAATCAGGTTCATCCAAATTGGGGCATTTGGAAACAGGGAACAAAGATACTGTTCTGAATTTGTTGTCATGCTCTCTTCTTTGTTCCTCAGTTCACTGTGTGGTGTTTGACATCTCACCAGCTCTTACCTCTGGAATTTTAAATTGAAAAACTTTAGGTCAAGAAAAATCAACCAGAATAGTTGTGTGCGAGAAACATTTTTAGCCTGATCTTAAATTCATGTGTGAGTTCCACAGTGTAACATCAAGTGCTGAACTGTATTGTGAAACCAACATGAAATTCTCAGACAAAAAGTTATCCTGTTCCTCTATAGAAAGAGAGTTGAATAGCATGGTTATTGGAAGGATTGACCTTCAAGGTTTATGCAGAAGTGGTGAACATGACAAGCAGGTTGGTTATTGCTTGCAGAAAATAACCTCTCCATGAATTCAGCTGTTATCTAGTGCTGCTCTACATTTTTGGTGAATAACCTTTCAACCTTTTATCAGCCAGTGTTCTTTCAAGCTTTTAATTGGTATTTTCTGGAGTTGTTGATTTGTTTCCCATTCCATATGTGTGTTCTCATCATCTTTGTCTGCTAGCAAACAAGAATTCAGCATTTAAAGTCTGTGGTTTTCTCTTTTCTCTTCCATTTTCAGACTCAGTAAACTTCTTATTTATTGCACAAGCTTTTTTGTTTTATTACTTGCATTTCAGAAGGTGTTCTAACATACCTGTCACTGGTCCCTCTGTCTATCCTTGTCAGTGGTCAGAGTAGGCAAGAGGGGATCTATCCTCCTGTAGTCAACCAGTTAAGCATCTATAGCTTTCCTAGGAGAGGAAGAACCCTGTGAGGGATATGTTTCCACACGCTGTTGGTAATCATGGGGCGTTGTTCTGTTGTGTTAGCACTGTACATTAGTAGCTTTTGGTTCACTGTTGTTGCCATTCAGAAAGAGTGTGAGGGTTGGCTCCTTTATTTTGTACCCCTGTTGTACCCCACGGTCCCTTCCAGATGCCTCTGAAGCCTTCTTTACCATCTTTTGGAAGGTGACTGTTTGAAATCCTTGTTAGGTTGTCTTTATGTGTATGGTGTGATTTGCCCAAACATATATTGTTCAGGTTGCTTTTCTTCTCCAAGAAGTTTTTATTGCCTATTAGTAGTCAAGTTGTAGGATATGATGGTGGATAAATCTGTTTTACAGATGTGATGAACACTTGCTTAAAACTACTTAATGGAAGTTTTGAGCCAGCATCAAATTCTTAAGTTTTTCATTCTTTGCTTACTTTTCATATCATGCTACTGCAGTGCATAAGTCCATGCATTATCTTGGTACAAAGTTTCAGAAAGGTTTTTTCTCTTTCCTTTGAGCTGAGAGGCAGTGTAGGCAATGCTTGTTCCTTATTTATGGATTCTGCTTGTCTGAGTGTTGATTTTGCAAACTTGTGTAGCTCTGCATTGCTGTATCCAGGTTGTGTGTATCCAGTTTTAAATCATGTGCATCTCAGGGGCCGTAGTTAGTGGGTTGAGAGCAAAATGTTTTGACGTGAGCATAAGCACTTGTCTCCTTATGCCTTACGGGCAGAGCTGTTGAGCATCTGCAGTTCTTTGCAGCTCAGAGAGCTGATAAGGTACAAGGGCTCAGCTTGGACAGCTGCTAAGTAAAGAGCATTCTCACTCATCTGATAAAGCTATAAGTAGTTTGATCAGCATTATATAGGAGATCTGTGCCAAAAGAAACAGCAGGTCTGTAATTTTTGAGTTGGGACACCAAATTTAATGTTACTTGGTACCATACTGGTAACATGTACCTGTTTTTACCATTTCTTCTGTTCTAAAGTAAATGATGGGGGAATTCTAGTGGAAATAACCATGTTCACTAAAAACATCAATCAGGTTGGATCCACAAACATTGTCCATTTTGTGCTTTGGACCTTGAAGGTGAATGGATAGAGGAGGAAAAAAGGTGCACATTCAAATGGTTGTTAAGTGATTATGCAAATATGCAAGGCAGCAGAAGTAAGTTTGCATAGTTATCTTATGACATTTTCTAATTTTCAAAATCTTAATTTTGCAACCCGATAGTACTACTTTAAAATGGAGGAGGATCTATGTGTAAAATTCTATTTACTTCACATGCATCTGAATGCTTCATAAAACAGCCTTCAGTAAAGCAGCTTGGCACCATGGTCCAACCTGAGGACATATGTAAGTACTACCATACATGATCTTTGGAGCCAGAATTTGCAGTCATTTAATAATCTTTGCTGGACCTTTTCTGATTAATTGCATATTAAATCCACATGTGCTTTTGCTGTGCAAAAGACTTGTAAAATAGTTTCACAGTTTCATTATACTCAGTAGTAAAAGTGCTTCTTTTTGTTTGCTTCGAGCCTGCTATGTCATGATTTCTGTTGATTCTCTTAATTCTTACATTATGAGAAATAATGAATAATCATTCCCTATTTTCCTTCTACGTGTCATGCAAGTTTTATAGACCTGTATCACATCTTCCCTTATTTCTCTGTCAGTAGCCCTAGTTCTTGTCTTAGCTATGCAGAAAATGTTCCAAGTCACTGATCATTCTTTTCAGCATTTCTGAAAGATTCCAGTGCTGCAGCACCCCTTTTTATAAGCTGATGTGACCGGTCCTTATGTAGAATTAGAAAGTTGTGAATACCATACATGTGTATAGTAACGTAATGGCTTTCTTGCCTTTTTGCTTTACAACTAGAACTTTGTTCACATAATTTAAATTGTTGTCTTTTATGTACAATGTTTTGCTTTTATTAAAAATGATCTTTATTGGGGTTCATCTTTTTACTGTTATTCACAGATCTTTATGGAAGGTTTTTTACAGCAGATTTTGTCAGATCATTTTCATTCTTTTTTGAAGTCCTGAGGGACTTCCCTAGTGGTTACACTACAATTCTTTTATGAAAACAGCTTCGGGTTTTTTCTGTCTTTTTAAGTAAAGTATCCATAAAACGACCTTCCCTCTATTCAAGGACAATTTTGCTTCTTTAGTAGCTTTTGGTGATAGACCTGATGAGAAATCTTACAGGAGAGTCATGTATGTTTAATTAGGTAGATCGTCCTTACCCCTTTTATCATTAATTCTTAGAAGATGGCAGAAATATTTGAAGGAGGCGGTTCATCCTCATTCCGTCATACTTGCCCACAAATATTACTCTTTACTACCAGTTCACCAGTTGTCTTCTGTTGAAGTGTACTCACTTCTCTTAGGTCTGCAGATCACTTCCCAGATGTGCCTTATAACCTCAGGGTCCTGTTACTCCCTTCTGTTCCTCAGGTGCTGATGTACACAGTGAGCTGCACGCTCTAGTTGGTAGCTTGGAGTGTTTGAGTTTATTTAGAACTCTGGGGTTCCCTGAACCTGACATTTTGTACTATTTGATCTTTTTTTGTTCTTGTAAGACTTGATTGCATTTCTGTTTGAAATTGTTTATGTAGCTTTATTAAGCTACACAATACCAGTTAAAAAAATGTATTGTAGTGATTACTGATGATTATGGCTCATTTATCTTTAGGTGGTGAAAACTGTGGGTCTTCGTGAAGTCTGGTTTTTTGGGCTGCAGTATGTGGACAGCAAAGGCTACTCAACTTGGCTGAAGCTAAATAAAAAGGTAACAATTCCCTTATATTTAGCCAAGTGTAAAGTTTGAGTGTACTTTATAAGGTTTTCTCATTAAATATTTTAAGTGAGGTGTAGCTGGCTTCAAATTTAGTTGAAAAATAGCTTTTCATTTGCTTTAAATGACAACATACAGTCTTAAGTTAGATTAGTTATAAAAGAATATGCAAAGCTGCATCAATATTTAATTTGAGGAGACAGTTTCCAGTACTGTGGAATGCATGCATGCATGCATTAGGAAGACTTTAATTAATATGATTGTTCTGTTTTCATGTAGCAAAACACAACAGAATAAACGTTTTACAGTTTGGGTGTGTGTCCGGAAAGTATTTGAGCTTCAGGAATTTGTATGCATACAGCTATAGATCTTTATACAAGGCAAAATAAATAGGCTTCTAAACTTTAGGTATTTAATAAGTAGATTGTAGGATTTATCTTTTTTTTCCCAAACAACATTGAGTACTTCGTATCTCCCAGCTACTGGGAAAAGGGTCATTTTACTTTAAATTGTATTTATGAATTTGAATGGTCATCTCTTATTTTAATATTGGCTGTCACATAGTTTGTTAATGTCACTGTTTAGAATGGAGATACTTGTTTCTTAGTTCAACCTAATCAAGAATACTTTTTTTATCTTCAGTATTAGGAGGCAATTTCGGAGGGTTTTAGGAGCAAGTCCCACTGTCTGCACTTATATAATCTTTCCTTTTCCTCTGTGAGTTAAGCCTGCCAACCACCAAATCTGTCTCCTAGAATTTCATATGTGTCTTGTTTCATACACAATAAACATTGTAGTGCTGCAGATACTTTGTTAGCTGTAATGGCTTGTCCAAGTGGTTGAAGACTCTGGGATTTATTGCAGGAGTTGTGAAAAATACCGAAGACGTTGCTCTATGAAAACCTTTACAATTTAAGTTGCTGGTACAGTTCAGAAGCAGTTGAGGGTGTGCTCATTTTTTCAGCTTTGACTAAGGCAGTTATTTATCTTTTCCTTAGAAAAACTTGTAACATTTCACTCTGATATCCATCAAATTAACTGGCTCTCACTTCTGAATTACTATTTACATATTTTCAGGAAATACAGATAAAATCTGATAAAGAATAAATGTGCAAGTAAGATTTTATTATGGTGAGCATAACTAATTTTTCACTGGTGAGATTTACTTGAAATGCTGTGTCTGGAAATAATGCATGACAACAATGAAAATTGGGCAAAACTTTAAAAACTGACATCTCAAATGTTGAATGTATATGTATTTAGGCTGTCTTAGGTGTTTAAAAGGTTGTATTTATTATATTCATGGTTTTTGAGATTTCCTACAAGTTGAGCAAACAGATACATCATTTCAATGCGTAGCAAAGAGGTTTTAGTGGTATTAGTAGTGCACATAAAATTAAATGTGTAATAAAGTGCTTGAATTGGGATGTATGAGAATTATTTTACTATGAATGTACATTTTCAAAAGTAGTTTTTTATGTTAAAATTAGTTAATTTTGAATGTTTTTACTATGATCATAATTGGTGTAGCAAGCTGAGCACAAATGAAATGGAATTCTACATAAAAATGAGTTTTTGTTGAAATCTGAAGTAGAGTAAGTCTTAAGACCACATCTGATCTCTTCGTAGAAATCACCATTTTAAAGCTTATCTGTTCTAGAAAAATAATGTGGTTAAAGGAATTAAGGCTTTTGCACAGGATCAAAACACATATATTTAGTTCAATAGTTGAAGGACTTTTAAAAGAATCCAACTTTACACTCACACTGAAGAAATGTGCTGTAGTTCTTGCTAAAGAACCATTGTTAGACTCTTAATTTATTACTTCCTGCAAATCATCCTTGGATATAATTTTGATCTTTTTCATGTCTATTACAACTTCATAGTTTCTAGATCTTTATTGTGATAAATACAAATTCACAGAAGCCTACAAAAAAATCTCCTTATCAGTCTTTAAGTGGTATTTCAAAATTGTCTGGTTTATTCAAATTGATGTACCTGTTTGTGCCACTTGAACCGTTCAGTGAGTTCCACAGTGGGCTTGTCAGGAAGCTCTGGGTTTCAGTGTAGAGGAGCTAAAGAGTTAAGTATTACTTAATCACATTTAATTTACCATTTGGTGCTCTTTTTATTTTTCTCTGTATTCCTTTCCCTCAGGTAACACAGCAAGATGTACGGAAAGAAAATCCTTTGCAGTTTAAGTTTAGGGCCAAGTTTTTTCCAGAGGACGTATCTGAAGAATTAATTCAGGAAATAACTCAGAGACTTTTCTTCCTGCAAGTCAAAGAGTCGATCTTAAATGATGAAATATATTGCCCACCAGAAACTGCAGTTCTTCTGGCTTCTTACGCTGTCCAGTCCAAGTATGGAGATTACAGTAAGGAGATCCATAAGCTGGGCTACCTGGCCAATGACAGGCTTCTCCCCCAGCGGTGAGTGAGACGGGTTTTGCACCAACTGCTGCATGTAAACTTAACTATAGCACATCTTTTCTAAATAAAATATTAGGCCATTGTCTCAGTTTGAAAACAAACCAGTGGGAGATCGCAAGTCAGGATAAAATTCAGTAGGAAAAATTAAAAATAAGTGAAATAATACAAGGAAAAAGCACTAACAAAGTCAGATACAACCTGAAACCCTGTTAGGGTGGTGGTAGCAGTCCAAACGTAGTAGCTCAGTTGAAATGGTGATTCTGTGGAAGATCTGGTCTCCAGCTGAAGATCCAGTGGTAGCTCTTGTTCTCTGGGAAGCCAGTAGACAGGGCTGCCTGTGGTGTTTGCAATCTCACCTTATATCCAGGATGGAATGCTTGTCTCCTCCCTCTGGGTGGAGCATCCCACAATGGGACGATGTAATTTTGTCAGTCATGTGGTAAGGCCTTGATTGGCCATTAACACAATATTGTCTGGAATAGGTTATCTATGAGTCATGTGGCAAAACCCATTAACAGACGATAGTCCAGAGGGTGGAGGCAAGCAACACCACCCACCTGGTGTCAACAGTTCATGTAGATGGCAATAGAATACACTGCAACCCAGGACAGCCATAAACATGCATTTAATGGTGGCTTTCTTAGAGTTCCTCTTTTTGCTAGTAAAATTTAGAGATCCTAATTGAGACTTAAAATAACAAAGAAGCCACAGGTTTCTTGAGACATATTTCCTGTCCTGTCCACAAACACCTGCACAGATTTAGTTGAACACATTTCCAAAGTACTCCAAAATCATGTAATGTTCCTGGCGCCCTGCTTCTGGTAAATTAAAATCAAAATACTCCAATATAGAAGTAACTAAAATTTGTTTGATTATCTCTCCTTTTCTTCAGTTTCTGTGTTTTGGTACACTTAAATGATAATACTTTCCTGAAAGTAAAAGTGTGCTGCAAATAAAATATATTGCAGGAAAGTGCTAGCCTGAACAGAAAATTTAGAAACTAAATTGTTGCCATAGCTTTTGAGAATAAGCTCTTTTGTATCAGTCACTCATCTAGCTGGTTAGGGAAAGTAAGCACCAAGATTATTGTTCTATTTCTTTACACAACTGAAATGATGCTCCTGATGTGTTTGACGTGAAGAGAAGCATTGCAACGCAGATGTACAAAGTTAGACAATTTTGTTAGTGTAGATGAATACATAGTGCTGTATTGTGGACAAACATGTACTAATTAAATGTGTAACATTACTACATTGTCAAAGAAATGAGAGCCATGCTGTATTTTGAGGTTTCTTGAAGTCATATGCTTTGTCTCTTTGGTTTGAAAACTAAAAGTGCAAGCTCACTTTTTCTCATAACTAAGCTTGAGAATTTTCTAGCAAACAGGCATTTCAAAGATTGTGAGGAAGTATTGAAAGAAATATTTATGGAAACATTTCTGGATTTTAAAAATCCTGGTGAAAAGCTTGAGTTTGGCTCTGCTTCCAGCTTGTGACTATGAAGTTCATACTTTAGGCTTCATACTAGTTCATACTATAGGCTTCTTTCTTTATAAGCCTTTGTTAGAAAGTCAGGAGATGTAGAACCAGTAAAACTGTCATTACTGAATTATGTTCACAAATCTTGATTTTTGCTCAGTTATGATGACAGTGAGAACACTGAAATGCTCGGGTACAACACAAATTCATATATTTAAGGTGTTCCTTTTCAGTAGACAAATGCTCAGATGATTTTTTTAATTGTCCTTTAAAACAGTTTCTTCAGGAATGCCTGAAATGCTGGGTGCGTGGAATAAAAGCATAATAAAGTATATATAATATAATATGATATATGTGATATATATATATAATATATAATATAATATGATAATATGGGTTTGATTTCTTACTGCAGTACTACACTGAAAGTTCTAGTAGGCCAAAATATAATTCCATCATTGCAGCCTCTTGTAGATTAAACATCAAAAAGCTTTCTGAAGCTGCTTCCCTATTGATTTTATTTAAAAGGAAAAATAAACAAAAAACAAGACACAAAAAACCCCCAACAAGGTTGTCTGCTAACTTGTAATGTCTTACTTTTTCTTTCAAATGACAACAGAATGAAAGCTTGAGTGTATCTTTGCATACCTAGAGATTAATTTGCAAGCATTGTTGCCAGAAGATTCTATAGGTGTGCATTTTCAGCTGTTGCAAACATTACATTTTATGACTTAGCTGAAAGCTGAGATATGCGATGGTGTTACTTTTATATTGCAAAGAACATAGAATACCCGGAAAAAAGAAGTTACTTTCACACTATTTTGGATGTGAATTTGTTGAAATACGAAGTTTCTGTTTCTGTGCTGAAAATACAGTGTACAGGAAGTCATCTTTAAGTTTATTCAATTAAAGCATACATTGTGCGGTGGAACAAAAGGGGTTAAATTTGTTGTCAGTCATGTAATAGCAACAATTTCTATTCACAGCGTGTTAGAACAGCACAAACTGACAAAGGAACAGTGGGAAGAAAGAATACAGAACTGGCATGAAGAGCACAGGGGAATGTTAAGGTAATCATGTAAAAAATGTTCACGACACTGTTCATTATTATTAGGCTGTATTTTGGGAGGTATTTGTTTAGAAAGTGGCTTTCTTTTATTCTGACCAGGGTAGGTAGTTATAAAAGACTTCCATAAGAGTTGAGTTTCCAGTTAGGTTATTGGTTTACCTACATGATTTCTGGTAAGGCTGTCAGCTGCCTTTGTCCACAGTTGCCTGCCTCTAAAATACATTTAGTATTTCCTTAGCTCATGGGGCAGAAAGAAAAAATGCAATCATTGGACTCTACTTACATATTAGGGTGTAGAGCTCTCTAAAAGTATCTGAGTCAAACTTTTTCAAAGAGAGATTTAATTCATAACTAAATTTCACCCCAACTATTTATCCTGCAGTTCCCTTATTCTTACAATGTACTTATGATTTGTTGTCTAAACTATACCAATTTTTCTTCTTCATCAGGGAAGATTCTATGATGGAATACCTTAAGATAGCACAAGACTTGGAAATGTATGGAGTCAACTATTTTGAAATAAAGAATAAAAAAGGAACTGAGTTGTGGCTAGGAGTCGATGCTTTGGGTTTGAATATTTATGAGCACGATGATAAGTAAGTGGGTAATACTCATTTTGCAGTTCTGTCCTAGCAGATACTATCTGAGATTGTACAACCCCCACCTTACAGTGTGTTCAATCAGTTCTAGCAAAACAGGTTCTCCTTCTAAGCTCTGTAAGAGATAGAAAAGGAGAGAGAGATGTTAACTACCAGAATGTTTGAATTTTTAAGATTAGGGATGCAAAAGAAGGTAAAGGAAGAGCAGTTCTATGGAGGTTTAAATTTACATTGCTTCATATGGATTACTTCAGCTAGACCATCTTTATATGGTTTCTTCCTGTACCTTTCTCTCAAGACATTCCCTTCAGTCAGGATGAAGAGGACATTTTAAAGCTGAGCAACGTATTTAATGAGACACATTTGTAAGAGCCATGACAAGGATTATAGATGTTGGAGCATGAAAAACTTGCATATTTAAAAATGAAACCTTTTAGACACCAAAGAATAGATCAGTCTTGTGTCCTGATAAAGAGATCAAATAATCCATTCTACTTGGAAAAGCTGAAATATCAGAAATATTTAGAATTCGGAAATAGAGCAACAGACTTTTCTTTCTTTATAAGCACATGTTAGTAGTATCTGATGTCAACAGACCATTTACAGTGATTTGAAGTTAAACATGATGTGTCAAACTCCAGATGGGAGCAATCAACTTTAGATGTATATACTCTGTAACAAAATTCTGTTAGCCTTAATTGCCATTAGATGGCAATATAACTCCTGAAAGAAGGAAATATTCAAAATGTTCAGACCAGATTGAGCTATGAGGCAATTTTTGGTATTTCCTGTATCCTAATAGTTAGCAATTAAATATTAAGCATTTTCTGATTTTTATAATTAAGGTAATATGAATTGAAAAAACTTTCTGTGCTGACAGAGAAAAATATTTACTGTTACGCAGTTGATGCATAACATTATAACAATTTCTGAATTTATTTTGCTTAAGATGCAAGGGAAACAAATTTACCATGCATTCTGAAAATGTAAGAACACAAGTCTGAGCTAAACAGAAGTACAACATGGCTGAAAGTTACTTTAATTTCAGTATTTGAAATGTCAGTTTCTCAAACTTAAATAGTTACTCTTTTAAGTGAAAATACAGTTACCATATAAAGAATGAGTACATGATCGTGATGTTTAGCATCTAGGTAATAGTAGTAGAATAAGTCACAAATCAAAATTTCTGTAATGCCATGTAATTTCTTAAAATGTAATTAATTTGATGGAATATTTGTAAAAAAAAAAGTACCAAAATATACTTGAACTGTTGTTAATGTTTTCATTAAAACAGTGTTGTAAATGTAGCATTCTAAATGTAGCTAAGTGTAATAGTGAAAATGGTACAGAAATAAGCCTTATTGAATTTATATATATATATATACACATATATAAAAAAAGTGCACATCCTTACTGCTTCTAATGAGAACTTTTTCTCTTTGAAGGCTGACACCCAAGATTGGTTTTCCTTGGAGCGAAATAAGAAACATCTCTTTTAATGACAAAAAATTTGTCATAAAGCCAATTGACAAAAAGGCCCCTGTAAGTAGGGTGTAGAATAGTATCACTTGCTATATGAAGAGATTTAAGCCTGCAGGGACTTGGTCTGGTACTAAGGCATGAATAAATATTGGTGACATTTATTACTTTTAATGATAGAATAGTCACTAAGCAAAAGACAATGTTATTTTGAAATACGGTGTGTTTATTTTCTCCCTTTTCATTCTGTTTGATACTCCTAAATTGTTGGGGGGTTTTAAATCAACTAATACTTTGTGATGTGTTGACAAGACAGCATAAAGATGCTAAATTCTCTGCCTCTTTCCTCCTGTTTTCCTTTTTTTTTTTTTTGTTACAACAGCACATTTCATGAGACTTTCTAGGTCAAATGTCGTCAGAATAGAGTAGAGAACAGTCTTACTTTTTTAGAATTTTAAATACATAATTTTATGTAAACGAGCTATTTTCTGGACTATTCCAGGTGCAATTTTGAATCTATCTTACAAGTTTCTGACAGTAACTAGATTTATAGGTTATGGTGTTCACTTGCTCAAAATGTCAAAATACTTGTAAGTTTTCATTTAACCAATGCAAGAATGCAGTAATGCTTTGAATCTTGTCATAAGTGTATTTTTTTAGGTTAATGGATTTGCTGGAATTTTTTTTTCCTAGGATTTTGTTTTTTATGCACCGCGTCTGAGAATTAACAAGCGAATTTTGGCACTGTGTATGGGAAATCATGAATTGTACATGAGGCGGAGGAAACCTGATACAATTGAAGTGCAACAGATGAAGGCCCAAGCTAGAGAAGAGAAACATCAGAAACAATTGGAAAGGTAATTAACAAACTTTCATGAGAAAGAAAAAATTCTACCTTTTTAAGAAGTCATAGAATATCGTATATCTTAGAATTCTAGAAAAGAGAGAGCCTGCTTTTCTTTCTGCACTGTTTAAGCAGGTTTGTGAATTGGCATGGCTCACCTGTCTTAATAGAAAAACGTATCTTTAGTGAGCTTTCAGCACAGTAATAGTAGCTGTACTGTTGTTCCCCGTTATGTATTTTGTGAAAGTTTCACCTCTCTGTTGCTTGATTCTTAGGGAATTTTATACTCTACGGGTGAACCCTTAAAGCAAGTTCCGTGAAGAATGTCTTGGCTTACCTTCTGTGTATTTAAAAAATACTGTTGCCATTTCTAGCCCAGATGAAACATCATGCCTAAAATGCAGATATAATTGCAGATTTTCCTGGCTGAACCATAACCAAGGTTGATTATCAGTTCTGTTCATAAATTTTTTTTCTCTACAGTATTTTGAAGCAGAAACTGAATTAGAAGCATTTAAAATTGTGCTTCCCTGCTAGCTGAGTAAACTGAAAAATTGGCTACCAGCATCCAAAGAGTAGCATTTAATATGTTGGAGGGTAAAAAAAGATTTTTACTATTTTTTTCAGGGCACAATTAGAAAATGAAAAGAAGAAAAGGGAGATAGCAGAAAAAGAAAAGGAAAGAATAGAGCGTGAAAAGGAGGAATTAATGGAACGCTTAAGACAGATTGAAGAGCAAACAATGAAAGCTCAGAAAGGTGAGGTCATAGATTTCTTAAATCTGGTGACAGTGTTTAGTTTAGTTGGGTAGTTCAGTTCCACTTTTCTCTGTATGTTGGTGTGTTTTGTTATTGTGTGTGGGGGGGTGAAGTTTATTTTACTAATAGTGGCAAGAATTTAGTGGTGTTTTATTTGATATGAGAGATACTCTTTTTCAGTGTTTAAACGATGGTGTGCATGTGTTTGTCTGTATCTTTTTAATATAAAACCAAATTCTCATATAGCAAAAGTTACGATTTAGTAAAAAGAAAATTAATGCATACACAGTTCAACTCAGAATTATGAAATGCTTGAAGTGCTGAACACCTGGAGTTGGAGGAAGCAGGGAAATTAGAGGGGAAGGTTCAAAGTACTTTCTCTAGGATTTTGTTGAATTTATCTTTTAATTTGGAAATTCTGTGTTCCTTCCTCCTTTGTAAGATTTGAGAAATTGAAAATTAAAGTCTTGTCAGACATTAGTGACAAAACATGTAGTTTCACCAATCACAATTCTTTGTGTTTAATCACCCTGTAGAGTCCCAGCCTCCATGACTTCCCAGTCCCTCCTCTCCATGTTCTTCTTTTCTTTTTTTTTTTTTTTTTCTACTTCAGGTTTGGTTCACATTCATAAAAGTTTTGTTGCTCCTTTATTTTCCTAACTCTTGGCTTCAAGCATCATAGAGAGAATCACTGATTAACTCTATGCAAATAAATTACATATGCCTGGCTCTGCTCTCCAGCTCTACCCCTGCATTTTTCAGTCTTTCAATGCAGAACAGGTTGGACACATCCAGACAGGTAACACACTAACTGTGCCATGGAATTGTTTAGCAAGAGCTGTTTGGCCCAGAACAAAACAGTGTCAGGGTGATTCTGGAGGTTTGGCAATACACATTCTCTCACAACTTTGTGAGCAGTATAGCCTAATTTCTGATGCAATGCATAATGTTCATGTGTTGTTGGTCTTTTTAGCCTTCTACTCACACTTGGAAAAGTCTTTATATAAATGGCGTCTGTTGTAGTTTTGTGTTCTCCATCTTCATGGGAAGATTTGTTTGAGTAGTGTTTCTAAATAATTTTGTGTTTTATTTAATTTTAGGTACTGCATTTGTAGAACCCCACACACTTGTGATGGTGTTCATTTAATTTTATAACTGAAGTGGTAGTAGGCCTGGGAAACCAACTGAAGAATAATGGTTACATTACTACTTAAAACTAGAAGTGCAAAGATGAAGCATGTGTCAGCATACCTGGGGAAGTGCTTTTATAGTATTAAAGCTTATGGTGAAGGCAAATGGATTGTTGGAAAAAATGAGTAGTTGTTTAGGTTTTCTGTGAAGGAGTCTATGACAGCTGTGCCTAGCCAAGTACATAGCGGAAATTTTATCATTAGAACCAGCAAAGAGCTTCAGAGTGACTTTTTTCATAGTCACTTAGTTTTTCACATCAGGGGAGGAATATATTTTGTCTGTGTAAACCTTACCTTGCAGCAGTGATAGATTATTACTACTTCCTATTTCACTAAGTGTTCTGCCCTTTAGATTCCAATATTTTGCTACTCAGGCAGCTAGACAGCTTTTATCTCTCCCTTGATTTAAAATTCTCCTCCTCTGATGTACAAAGGATTTTTCTGACTGTTCCATTTGGTCTTAAGTCATTTTGCTGGAGGCATGTGCCTAAATTTTCACGTGTGATTAAGGAATTTGCCAGGCATTTTAATAAAGAAGATTTTTTTTTTTTTGCTTTCTTAAAGAGAGTAATTTAATGTACATAAAATACCCTTACAGTAGGAGCATGTGCATGTATGTGTTTAGTTTTATCAGTGAGGTGACAGTTTCCTGAAACACTGGGCTGTCAAAACTGTCAGGTGAGATGAAATCTATCCAAAGAATGTCTTAAAGGCGGGGGGGAGGTAAATCAGACATGGAACAGAGCTCTAGGTAACGTGCTCTACAGCTTTTCTTAGCTTGAGGCGGTCTTGGCAATCTTGGTTAGTGTTCCAGGTTACTTTATTTTGAGCATATGCTGGTATCTGTGGTACATAGGAGGAAGAGCTAGGCAGTGATACCTTGTCTGTAAACTTTCCTCTTGGCAGAGCTAGAGGAACAGACTCGAAGAGCTCTAGAACTGGATCAGGAACGGAAGCGTGCGAAAGAGGAAGCAGAACGCCTGGAAAAAGAGCGCCGAGCAGCTGAAGTAGCCAAAGCTGCTCTAGCCAAGCAGGCAGCTGATCAAATGAAGAACCAGGAGCAGCTAGTAAGAAACTTCATTTCTTTTCCTCAAAACAGGGTAAAAATTGAAAAAGATAGTGGAAAATTTAGCCTTTACTCTTGTTTATGTCAAATGAAGAAGTACATTGAAACACAAAAGTACATGAGATACTGTTACAGATTGTTGTGGGAACTGTTCTAGAAAACTGCATTAGACTTGCCACTACTTTGCAAGACAAAAATAAAACTCTGGATCTGTAGGAAATTAAAAGACCGCCACCTTTCAGACTGACAACACTAACTACATTCTCTTTCTAATAGTATCAGGCTTACCCAGCTGAGAGCAACAGTAGCTTCCTTCTGCAGTCCCCTGGGAAGCCTGCTCTCTGAGGCAGGTCTCTTCTGAAGCTTGATGGTGGTGGTGGGGAGTTGGTGGCGCTGTGGTGGGTTGGGGGGGGGGTTTGTTGCTTTTCCCTTCCCGTTTCCAGTATTTGCAGTGTCTTCTCATATTCTGTGCTAGACTACTTCTAATTCAATATTTGTGCATAATAATCAAGGAACACAGGAAAATAGTAGAATAAATGATTTCTCAGCTATGAATTAGCTTTTGATCTTCTGTAAACTTAGCACACAATTCAGATGGCAAGAATTTAGCTTAATAGTACTGAGATTATGATCCAGAATCATAATCTTAATGGTGGGACTAATAAGGTTGTATTAGACTGAAACAGCCTGAAATGCTAGTTTGAAATGACAGCTTGCTGTTTCCCAGCAAGCTTTGGAAGTACAGAAGATAAATATTTTTTTTCTGGACTTAATTTCCATTACGCAGGAATACTCTGATTCATTCCCTCTGTCATGTATGCCTAAAATTTCTATTTTTCAGAGAGAAGTGATGGATGGTAACTTAACACTTTTCAAGCCGGATCATAGCAAAGGCTCTGCTTCTTCCACTGCAAAGCCAGAATGATACCAAATTAAAACTTTTACTTTGTTCTTCTGTTTGTTTCAGGCAGCAGAAATTGCTGAATTCACAGCCAAGATTGCACTTCTAGAGGAGGCCAAGAAAAAGAAAGAAGAGGAGGCTTCAGAATGGCAGCACAAAGTAATGAGCCCATGCTGTGTGAAGTCAGAACTTCAAAGAAACTAAGGGAAATGAGTGCGGAAATCTCACTCGAAGTCCATGGGGTCAAATCTCTCCCTTTCCCTTAGGCTCAGAAAGTCTTTCTTAAAGGTTTTTGTCCTGCAGTCCACTGAAGCCAGCCTATGCTTCTGTTTAACTAACTTCTTGAGATTACATAGTCATGAAGTGGGAGAAATTCTCATCACAAAAGTATGGTCAAAGATTACAAATGGCTTCTTTTTTTATGATGATGAAATAGATTGGAGTTTTGTGTTAGAGAAGGCAACACCTCAGGAGAGAGGTGTATAAAATCATGAGTTTTGGTGGAAAGATTAACCAAAACGGTTAACAAAGGCACATAAAATGCAACTGGGCAAAAATTTAAAGCAAAATAGTATTTCTTCATAAAATCTATAAGTAGCTATGGAATGTGGATAGTTACTGTGTGCATGGGTTCCAAAAGGATTTGAACAAATTTTCATAAGTCCTGTTTACGTATGAAATTCGAAGACATCACCTTTGATCTGGGTAGTCCCTGAGCCTTCAGTTTCAGGAGGCTAGGAGAGTTGGAAAACAGTATGATTGCCTTGTTCTTCCACTCTTCCCTTGTCTACTGCTGAAATAGCTGGACTCAGGTACAGCCTACTTTGAGCCATATCTGGTTTTTACTCTGTGTCTCTTATTTGACAATTTTCAGTGTATAAGCTAGTCATGTCAGTTATAAAGGTTAGTTTCATGTGTCTGAGAACATCTCAAATATTTGTTTTTATTTTTCTGACTCTTGATAAATCATTAAATCATTATATAAATCATAAATAAATCATAAATCATTAGATAAATCATAAATCATTACTGTTTACTGTATTTAGGCTTTTGCAGCCCAAGAAGATTTGGAAAAGACCAAAGAAGAACTGAAATCTGTGATGTCTGCTCCTCCTCCACCTCCACCCCCACCAGTTATTCCTCCAACAGAGAATGAACACGATGAACATGATGAGAACAATGCTGAAGCCAGTGCAGAACTGTCTTCTGATGGTGTCATGAATCACAGGAGTGAGGAAGAACGGGTAACAGAAACACAGAAAAATGAACGTGTTAAGAAACAACTCCAGGTAATGAAGATTCATAGTTGTAGCAACAAAATTCAGGCTTTGGGTTTTCATTCTTCTTTTGTCAAAAATTTTACCAACGTTATGGTCTGCCAAGGAAACAGCCTTTTTATCATGTATTAGGTGTATTACTGATTTACCAACCAGTATCATTCATAATGTTCTAGAAGTGGAATATATAGAAAGATTGGATGTTAGGTTGGCCTTTATAGCTCAAAGGTGTAAGTGTGCTGTTGTATTGGCCAGTAAACGTTTCTAATAATTATATAATTTCCAGAATACTGCGTGTTAAAACATAATGCTTTCCTTTTTCAATACCAAAACTCATTAAGTGGTATGAACAGATGCTTGCTTAGTAGTATTTGTGTTTGTTTGCAGTCACTCACAGGTGTTAAAAATGCAAAAACTCAATTACACCCATTTGGGATTACTCTTATTTCCCTGAAACTGAGCAATTCTCCCCAGGCTGTGTCTTACTCCTTGAAGCATAATAATCTATATTAGTGGTAGCCCTTTTCCTGGTAATGAAATGTTTATTTGGGAAGAAAACAGAAGAAAAGGAAAGCTGCTGCTTTGTCTGGCAGCATTTTCTTAGTAGCGTGTGTGTGTAGTATTCTTGCTTGGTCAGTCACTGGACAAATCAGGGAGCTAAGTCTTTTAACTAAAGAAAAATTGAAAAATAAGGTGGTTTTCCTGTGTTATCTGCTGGTCCCTTTCTTCTTGGGTTTTTATGGTGTATGAGGTTTTTTTTTTTCCATAGTTTCATGCTTACACTCATGTAATGAAAGAATCCTATGCTCTTCTTACCTTTCCTTCTGCATTCCTTCTGATAGACTTCTTGAGTTACTGAGCAGCACAACAAGCATTTCATAGGCTGGCGTTCAAGAAATTCTTTTCCAGATAGCAGAATAGTTATCAGAAACGCCAGAGTGGTGAAAGGATTGGTCAAAGCACTTAAATTCAAATATTTTATTCAACAGGCTTTAAGTTCAGAGTTGGCTCAAGCCAGAGATGAAACCAAGAAAACACAAAACGATGTCCTTCATGCTGAGAATGTTAAAGCAGGCCGCGATAAGTACAAGACTCTCCGGCAAATCCGACAAGGCAATACAAAGCAGCGAATTGATGAGTTTGAAGCAATGTGAGAGCTGGTATTTTGCATATATGTTCCTCGTAAAGCTGAACCACCAACAGAGAAAAAAAGCAGGCCTTTGCAGATTTGATGGATTGCACCCCACTTTGCCAAAGCACTTAATACCAGGTTGACTACAGTGGCTAGAAGACAAATTTAGGGGAAGCTATAAAACAGTAAGGCAGTCTGTTAACTGTAGGTTTTGGGTGGGGGGAGGGTGTGGAGGTTAATAGCAGGTTTTTCCCCGTTGTGTTTTCAGTTTCATTGTTTGTTTGTTGTTTTTTTCTCCCTTTGGAAACAAATGTGAAGTATATAATGACTGACAAGTGTATATATTGCTTAAACATTAAGAAACAGAAAGAAGAATGGAACTGTACCTAAACTGGATAGGTACTATTTCAGTATGAAGTTTGAAATTAGTTTTCAATGTAGCTACTCCATTAAGAGTTTGATATTGCTCACTTTCAGTTTTGGTTTTTTTCTTGTTTTGTTTTGGGGGTCTTTGTGTCTGTGTTTTTTTTCTCCCAAGTGAAATTCTTTGGTGTTTCATGTCCTGTCATCATTGATGGTTTTCTTTGCCTACCTGTTCACAAAGGTCTGGATGGCAGGTGGTAGTTCCAGGAAATGTTTTTAAATGGAACACTACCTGTGGGCAGCACATGGCTGCTGATAGGCTTGAGTAAGTATTGCTTTTCCTAGCTGATTCTTTTAGATGTGCAAAATGTTCCAATACAGCAAAGAGGGAAAAAAATTAACAAAGCTTAATGTGCTGTTTGCTTGCAATTATTTTATTTGCAGTAGGGAGACCTGGACCTTTCTGGCAAGGGAGCATATGAAAACATCAGTCCCAGGGAGGGGACAGTATCCTACCTCACTACTATGTACATGATGACTGGTCCTTCAAACACCAGGAAAAAACTGTTTAAATTGACTGTCACTGCACAGTGATATAGATTGCTAGGAGCCCTTACTCCTAGGATTTTATTTTACTTTTTGGTGGATTTATAGTGCTAAATATTGTCTAACTGCCTTCTGTTGAGATTAAACTGTAAAAGCATCTGGTGTGTTTTAAAGCTGTAACCTGTCACTGGTATACTATATTCTGGGAGGGGTGTAGAATGTGTGTGTCAGCCAGTTTGTGTTTGAAATACAAAATGAAACTTCCCAGAATTGGAGTAAAAGTGTTTGTAGCTTCAGTTTTCAGTGAAGCTAGTATTGTAATTGTCATATCTGATGTCAGATCATAAGGTCCTTTCCCTCTTGAAAAGGAAACCTGCTTTTTTGAGAAATTTGCTTAGAAATTGAACTTTAGTAATAACTTTACAGTTAATGTGGACTTCAGTTACTCCCTATGTTAGAGTACCCTAGGAAATATCAACAGTGGAAGAACCTAAGTTTCTCTGAGGATGGTTCAGCTTTTCTTCTGTTTGATTTTATGCACTCATAAATTTACACTTATCTATTAAAATTTGCCATTTTATTAAACATTTTTTTCATGCACAATAGGTTTAAATTTCTTACGAACAGTTCGACTAAGTTTGTTTTTTTTAATTTTGCGGAGTAAAAGTTTGGCTATGTGGGGTGACATCATGAAAATTAAATAAAGATACATTAATATATTCTTGGTTTGTGGGGCTAAACATATCTGCTTGACCTTGAAAAGACTGGTGTGCAGATGCTATGCACATGCTTCAAAATGCTGCTTGGTGGAAGTTGGTGTTTCAACTTGCAGTGCATTGTAAGAACAGTTTTTGTTTCACAGGCTTCATACACCGAAGCTTAAGCAAATTTCTGAAGTATTTGAGCAGTTTGCCGTAGCAGGTGAAATACTGTGCTTCCAGTGAGTTTTCATTTTTCCCTGGAAAGTGTGCACTAACACTGATCCATCAGTTTCAGTGTTGGGAAAAAACACCAGTAAAGATTGTTGTTCATAAATCTACAACATGTAGAGTAGGGCTAAATGGATTAGATCCATTTATAAAGCTGTGTGATTTTTTTTTTTTTTTTTAATCTAAACAACCAGGAACAACCATTTGTAATACAGATTTTCACAATGAACAAAGTGGTAATAGCTGCTGTCACCAGCAGTTGGGAACACTTACTGGTGCAGAAATACTAAGAATACATTTAATGATTACTTGGTGAAGTAATTTTCCACATGCATTTTCCTTTAGCATCATGTTTTGTGTTGTACAATTAAGCTACAATTACATCTACTATTTTGGATAACATTCATTGGTTAACAATAAAGAGATACAGTTAATTTCTCTGAGGTCCATTGTTGTTATTTAATGCCCTTTTTTTCTGACAGTTTTACTGAGCACACTCCGATAGCCTCTCTTTCCAGAGCAGTGTAGAAATTTTGATCATCTTTTTGTTTCACACTCTGCTCAGAATTAAATAAAAAACTAAATCAAATTGTATCCCTAGAGAATGGTATTTTGCTTTAGAAATTACCACATACAGTTAGGAGGAAGCACTGGTGTTTGTCGATTCAAAACAGGATGTGAATCATCACAGCAAATTTGCTCTCTTGAGAACAGAGGGTAATTCGGCTATATAAGAGCTCTATGGGTAATGTAAGAACTTTCAATCACTGCCTACATATTGCTTAGCCCCAGGTTAAGTGAAATTTAGTTTAATGGGTCAATATCTTAATTACTTGATAATAATAACTTGATAATAAAATATCTTAATCACCTTGATGTAAATTTTTTTTTGATACTGCACCTTATAGTGGACAGTGCTGTCAAATACATGCATGTCCATGTGTTTTAAACAATGGCAAGTTAAATGGGCTTTTTCATCTCTCTAATATACTTGAAAAACACAGGAAGAGTCCCATGTAAATAGGTGTACAAATAATCTGCTAAGGTGTTCTCACATAAGTTAGATGCCCTCTCAGGTGCCATTCCATTCTCTCTTGTATTTGTTTGGCCTTGCACTCAGCACAAGCACATGACCCTTTCTGTTGCTCCATAGGGCAGAATTGCCATGAGGAATTAAAACGTGCATATTTCTAGTTTTATACTTCCCTCTTGTTGGAGTCCCTCCTGCTGAAGCCTTAGATCTGAAGTTTCTCACTTGTTAGAGAGCTTCTGCATAGGTATGTAGCTTCACAATATTGTGCTTGAAAGGGGAGGTAAGTGCTTTGAAAGATTATTTTTTCAAAAATATGCTCTTGAGGTGGAGAGGAAAGGATGCAAAATAGGGTACAATTTCTATGCCAGACTATTACAATCAAACAGAATGCCACGTTGTGCAAGAAGATACTTTATCTTCTTGAAACAGTCCCGTCTGCACATCAAAACCTACATTTTCCATCACTTGTACCAATTAGGAAAGCATTATTGTGGTTTTGCTTTTTTCTTAAAACATGTTCTCTAGGGTTTTTCAAGTTACCTACTTTGAGCACCTCTGAGGAAAAAGGAGGTTTGTTCTAAATGAAGTGTTTCAAACTTCTGAAGGTACCGCAAATATTTTTTCTAAATTTTTAAAGAAAATATAGAGATTAAAAAAATTAGTTAAAACCTTTTGCTTTTGAAGAGGAACTTCTATGCAAGCATTTTCCATGTCTGTTCACATATGGATAATCTAAAAAGTTGTTCTGCCCAAGACTTCAGTTTAATTTCAAGAATCAGGGATTTTAAAGATGATGTATCCAAGTGGGCTGAGGTAGTTGATCCTGGTGTTTTTAAACGTACTTTGAGTAAAAATAGCAACATAAAATTGAAAGCTTTCTTACAAAAGAGCAAAGTTCACTTTTTAATAGAAGTTGTCTCATACACATAATCTGATTTATCTTGGCTGGGTGATAAGATTTTCCTGAAAAATGTAGTAAATGTCAGTGTCTCAGCATACAAACTGTGGTAATTTCTTTGACCCCCGGGGAGCACATTCTGCTGTTTGTGCTCGTAGGTGGCGAGTTCCTGCCTCCCGGTGGGAATGCTGTGCTGGCTGCTGGGCTGGCTGAGGAGCTGGTTGTGGCTGGTGGCCGTGGGCGCCTGCGAGCGCCGTGTCCCACTGCTCCGTTCCCAAGCAGCACAGTGCAGTGCCTCTCCTCCCCACACAATCAGTCGGCTGCAGGCAGGGGAGTTCTGCCTGACTGCTGCTTTTCCCAGTTTGGAACCCAGCTCAGGGGTCAGCAGCAAGGGGCAGCTTAGGGCTGAAGGGCTGTTGTAATGGGAGAGGGCTAGAGAGGACAAAAGCCCAAAGGCAGATGTGCGCTGGAATCCCTTACTGGCTCCTTTATTTGCTTGTGTGGAGGACTCCTTTTCAGTGTAGTCCTGTGCCAGCTCTGTGACTAATCATCTGTTTAGCAAATTTAGCAGCCAATTTTCTGGAGCAAGTTGCACTTTTCATTTCACTGAGCTGAGTCTAGATCCATAGGTGTAGGCCACTTACCTGATTTTGCTTTGATTCATGGAGTTTGTCGCTTGTGTTCACTTTACTGTCTGAGTTAATAAACTGATGCTTTGAAGTGCAGTTAGAGAAGCTTTGCTTTGCTTTGCTTTTTTTTGTTTCCTTCATTCCACACGAGAGATTGCTGCCATATCAAATGTATATGTTTTGTTCAATGTGAATGAAGTGGGCTCACCAAGCCCAAAAGGCTTTCTCACCAAGCTATCAAATTTCTTCAGAAGGGACCACAATACTTGCAGCAGTGCCTCAGGAAGAGACAGATTGTGCCCACATAGCTCATAGTTCAGGGAAAGACAAAGTTAGCAGGAGGAAATGGAGCATTTTGAATTGCTGGTATTCCATGAGGTGTTTATATTGGCTTTTGTAAATAATATGTTGAGAGTGTTTCTGTTCACAGCAGTAGGCTTTAGGCAGCAGAAGAAACAAGGGGAGATGGAAATGCACATCAAAGGAGGCGGCCTGGTTGGTGCAAATATTCCTAATGCACGTGTGCATAAGAGTTAATGTTTCCTGTGCTCTGGATAAGTGGATCAGGTGAAAAGAGATCAAGCCCAGAGGTAGGACAATTGCATTGCTTTTTCTGCTTATTTGTTTTTTGGGGTTTTTTGTTTCTTTGTTTGCTTTTAAGCTACCTTATTTACAGAGGAGGAGTTGCCATTACCTGAAGGCTTTTAGAAAGCCTGCTGCCCAACAGTAAAAGGTCTTGGAGTTCTTAAGGCCACATGCTCCCAGCCTGGCCTCGCGTTACAGTTTTAGCTTCCTCTGCAGTGAGGTAATTTTGCTCTAGAAGATTTCTGCAGTGGCAAGAGCCGTGTGCATTCAGGGTTCTGCTGCCCCAGTGCTTGTTCCAGCAACACGAAACCCGTGTGTGCCCCTGTGAAACAGTAATTGCTCCACACAGCTCCGCGGGATCTTGTATCCACAGCTCCCTATGGCCTCAGCTTTCACACCTCTTATTCACCCTTGATTTCTTCCTTGAACTTGATACAGTATTTAACTTCTTAATCTATGGCTTCAATAACATTCTACTAAACTGAGTTTACAGTAAATGGTTGACTACTGTGTCAAATGCTTTCTTAAAATATATCAATGAGCTACATTTTTATTCAAATAGCACTTCGGATTAATTAATAATCTCTATGAATATGGTAATTGCAGTTTGTTGCCAGAAAGATTCATTTGCATTGGGGACCGAGGCTCAAAACTTTTCTGCCAAAAGTGAATTTCAGTTTTCAGCGAAGCTGAGAAATAACATCCAGAATACACAGATGAGTCGATTGTGCTGCTGCCATTATTGTTGGGAACAAATTCATTTACATCTGAGTGAGCAGATCCAGTGTTTGAGATTTGGGCAACCTTGCTCACACATCAGAAAAAATTCTAAAATTTATAAGAAATTGTCATACCATTAATCAGCACTGCACTGTTTGTTTTCTTTCCTTGATAGTGTTTCTTCAGTTTAATTCACCTTTTGAATTCCTGGATCTCTTCTCTTGTGAAGAGCATTTGGGGCATCTGTCTCGCTGCTAAGTGCCAGCTGTACTTTTCCATACCATTTGGAAACACAGCTCTTTCTTCTTTTGCCTTTGCAATCTTAGTGCTGTTTTCAACAAAGCCAGCGAACTCGTCATCTTCAAATTTAGAACTATTACTGCTGCTTCTCAAAATAGTCTTTGGATTAATTTTGGGTGCATGTTCTCTTATCAGACAGCCATGGCATATGCCACCTTACAGCATAAATAATTGTATTGACAGTTAATAGTTGCTGGTAGCTTTCTGGAGAAATGTCAGAAAACAAATATGTTAATGCAGAATCTGAATCACAGTGTTCATACCTGTGAGGTTCAGCTTTGAACCCAGTCCTGCTCACACACACAAGGGGGCACGTGGGAGACACAGAAATTCTGTGCTTTCATGGTGTAGCTCATCTGGCTGGCTGGACCAGGCAGGAGAAAGCACTGGAGCAGGATGGTTGTTCCTGCTCAAACAGCAGAGCTGTCAGGCACGACTGCATGGTGCTGCAGCTTTGCTTTTATGCACAACAGGTGTCCTGCATGTAAAAATAAAAAGAAAAAAAAAGCAGCCATGAATTAGTTGGCTTTTCCTGTGGAATCTTAAATAAGACTTATTTGTTGTTATATTCCTGTCTGGCTTGAACCTTCTCTGCAGGTCAGTCTTGTAAAAGCTGAACTCCTCTATGGCATAAGCACAGATACCTGAGAGCAGGAGTCAGGTGTCCCATGGCTCTTCAGCCTGCCCTGTCTGTAAAAAACAGTGGCAAGTGTGGGAGAAATATACCAGTCTCTGTTCATTTTAATAGAGGGCCATGGAAATAAATTCTGAAATTCTGCTTCTGTCTTGCAGTGGCTTCCACATGCATTGGGATGGCCCTTTCACATGTGCTTCTCCTGGTCTTCTTTGAACTGTTTCTTACATCTCACTTCTCTTTGCTGCTGCTTTACTGCTTGGTTTGGCCTTGTCTTTGTTGTGTTGTTTTCTTTTTTTTCTTCTTGCTAATGTGTCATGCCTTTTATTTCATCTGAAGAACAGATTTCAGTTTACATCATTGAGAGCTTTAATGCAATTAAATAACTTTGTTTTAATATGAGAATGCAAATTAAGACAGGGAAGAAAGATGTTGCATAATTATTAGTTTAAAAACATTGTGAGGACAAGTTTAAGCCTTAAGTCCTGGCAAAAAAATGTGTTGCGCTTAGCTGAGTACTTGACTCAAGGTGAAAAGTGGAGGCAGACAGCTAGGTGTGGCTCAGTGGACTTCTCAAACTAAATTCATGACAGAAAAGTACTTTAGTAAAATTCACTAGGCTTTTTATTTATTTGCATTTGCTGGATTATTTTGAGAGCACTGGTGTAGAAAATAATAATTTTTCAGTGATATACCCTTTAATTACTTCTGTTGTGGCTTATTCCACCAATTTAAGAGTAAAAATGCCTTTTTTTTTCCTCTCCAGCGATTTTGTAAAATTATGTTTTGCCTATGACACTGAAATTAGCTTTGCAATCTGGAGCTTAATGGATGAAACTATTTTCAGAGGGAAAGGTATCATGATTTGTTTTATGTTTAACTAATCTTGGTAATTTATATGTATGTATATATATGCACATATGTATTAAAATATATAGATAACATGGTTAAACTGGAGATTTCTAATACAGCATGAGGCATTAGGCCTTGTAATGGCTGTACTAAAGTGAAATATACAAGTTGCTTCTTATAGGAACTTTGATCTTGAATAGTTTTAGAAATGAGACTTTTAAAAACTGTGTTTAAAATACAATTTAAAAACATATCACAACAGGCAGAGTGAATATGGTTCAGTTTTGTTCTTGACCTCAAATCTAATTATCTGAATGTTTTATTTTAGCCACCTGTGAAAGCCAATTGTTTCTGGGGTTCTCTTAGTACCAGGAAACATTTCACTGGTTTCAGTGGTGCCTTCCCAGCCTCCAGTTTCACTCGCTGACAGAAACCTGTTTCTTCTCCCCACCCATGTCCAGGAATTGCTGTCAGACTTTTAAAACACCAGTCTTAACCACATGCCTTATTTGCTTATGGTCAAGCCCTGGAAGTTCTGGCTGAGTTTCTGTGCCAAAAATTATCTGTGTGGGAAACAGGCTGTGGTATAAAATGTTGATGTTCCTACACGTTACATGCTGCACCTGCACTCATAAATGTAAAAAGAAAAACCTATTGAAGGCTTCTTACTTTTGAATAGCTGCTCATTGCCCATGCTTACTAATTACCAAGAGAATCTGGTTATTTACTGTTTTTCCTGATTAATTTTGAAGAGTATTATGATATATTACTACTTACAGCTGAAGTGTTTCTTTCTCTAAAACAATCAGAATGAGATGTTCACAACAAAGGAAGGCTCACATAGGAAGGTTGAATGTAAAATACTGTTTATTCTTCGCCTAGTCATAATATATTTAAGGAAGTCATTCTCCAAAAGGAAAGCAATTTTCAAGCCACTTCAACAATGATTTTTGGAAAAATCAACATGGAAAATAAACATTTTTGAAATATATCTTCACTCAAGTAGGTTTTGAGTCATTGTAAAGATTTCCACCAGAGAACTTTAAACTTTAGGAGAGAAATAAATTTGAGAGAGAGATTCTTTATGCTGTCCTCACCTTTTTCTCCAAAAGGCTCATGCAAGGGAACAAATGAGATAAACTGAATGCCAGAGCTTACACAACAAACAGCACATGTGCTGTGCTAAAAGGAAAATATGTCTGAAATCATACTGGCTGTGATTGAATGTTCTACAAATATGTCCTATATTTGGTGTATTTGTGCACAAGGCATTTTATTTCAGCCATCTTTGGGAGCAGTTTTAACACAATCTTACCTGTGTTGCACTCACACGTGGTTCGTGTTACCTGCAATAGCAGATTGGTCCTTTAAAGCTACTCCCTGGGTGGATTTTCAGTTAGGTTATTAGTAGTGCTAAAATCTGATACCAAAATTGAACTGCTATGTGCAAAAATTTGGCATGGAAGAGTACGTTAAGAGTTTGACCTGCTCTGCAAGCTGTGAAGATGGGTTCTGGGAGTCCCTTGGGTGCCTTGGCCACAAGAATCGTGTGTTTCTTAAATCACTGTGTTCTGATGCTCCCTTGTTCTGCTGACATCTTAGGAAAAAAGTTCAGTCAGAAATTAAATATGGAATAGTTACAGGGAGTGAAGTATGGCTCATATGATATTGCTGCATATTTCTATCTATTGTTTAGTATACTTTTGCTAAATCTATTTGATCTCTCTGTGTCTTTCTGTGCAGGTTACAAAAGTACGATCTCTTGCAACCCTTAGGATAGGAGCAAGGTAAAGATCAGCAGAAGACCTGGGGTCTGCCAAGGCCTGCTATTGCACTTCTGTAAATCTGGACAGTGTACAGTGCTTTAAATTAGGCGCTGCCTGGTCTGTGAAGAGTTTTTGGAAGGACCAGGAAGTGCTGTTACAACACTTCGTTAGTGTTTGATTCTCTCATGGTCTCTAAATCTTTCCTTTGTTGTCTTTTCCCAGGAAAAAATTAGCTATTTGAAATATTTAAGCTGTTGTTCTTTCCAGGAAAACGGGAAATAATACTAATGTGTTAATCTTTAACTTGTAATGGGATGTGCTAGAGTAATGTGACCCTCCAAAGTGCTTGGGGCATCCTGTAGGCTTTGTCCACAAAGTGATGTAGTGTGGGAAGCCTGACTTACATCCAGCCTGGGTAAAGTGAAATAACAGTAGATACTTTCCAAGTTTTATTGGTTTTCTACACAGTTTCTAATAGATGATGATACCGGAAGAGTGTCAGACAATTTTCTAATGTAAAAATCCCAGTTTAATATGTGTGTACATACATTCCCAGTGTAAGCAGCCGCTGCTCCTTGCCTTTTGTACGCTGTCAGGATGTGCATTCTGTGTGTACGTAACTGCGCTGGACTGTGCACCCTGCACAAACGCCTGAATAAATGGGTTTTAACCTTCATCCAAAGAATCACTATTCATTTGATGATCAGTGATGCTAGTGGATTTTCCTTCACTTCTCTGAGAAGTTTTAATTCATTTGGTAGCACCAATCCAAAGCGGAGTTTCCAGGTAAACATCTTGTGCCATGATCAGGTAAGCCAATGAGAGGCTCTATTTCCAAAGAATGTATTACTCTTGAAGGAAAAGGCAGTTGGTAATTAAGGAAGCTGTTAATTGAGTAGATAGACACCCGAATTATTCTCAAATCCAGCTAGCACCCCCTAGGAATATACCAAACCTTGGTATATTCCTCAGAGTGAACTTTGTGTTCCTCACAGCGCCTTCTTGCACAATGGCCTCCTGCATTGGGAACGGTGCCAGGAGATCTATCAGAGGACTTGGATCTGAAGCAGCAGCTGCCCAAGCCTCCAGCACGTGCCCAAAATCATACAGGTGATAACTGCCCGAGGAGGAAGCTGCCCCAGCGCTCTGCAAGCATCCCATGGACCTGGGACCTGCCTTGGTGCTGCTGCTGTGCCTCCTGTAGCTGCCACCTCTGGGAGCTGCCCTCTGGCTTGGCTGAGAAGGAGGGGCTGTATGCCCTGGACCTTCCATCCTGGCAGGGTTTGGAGCCACCTCCCCCACACGTCAGGACTGCAGGTGGGTAGGGTGGGCAGTGGATCATGGCCAGCCTCCTGCTGAAACCCTTGCAGAGACAGGGGCTGTCGAGTAGGAAGCCTCTCCTGCCTCTGATTGGCACACCAGGACACCACCAGCTGAAGCAAGACCCTGGCTCAGCCCTTGGAAGATAAGGTTTGGGTTTAGGATGCCAAGAGGAACATAAATCCAAAGCTGTGGAGTTTCAGAGTCTGATTTACAACACAGGGGCACTGTGTTTACAGCACTGGGGTCTCAGGACTGGCTTGCTCAGCACTTGAGTGATTATTTAAAATAGTTTCTGCAGCCTCCCTCTCCCTGCATGACCCATGTGGAGGCTTAGAGATGTTCCTGGTGCTCAGGGGACCAAGGCACAGTTGCCTCCATGAGTTTTATGTCTAGCAAAGGGTTTCTGCAATAGCTGCTGCTTGGAGTAGCCTTCTTTAGGACTGTGCTTGCTTAAGTACCAACAGTGAAAGGTAATAAGACACTTTCATGCAAATATATCTTCAGTACCACCACAAAATGTTCCCGAGGATTTTGTCTAGTGCTGCCCTTGCTGCCTAGGATGCTTTTTAGCTTCTCTAGTCAATGCTGAAGTTCTCTGGTGGATGTCCTGCAGAGGGGGAATTGGGCAAGATGAAGTGTACCTTAGGTGCCAGGCTTAAAAACAGAAACATGAAAATAGAGATTCTGATATAATGAAAGCTTTGGGTCCCTCTCACTGTTGATTGTAGCGTTCCTCGAGCTGGCCTGGTGTGGCTCTGACGGGATTGGCAGCTCATTAGCTGGAACATGCAGGTTCACACGGGCTGCTAGTAGCTGGCAGGAGCTGGTCTGGGAAGGGGTGGCAGCTCTCCCCTGGCAGCTGCTGGAGGACCCAGCCTGGGAACAGCGCTTCCTCTGCTGCAGCAGCCACTTTGGATGAGCCTAAATGGCCGGAAATGGTCACAGTCTGCCCTGCGGGGGGAGGGGGGCAGGGGATGTCCTGCCTGGGCTCACACAGAGGAGGTTTCTCAGACACCTCCGCGACAGTCAGGATTTTGCCCTGGTGAGGATGTTTTTGGAATTGCAGTTTGGTGTTTAGCTGTAGGTACAGATCTGTCTGAAGTGTTGTAGCAGAGCTGTATGATGAAAAATGCTGTCCTGCAGGGAAAGAGAGTGATTTCAATCGTGCCTGTGAATGGCTGGCATCAAAGAGTGGTGCCTGGTCTGTAAGGCAGGAAGCAACTTGATTGCCACTTGAAATGGTGGCATCCTTCCTGGTCCCTGTCTCCTCCATGCTATTTCCACACTTCATGGCTGGCCAGCAGCTTTGCTTCTCCTTGCAGTTCATCTTGGGTCTTTCCTCTAAATTCACAAGTGGTCTTTGCATCTGTGCCTGCAGCAGGGTGTGGATTTGGAAGCAGCCGGGCTGCAGGTGGCCCTGGCCAGGTGGGCACACAGTCACTGGGTGCAGACACCTGCGGTCTTGCAGCTGGGCCACCTCACTGCCCTGACTGCCGCGGGCAGTGTTGTGAACCTGCAGCCCTTTGGGGGTTTCCTCCCAGTTTTTGTGATGGTCTGGCTGAAGCTCTGCTGCCCCTTGCCTTTCCGCAGTTGATGGGCACTGACGAGTTAGCGAGTGGAAGCCTCCACGCCTCCTACGGCAGCACTTGCTGGCCCTCAGCTGGGGGTGGGTATTCCATTAGATGAGCTTTAAATGTCAAAAGGTGGGGTGAGCAAGTTAACTTTCATTAGAAGTCTGATCCAGGTTTAGAATAGGGTAGCAGCCCCATTTCTTGGCAGCACGTGGCATGCTAACACTTTCCATTTTTATCATGCTGACGTTTTCCTTTTTCCAAAATAATTCTATAGACGTAGCCCATGCCAACCATGAACAGCTTTGCTGCATGCTGTGTGCGCAGAGTTTCAGCATTAATTAAATCACTTTGTCGCAGAGGAACCAAGGGAAGCTCATTTAATCAGGTATTAAACAAACAAACATAACATCATCCCTCTCTGCAGTTCCTGGAGCATCTGCCTCTCCTCACCATGGCGACCGTGACCAGACCAGGGCAGAGCCTAAGCCTGCCAACACTGGGGGCAGGTTAGTGCTGAGGGTCACCATGGTCTGCACCCCCCAAAAAACCCACAATGTTTAACTGGGTTTGAGCCCCAGCAGCTCCGTGGTTATAGGCACTCTGCAAACACGTGGCTCATGCCAGAGCCCCCAACAACTGCTGGAGGTGGCTGCAGTGGGAGAGCAGGTAGGAAAATAGAGCCTGACACAGGGAGTTCTGCTACTGAATTCAGTTCACTTTTCTTTCCCCCACCAGGGAAAACAGACTTTCTATTCCTGAAGTTGGTAAAACATAAAATAAAATCCAGGTTAGTGCATGCCTGGAAGTTTTGTAGAGGTGGATGAAACCCAAAAATTCCTTCTCCCAGGCACCCTGGCCAGACCCCGATGCAATTTTCCCCCTTTCAGGCCACTTCCCGAGGGTTAAAATGTTGGGTCACCCAAACCACCACTACAGCTCTGGTTCCAGGGTGCAATCGGGGATCTCTGTAAGGTGAGCCTGGCTGGCATAAGGAACCTGCCTGGAGAACGTTGCCAGCTCCTTATCCCCCACACTCCTCTTGCTTACGCTTCACCCAGCTCATGTAAATGAATTTCAGCGTGGAATTTCCGTCATACCTACCCGCTGCTCTTGGCAGTTCAGCAGGGAAAGAGAAAGCCCGACTGTTGCCATAGAGACCATCAGATGGAGTGGCACCACAGCATCTTCCACACCACTGCCACCGAGTGCTCACGTGTGTCCCAGCACCCGGCTGGTGGCCGTGGTGGGACCGGGACACCCCCGCTCCTCGAGCCACCCCTGTCCTGCCCTGTGGACTGATCTCCTGGGTCTCCTACAAGCTGGATTTATGCAGGTCTTCCTCAGCCTGAAGCTTCTCCCAGGCTGTCCTTTAACAGGCTTGTGGGTTGGATACGCCCCCGGGGATGGGCAGGGAAATGCAGGGCAGCAGCTCCATCCTGGTGCTGGTTGTAGGACTCTGGGAGCCTCTGGGAAGGCTCAGTGAAACAGGGTGTGTGACAAAGCCGGTCAGTGGAAGCAGTTTAAACCATTTTCAACACTTCTGCTGCTGGCTCTGCCATGCCAGGTGTCTCAGGAGTGGGTCCTGAGGTTGCTGAACACAGGTCCTCTGTTGTGACACTGAAGAGCAGGATGATGGTGGCATTTAATGCACGCGCTCATAATGTGCCCAGTTCCGTGCCAGCTTTTTCTCTTTGTGCCCGTTTGGCCAAATTTGGAGAACAAATTTGGAGGAGAGACATTCTACAGTCAGTAAATGGGGCAGTTTATGCACCAGGACACAAAGTCTCTCTATGTCCCATCCATTTCGTCAGCACAGAATGATCTCAAAGATCCTGCGAGGCTGGAGGACGCTGCCCAGAGCAGCCCAAGTGACATTTTGTCCTGCTTGGAAATAATGGTCTTGCAAGGAGCATCCCTGTGTGTTTGTACAGCAGCCTCTCCTTAGCTTCTCCAGACAAGGTCATGCAGGTTGTCAAGTTCGGGTTTCAGCTCCAGGGTGAGTGACAGAGCCCTTTCATCTCCAGTGTCACAACACTTCAACCTGCATCAGGGGCTGCTGTGATGCCTGTCAGGCTCACAGGCATTTTGTTAAAGCTTTTGCAAGAGAAATTTGTAAACTGGTGACAGGGACTCTAGGCCTGCCCCGCAGGTGATGCAGGCAGATCTCATGGGATTTAGAGAATTGACTGAATTGGGGAAACTCACGGTCTTTGATCAGCCCGAGGGAGAAAGCAGAGCTACAGAGGAGAAGCCTCAGGTGGTGGTATGATCACTATCCAGAGACCAAACCAGATTATACAAACACCAGCAACTTGATGTTTTGAGAAAAAAATGGCTGTATTTGGCACTCTTGAAGCAAGCTAAAAAACTGAAATCCAACCTGTGCCAGCAAATCACCTATGACAAAATCAGCATATTTGGGACATGGCAAATCACACTTACGGCTTTATAACTTTGAATTATCCAGCACACCTCTTTCTTCAAAGAAAGGAGACTAGGTTCACTGGCACAATGTCTAAATCCAAAATTTGCTACTAGAAATGATTGACGTGTCCTCTTAACCCCAAAGGCTTTTTTCTTGGTAAGCAAAATGAAAGGAAAGAGCCTATTAAATACAAATTAGTACATTAAAAATAAACTGATAATCTATAATCACACATGCTTATGTACGGTCCCACATGACACCCTTCTCTCTCAATTAGAGATATGTGTATTTGATGGCTGGACTATTCTGTAGATAAGGAATTGGCTGGATGGATGGAGCCAGAGGTTTGTGGTCAATGCCTTAATGTCCAGGTGGAGGCCAGGGCTGGGTGGTGTCCCTCATGCTTCTGTCCTGGGACTGGTGCTCCTCATTTTTTTTCAGCAGGGACACAGACAAAGGGACCGACAGCACCTCAGCAAGCCTGCATGTGGCACCACGTGAGGTGGTGCAGGTGACACACTTGGAGGACAGAATGCCATCCAGAGGGAGTTCAACAAGTGTGGGTGCAAGGTGCTGCACGTGGCTCAGGGCAATCCTAGATCTGAGTACAGACCAGAACTTACTGAAAGAAGCCCTGTGGAGAGCTGGGGTTTCTCTGGATGAAAAGCTGGACATGAGTCAACAATGTGTGCTCACAGCCCAGAAAGCCACTTGTATCCTGCTTGTGGCCAGCAGGGCAAGGCAGGGGATCCTGCCCTTGTGAGACCCCACCTGGAACGCTGCTGCATCCAGCTCCCGGATCCTCAGCTCAAGGAAGATGTTAACCTGTACGAGCAGGTCCAGAGGGTCACAGAGATGATCAGAGGCTGGAGCACCTCCCCTATGAAGACAGGATGAGAGAGGGGGGGTGTTCAGCCTGGAGAAGAGAAGGCTCCCGGGAGGCCTTACAGCACCTTCCAGTACCTTAAGGGGGATTAGAAAAAGGAGGGAAAGGAACTTTTTATGTGGGCAGATAGGACGAGGGGCAATGGTTTTAAACTAAAAGAAAATACATTTAGATTAGATGCTAGGAAGAAATTCTTCACTGTGAGGGTGATGAGGCACTGGAACAGGTTGCCCAGGGAAGCTGTGGATGCTCCATCCCTGGAGGTGTCCAAGGCCAGGTTGACCATGTCCAGTGAAAGGTGTCTCTGCCCATGGCAAGGGGGTTGGGACTCGATGATCTTTGAGGTCCCTTCCAAACCAAACATTTCTATGATTCTATGTTTGAAACTGTTCCAATTTACTCAAAGTGAGCAGTTTTGTTATGCAGGTAGGAACACAAAGCTGTCTATAACTCACTAATTGCTCCAGAGATTTTTTTTTATGAAACAAAACCAGCCCATCGATGAGGAAAATGAATCTTTATTTTTTTTCTCTAAAAGCAAAATCCATGTACATGGGGTTTTTTTGTGTGGTTTAAAGGTGATTTTAAGATGTGAATAGTCACATCACAGAAATAATACAGAACAACCAATGAAGGAATGAAGAGCCAGTTTGACAATTACTTTATCAAGTAGCCCAAACATTATTTTTAACTAATGGTTTTCTCAGAGTGAACTTCAGGACAATATTAAAATCTCACCTACTCAACACAAATACAGAGATAATGACTGGAAAAAGAACTACAAAATACAATTATTGCTGCTGTATTTGCATTGCTTCCTTGCAGGATACTCTACTGGATGCTGGGAGAGCAGTTTTTAAATTTCAGTTTCATTCAGAATGTCGTTTAGATAAATAAGAAGTAGCCAACCAGCCAATCTCACATGGTTAATTTATCTGAGACCAAAAGAAAACAGGTTGTTCTACAACAAAAGCAGAGAGGTTTTGCTTTATAAGGCGACGAGTAGATTGTTGTACTTTGAAACACAGAGGATGGCTGTGCCTAAACACCTAAATAAATCTGGTTTGTAGGTGTTCCCACCGCCTGCAAAGGGCAATCCTGGCCGAACGACCTCCTCAGCACCGGTGAGATCTCCCCTGTGTTTGGAAGGAGGCAGCTCTCCAGCTGTGCTCCTCAGCGCCCCGGCCCTGCTGCACTTGCACACACGCCAGTCTGACTCAGGGCTTCTCGAACACCACTAAACCAGCCCACGCCTCTGCTTGTGCTCAAGTCAGGTGTAGCTGTCGGTGTTCGGGAGACTGGGCCCTCCCAGGGCTACCGAGTGTGAGAGGGAACGAGAACTATTGCAACCATTTGGGCTAAAGGGTAGACAGAGTAATAAGCACTCCAAGCACAAGTTATAACAACCCTTTAAGACCAGAAAATGGAAGCTGGAAAATGATTTCAAGCACACTGATAACTACGAAGCACACACGGTATTCGGCAGTGCCTTTATAAACACCTCTGATAGAGCTGATGTGCACCTGCTCATCTCCCTGTACTGCTCGGCCAGGAAAACCAAGCATTCTGCAGGATGTTTCCCATGCAAATGCGCATTTCCCCTGTGACTGGGTGCCTAGGTCACCAGCTTCTGATGAAACCTTGAGAAATGTATTCTAGAACATCTAAATATGAAATGTGAACATCTCTCACGTTACTGAGCAAAAGGTTAGCTGGAAAAACCATTCCACACAGATGATTCCAGGTTTGGTTACATGATTAGTCTAAACAATGGGCCCAAACATACTTAATTTGAACAAAATTCTTAAACTATGCCTCTCTAAAATTTACAAAGTATATAAAATGTAATTTGACATTTATAAAACCTCAGCCCTTTTACAGAAAACAAAACAAGGCCATAGAATTTTGTTTTAAGTTTAAATCTATTGGTTTTCTTCTCAGCAGTTTTAGTTCCTGTGATAAAAAAACTTCAACAAACAGCACTCCACCATGGCCTTATAATGCAAGGAATAAATTAGCAAGTCACACTGTAAATAAAAATAAATAATTTCTAAGTTATTTTAATTTTTAAAAAATGGTCTCTTTAATTGCACAGTATTTAAATTTTCAGTAGCAATGAAAAGTCAGTTGGGTATTTTTCTAAATGCTCCAGAGAGCAAGCAAGCATAGTGTCTCATTTTTCAAGCTTTACACATCGAAATTACCTTGGTCAAACCATCAACTGATAAAACTGGTAAATGTTTTGGTAGTCTCTTACTGTGGCAAGATGCTGCAGCATCTCTCACCCAAGGCATTTCGTCCCCCGGCGCTCCCCCTGCTGGGGCAAACACCCGCAGCGTCCCCTTCCACCTGAGGTACTCTGGTTTACACCGACAGCTCTGAGATTTTTGGAGAGGTGTTCACCATTAGCACAGCTTTCACAGCAGAAGTTCCTCAACAGCTCAGCACCAGTCCGCATCCGCCGAGGCTGCAGGAGTCTCCTTTGAGGGCTTCCCCAGCCCGGCACGCCTTCTCTTTTTGGGCTGTCACACAAACACATCAGGCTTTTGGCTCTCCCCAGAGCTACTCTGCAGTGGAGGAGCGAGCTACAATTCACACATACCAAAGAAAATGGGACACCTGGAAAGGTATGATCTTACCTCAGACTGTCAGCAGTATCTTAAACCCACTTGCCCAATATATGTGTGTATATTTACAAATATATATATATATATTACACATATTTTAAAAAATAAAAGACAACGAAGTGATCAATACTGTCATAGCCTGGGCATATTTAGCTCAAAGTTAGTTATCTACAGGACATACTTAAAAACTCTAAATATTGCCAACATGTTGTTGTATTGAAAACACTTGTGGGCAGATGCCTAATGTATGTGCATTAAAAATACTGTGTATCTATATACTATTACTGATGCAGTTGTAACAGCTTGGGATTTTATCTAAAAATACAGAGTTTCTGCTAAGTATCAAAACAACTCTCAAAAACTGAAGACAAAGAAAAAGTGTTGCCCTCTTCTTAGGTGAGGGACAGCTCTAACTTGAAGGTACTAAATCCTTCATTGCATCTCTGGCACCCAGCTGGGGCCAAGACAGTATCACTGAATTACCTCTGCTATTTAAGTATCACGGGAGGTTACAGTTCAGTTATTTGCATCAATGCAATTACACAGACGAAGGTAGTATTTGACCAGGATCACTGCATCCGTGTTTGTTACTGGTGTCCTCTTTAGAAGTCATTAAATATACAGACTGACCTCCTCACCATGGAGGAGTTCCCACACAATTCCTCAATCTGTTACCACAGCAAAACAAAAGGAAGTATCAAGGCAAACATTTTGTCCACAGTAAATTTCCTTTACCCAAAATAAGCGAGTCTAAGGGGAACTAGCACATCATTGCACAACATTAAAATCCACCAAATTGCTCCTGCTCTTGTATTTTTAAAGCATTTTCAGTGCTTGGGTGCAAAGCACAGAACCTATTAGAAGAACCACCACCCTTCTGGGGATTCCATACTGCCCTGGATGTGTGCAGAGGCAATGGACTCTGGTACCTCAGGCGTGGGCAGTGCAGCTCGTGGTCCCACGCACCTCCTCGCACCCATATCCCAATGGCCAAGCCTGCTGAGCCCCTGCTCCAGGCCAGACTGTGACATGTGCATGGCAGGAGCATCCTGGTGCTCACATCACAGGGAAAACCACAAACACTTCTGTTACATATGCACATTTCAGTTCATGCTTAAAAGGAATCGAACTTTCGGCAGAAGTAAATACCTACATAAAAAATAAATGTAGAAACCCATTAAAAACACAAACATAATAATTGCATTATTAAAACAGCTGCACCTACACTATGGTGTAGTACTTCAGTGTAATTCAATTTAACCAAATCTTAGTGTACAACTAAGATGAGACCCATTTCCCAGTCCAGACCTCAGCGTCAGCGCTGCATCGCTCTCTACATTAAAACATGCTCTACGGATGGTGACCAACCAAATCCAGGGAAAAACTGTTGCCACAAGTGAAGAGGTCTTCTCCCTAAACAGACAACGCAGGACAGATGGTGTAGAGCCCCTCTGGCCTTGCCACGGGGACAGGCAGTGGCAGAACCTGCAGCGCACCAGCAGTGGAAGCTGCAGGAGCACCACGTCCTGAATTGGTTTGCTGAACATGGTTCAGATTATTGGATATGTCTATAGCACAATGCTCTTTAGAAGCATTTACTGTATACCCAAAACCCTACTTGCTGCAACACATGGTGTCACACAAGTAGTGAAAATGTCTTCGTATTCAAAGGTGCTTGGACATCATTTTCAGGCAGCATTTTACCTTTATTTTAGTGAGTTCCCACTACAAAGATTTTAGAAGGAAGAAGATGCCAATAGTTTATTTTTTCCTTTTAGTATGTGAAATTGAGACAGACATTTAAATAAATACCTACTTTCACTTGCCTAAATCTATTCTATCTCTGAAATCTCTAATTTTTAAATAAGGGATAAAATGTTGCCCAAAAGACTAGTTATAATTATACATTTGTGTTTCTAATCTACAAATCAAAATAGTTCTCAGTTAAAAAGATACAATTTGTATCAACAGGAAAAGGTACTTTCTGGTTCTTCAGGGCCTTACTTAAAATTCCAGCAAGTGTACCAAAATTATCAGCTGTAATAGTGTAAACTAGTGACACTTTTTTAACACTGAACATTGTTACAATGGATGGAAACCTAAAACTGTCGGCAACTGATCACGTCATGGAAGTACATCTGACATCAATTGCAGAAACTATTTCTATTTTTCATATATCTATATAAAAACTTATGAGGTGCTAGTAAAACCCATGACTTTAAACCAGAAATATCCCTTACTAATGCTAAAACAGACTTGGTTTGTCTGTTTCTAAAACTACACTATTTGTGGCAAGAATCAGGCCTAAATAATGCAAAAAGCGAAAAACTTACTCCAGGAACCCATGTGGTATCTTCTCCCACCACAACCCTCCCCTCCCCAGCCAAAAAAGAAAAAAAAAAAAAGTTTAAGTTATTATTTTGAGCTACAATATCATTACCATAGTGCAGTTAATAAATGTTGCATATCCTGAACACACAAAACCTTTTCAGGCCAGCCTTGATAAATAGCAAGAAAAATCAAACAGTATCTTAAATACAAAACTTGCATTGAGATAATTAAATTCATTTAAAAACAGGTAAATATTTTATGAAAAGCATATTTTATCCAGTACAGTTGTGCAGCAATACAAAGGAAAAACATATAAAACAACTAAACAGGGCCCTGTGATTTCAGGTCCCCATCTACTGACCAGAAATACAGAGAGCTGGGTAACAACACACGGAAACTGAAACAGGGTGGCCTGGTTTGGGGTGGTTCTGAGCATTTGCAGCTTCTCTTAGCTTCCAAGGGGGCTGCAAATTCTCAGTACCTTTGAAAATCAGGCAATAAGGCTTTTACCATATCCATAAATTAGTAAAAAAAAAAAAATTTCCTCCTCTGTTTGCATCTGATCTTACTAATTGACTGCATCAACAAAAACATGTAACTATTTAAGCAAAACAAAGAAAGCAACAAAAAGTGCCATACTATAAATTACCAATATATTGTTACCCATTTCACTGTTAACTGGTAACTTAATTACTTGTTTCAAAAAATGAAGTCAGTGCCGTAGTAAATCTTTGCGTTCTACAAACAGGTGATTACAGCACAAAAAAGCTCACAAAACCAAACAAACATGTATCAGACATACTTATGGTGGTGTAAAAAGTTCAGAAACTTGGCTTGAAAATTGGCTTGAAAATTGCCTGCCAGAAGTAGCAAAATCCTCTTTCTGCAGGTTAATATCTCACAGCCCAAGGATAAGCATCCAGCAAGTTAAAAAACAAAACCAAAAATCCCAACAACATGTAACAATTATAAGAAAGTGCTGCATATAAACCCCTGATGCACCAAAGATTATAACCAGAGACCACAGATTTTTATATATATTTATATATATATATTAATTTAAACTGGAACATCTTCCAGATGTGAAAATAGCCATTTAAAAATTTTCAAACTAGAACACAAAACATTATCTGGTACTTCCAATGCATGGGGCTATACATACAGACTCCATGATACAGTATTTCACATAAACGGATTACTATATAACCTCCTTGCTGAGAAGGAGATCCCAAATGCTATTGTAGCAAACCTCCCTCAGCGTTAGAGCTGAGCTGAAAACTACGAGACACCACGAAGATGCATCATCTCTCAATACCCTAGCTGAGATTTCTCCACTAAGATGGCTGCAGCGAGCTGCTGAGCGTCCGTCACGTGGGGGTTCTTCTTCATCACCATCCTCACGAGATCGGGGGGGAAGATGTTGCAGAGGTTAATGTAAACCTTCTCCCGGGTGTCTTGGTGCCTTGGGGGGTCTTGCGGGATTCCACAGTACGGGACGCGCCAGGGCTGGTCCTGCTGCTCGGGAAGGCTTTGGAAGGCAAACTGCTCGTAGCACGGCTGTGTGGGGTTGCTGGGCAGGGAGTAGGTCTGGCGGTAGCCATAGGCATCCATCCCGAAACCCTGCCTGTCCCAGCCCCCCAGCCCTTCCTGGCCAGAGTAAGGCTTTCTGTGTCTTAAGGGAGAGCTTTCATACAAGCGTGAGTCCGAAACGCTGTCTATCCTCGTGGACACCAGGGCTCTCCCCAGATGCAGCGTCTTGGAATGAGACGAGCTCTGAGACGCGGAGTAGTCGTTCGGACAACTGGAACGAGCACCGACTGCTGGATGCTGCAGGTGCACAGCCATGTACGGAATGGGAGATTTGTGGTGATGCTTTGGTTCTTCGTGACTGTAGCTCTGCACTCGGGCCAGAGGCTCGTGGTAGCTCTGCAGGAAGGGCTGGGTGTTAAGGCGGCCGTGGGGGTGCATGTGTTGGCACTTCAAGTTCTCCTCCAGCTGTGGGTCGGGCGAGCTCATGTAGGAGCGATCGCTGTAACCCACGTAGGAATCGCTGCTGCCACAGCTGACGCTCCCCTCGCTGCTGCAGTCGGACGCTACAGAGCTAATCCTATAATCTGTGTCCAAGGAGAAGCGCCTTTCCGGGCTACGCGGACCGGAGAGACCGAGATTTGAGTACGCACTCAGCATGGAGTAATACCCTACATCCACCGGAGACTCACATTTTGGATACTGGTCGTAAGGCATTGGTGTTCCGTGATTTTTGGTTGCCATCATCACTGTAGGATACTGTCCCTGTGGTCTTTGATCCTGAGGTGGGAAGTGAACTCCGGATGGAAGGCCGTTAGTTAAAGGTGCAGTACTTTGGGGTTTTCCAGCAGAGGAACTTGGTATACTAACTAAAGAAGGTACAGACCTGGTTTCCAATTTGTTTTTGGTGGGAAGCTTTTCCTCCAAGTCTTGATAGACTTGAGTCCTTATACTAGGATCCGATTGCCTCTTTGGAGCAGCACGCTTCAGCTCTGAAGTGCCATCACTTTTAGTGCTACAGGGAACACTATTGCTTTTTACGAGTCCTCCTTCACTTGTAGTTTTGGCAGCTGTGCTTCTAGACATGGCACGAAGTTCATCAGCTACAGATCGCTGAGGCTGATTTCCTCTTTCTGGATGATAGTATTTGCATTTGTGTCCATAGGTACACTTCTTCCCTGTTAATACAGACATAATCAGATTTAAAAAACTTCAAACAAAATCTGTTAGCCATCAAATAACAAAATGCCCCCCATTTTAAGTTTTACTATTGATTTGAAAGATCTTGCAAACAAGATAGGTTTGGTGCAACACAGGGTGTGCTTTACGAGCTCCTCTCCTTTTTGTGGGGAAAGAAGAGGCAGTGGTAGTGTCCTGTACCTGATGCTCTGGGAATGCAGACCAACACTACCAACCACATTTTGACCTGAACATGGCACTGCCAGGGAGTCTGTACACACCTCCTGTGTTGGGCCAAGGCAATATACAAGCAGAAAACTTAATAGGGAAGTCCCACAGCCATAAGGCCAGCAGGTTTCAGCTCAGTCAAGATACCTGTAGGAATGCTCAGAAGCCAAACTTCAGATAGTTCAATTAATTTTGGGGAAGAAAATCTCATTATCTCATGACATTAAAAAAGGGCTTCTGAAACCTGCAGAATTTAGGTGTTGATTTGGATCTTTCCCAGTGAATGATTAATTAAGTTGCTCCTTTAGTTCAACTAGCAGACAGAAATGTTTTCTAAGCAGCAGATGAAAAAATCTCTTCAGTTTCCACCATCAGCTCAGCATTTCAACCCATCTTAGGCTAAGACAACAATGTTAAAATGGATCTTAAAGAGTTTTTAACAACTTTGGCAGAGTTAAAATAAAGCAGGAGCTTGGTCCCCAGTCCCAGTACAAAAAAATTGATGGGTTAAATCAAATTACCATATGGACAGGGTTGCTTCTTATGTTCTGGCACAATAGGCTTCTTCCTAAGAAAATTGTCCAGACTTGGACCATGGCGACCAAGGGGATCATCAGGAGGCATAAATCTATAAAGAAAGAAATAAGTATTATGGAAGCAAACAAGCTTTTTCATACTCCTCATGTAATGACCAAGAACCTCACGAGTATGCTACACCATGACCTGCCATCCTGTAGTTTTTAAATCTGGGAACCTCGAGAGCACTTTTGGAAGGCCATCCTTCTGCTGCAGGTACTGCCTGAGAGGCAGGTCACAGGAATAGACTGTGTGGACACCTCAAGACTGTTACAGACAGCTTTGGTCCAGCTCAGCTGATGCTTTGTGGAAAGCAGGGCTGCAAATAACCCATCCCAAAACCAAAAGTAAGGACAGCAATACAGGCAGCTATTTCTAAAAACATCACTACTACCTTTGCAAAACTGTGCTGACTGCCTAGGACTCTCACATCAGCATTCAGGCACCTCAGTACAAGAGCCTGCCTGCTGGGGTCCTGAGTCCCTCCCACTACAAGAAGCCACCAGCTGTAACTGCAGTTGATCTGTGGGCTGGGGTACAGAGTTACTACAGATGGATCTAATCAGACAGTTGAACTACAGACCCCCTGAGATTCACTCCAACATGGGTTTTTCTGTGACTCTGGGACATAGGTGTCTAACCACAGGCACTCAGAAATGTTGGCTCAGTACATCAACAGAGCTGGAATATTAAACCATAGCATACACTGAATATACATTGGCATACACCAAAGAGAAAAAATAGCATAAAAAGACAGTTTTGAATACTTTTAATCAGAAGACCAAATCTATGAGTGACTATTCCTCCTGTTTTCCTCCATGTACCTAATGATTCCGGTGTGAAACAAAAAAATCACACAAATCTTCAAACTGTCCTTTCCTCAATTATTTTAGTGGCACATATAAAGACAGAACAACTTACTTGTCATTAACAAATGAATACATCAGCAAGCGTTCATCTATGAACTTCTTCCATTCTGGCTTTTCATTAGCTAGATCCCTGTAGTTATCATTAGAGACAATGATGCCATCTGACTCGAAGGCCAGCTTCACTATAAATCGGTCATCGTAGCACACCACCCTTCTCCCTTGCACGCGCCGGGACGGTGTGAACACGAGAATCTTCTCCTTTTCTAATTTGCGTAAGATTTCTTGATCTACAAGGAATAAGAATCAAAAGTCAAACAAGAAAGAAAATAAAAAGGTTTTTTTAATCTCTAAAGACATTAGACTTGAGGAAGAAAATCCAAGCATTTAGGACTAAAAATGTATTAGATGGTTATTGTCCAGCAGAATGTGTCCCATATAGTATATCTGAACTTAGAGTCAGCAGTCAGCTGGCAATACTTTCAAAAAACCCTGCAAACAAATCAAGACCTCCTGCTCCACACCATTTCTCTAAGACTAACACAAGGGACCTTGTTCATGTTCCTGTGGTTCAAAAGAAAAACCATTTTATCAAAACGCCTGTGCAAAACTCCTCTGGTTGAAGGGGTCATTTTAAACACCACTGAATAGCAGGACTATAGCCAAGTACAGCCACGGCTTTCCCATAACTGAGCTCCTTGGTGAAGACAGACCTTTATCATCTCTTTGTGGAACCCAGCAAGAAACATCTTTTGAAAGAATTCCAGTAGCTCACATTAATGGGACTGTCTCATGAAAGTCTCTGCCCATCAAGAGAAGGGGTACCCAGATGGACGAGAAAACCCACATTCTGTATAAGCACTCAGGTTCTCCACAAGTATTAACAGCATTCCCCAAAAAGACCTCTGATGTAATTTTGTAACCAAGAGCAAAAATGATGGTGGTTTGTTTTGGTTTGGTTTTTTTTGTTAACAGCAGTAATAGTTTAGATTGTATCTATCCTTAATGGTTTACACATTTATATGTAAATTTTTATCAAGGACAAACAGATTACTCTTCAATCCTTCTAAATAAGCATATTTAGCATTTTATGTAGTTCCTTCTTGTTCTACACAGTATGTTACTCACATATCCCAAAAGTATTTTCCCTTTTCCTGTGTGGAACCTGGAGATCCCAAGGAGCTTTGAAAGATGGACCTCAGGCTACTAAGAAGGTTGTACCTAGTACTGGGGCACCTACTCCTTATGCTGATTCTCCTACCTATCACTCTCCTTGGAGAAGACAAGCTATGAAAGAAAAATACACAAAAAAACTAGGCAACATCTAAAACAGCAGAAGATGCTTGCATAGTGAATATGAGTCATGGCTCTTAGTAATGGTTAAGATCTCAAATAACTCAACTGTTTCGTAGCATAAGAAACTTGACAGGGAACATGTTCCATCTGGGGGAAAAAAGAAAGATTCCAACAGGGAGAAATACAGCATTAATATTACATATAAGCAATATATTTGATACAAGCTTTTAAAGCACAAGATTTCAAATGAAAGACATGCTTTTTGTATTCAATCCCTCACAACGTGGTAAATGATGAATGAGAGTGTGATGGAAGGTGATTTTTTTTCCCTGCTAAGAAAGAATAAAAAGATCTGCCATGTGATGACTGGTGGGTACTGGTAAGAAAGACGTGGCTGTTGTTTAGTCCAAGAGGCTTCTCATGAATGCTGACAGTCTAGAACCATCCTCCCGTTAGTCATCTAGGGCTTTTTCAAAACTCCAGCTGGCTGTGTATTTCAGGTGTGCATCTCTGGAAACAGAGTGTCAGCACCATGTATTTTACATGCCTGGTAGCACACAGGCTTCCTGCGTCCTTACAAGAAAACAGAAGATGCAGTATTTTTACAGAAGATACAATAACCTGCTGTGATCTTCCTCCCATTTTCAGGGTCTGTGATGACATATGGAAAACTGATTTCTCATTGCTAGACAACTGGTCAATTCTAGCCTTGCTGCTTTCTTGAAATGCCTTTTGGGGCATTTAGCCCTACACACACTTCAAGCAGATGTCACAATTTATTTCTAAGTGGCCAAATTTTTATTACTTAGCCAATGCTCTTCTCATACCCCAAACACTAGTACAGTGAAAAAGAATGGTTCAAGAGGAAGGCTCTACACTGCCACTGCTGACAGGGTAACAGCAGCTTTCCAAATGTTTCCATGTGTTAACATGCTATATTCTAGTAGCAATCAAGCAAATGGAATGAAGTGTTGAGAGGATCTTTCCAGATTTTTGAAAATGCACATGGCAATCAAAACATGCTTCTGTAGTCTTTTAGAAGCCACAGCTATTAGTAGCTGTTATTAGTATCAAAAGCCTTCCCTCCTTTAAGGTTAGTCATATTGGGCCCCCCCTCAAAAAAGCCCATTCCACCTCTCCAAGTCCTAGGTTTTTTTAACCCCCAATTCCCTTCTGTTTCAACTTTATGGCAGTTGGAGGATGTCTCTCCAGCTGTCACACAGAACCTGTTAATTTGATGAAGGAATAAATACCTCTACACCAAATTTTTTTCTATATAAACAAATTCAAAAGTTGTCTATTTGCTAATGTAATGACAAAGAGGAGAACCATTCCCTTTCAGTCCAGATAATTCCCATAACCCAGAGCATAGATAGTGATAGGCCATCCTGGCAGAATCTGCTCACCTCAAGAAATAATAACCAACAAATGACTAACTTCAAACCTCTTTGCTACTAACGCTGCACAGACACAGCATATTTTTAAAAAGGCAGTTACATTCCTCAAGAAGTAAGTAGCAACGTTAATGGAAACTTGAGCAGATGAGCAGAACCAAGCAGGAGGACCTGGAGAGGGCATTGCTTTGTCTTTTTCCTTCCTGTAGGTTGCAATGAAGTCACTACAGCAGAGATACTTTCTGTTACAGCCTTTCATTGAACAAGGTTTGTTCATTTGAGAACTCCTGTTTGAGCACAGGATGAGCAGCACTCATCCTGGGCAAAGCACTGAGCAAAAACAAGCAAAGATGGAGCTTACCTGTTATAAGAGCATCAGGTCTCGACTGTTCTTTCCTCCATGCTGGCACAAACACAGTAACATCCTTGTGGCCTCTTTCCAAAAACCAGTCTACTGCCAATTTGATTCCTCGACAAGAAAATACTTCTTTGTTCCCATGGCTGAAACACACATTAAAATTCTTTATTAGATGACTTTTTTTTTCTATGATCATAAATGGAGCTCAGTAAAATGCAGATGTCAAAGCCATGCTCCTCACTTGCTCCATGGTTTCTAAAGGCAGCTGGGAGTCTGTCTGAGCCTTGCCCAAACACAGCCATCATTTTCAAAACGGTGTGGGAGTGGGCTACTAAATCTGCCAAACATACTTATCACCTGTACACAGATTTGACAAGTAAAACAAAATATAAGCAGGGGCTTTTAAAAATCCTCACAGCCCAACCAAAATTATGGGGTGTAACAGTCAGCTCAAAGACTTGGTGAGGGAAAGCAGGAGGCCCGAAACACCAACATGAGAGTGCAGTGTGTTTAGGACATGTTAGCAGAAGAGCACTGGTGTGCATGGCAGCAGGGGAAGGGACAGCAGAGCCTGCTGCAGGAGCTCTGGGAGGTCCTGTGCAAACAGGGAAAGAGAGGAGGCCTCCAAACCCAAGGGGCTGGCAGGCACTCAGCAGGACAAATTAGGCAAACTGGAGAGGCTGTCCAAAATCAACATGGCAAAACTAAGAATGTGCTTAGTACATACTTCAGAAGGAGAAATTAATGTTATTTAAAAAGCTGTGAAGAGACAATTAAGCAGAAACCGATCAGACACAAGCAAAACAAAACACGTGTCTGTTGTGCAATAACTGTCTGGGGTAAGGCAAGAGATGCAATTATGTCATTTTCTAAAGGCAGACAAATCTTTGCCCAACTTCTATATCCAGTTTCAGGCATGACATTATAAAAGACATAGATGAAATGGAAAGAATCCAAAAGAAAGTGAAAGGAGACCTATGGGGAAAGGCTGAAGGAAGCACATTTAGCTAATCTGGAAAAAAAAAAGCAGCTTGTGGAAGAACAACCCTATCTTCCATGTATAGCAAGTAACTGAAATGGAGGAGAGCACTCAACCAATGGGTGTCCACAGAAAGGTTCTGGGAGCAGGGAGCTGCTGTGAGAAGAGTTTGGGATTGCCTCATGATGGGCACACCCAGCTCTAGCCAGCTCCACAGTGGAGGAGAAGGGAATGAGGGAACACCAAAGGCTTGAGGAGGAGAAGGTGCTTCATGAGGAGCAGGTACACCCCCAGAGGGACTTGCAGACTGGAGAACTGTGACATTCTGACCCCAGTCCCCTGCAGTGCTCACAGCCACCTGACTGTGAAAAGGCGTTAAGAGTGAGGCTGTGGGGAGGTAGTGGGGAAGGACACGTGTTTGAAGTTAAGGAAGCCTGGAAAAGGAGAGGCAATCTTCCCCCCAAATATTATAATGTTTGTCTTTTTTGTTTCCCAATACCTGATTTGGAATGAAATATTTATATTAACTGGCTATAAATTAAATTGAATTTTCCAAGCTGAGTCTGCCTGACATAAAAAATTACTTGGTGAGTGATCTCCCTGTCATTGTTTTGAGCCATGGGTTGGTTGTCTGGCTTCTGGTTCCTCCTGCTTTCTCCCCCATTCTGCTGGGAGGAGGCGAGCCACAGCCAACCCACTATAGTCCCACTGGGTAAGGACAGAAAAGTCCTTAACTAGAGTTAGGAACAATTAAGCACTATGTTAGTAAAAGCTTTTTCCCTCATCTGTTGTACAGCCTGACCATGGATTTTGGGATCTCCTCAGGACACTTTGCGGAACAAGTTAGACTGCTCCTCTGAGGCCAGTCTGGGTTCTCCATGCACAGGAGCAGACAAGCAACTTTTGTGAGGGCTCTCCCAACCCTGCAGCTCTGTGTAGCAGAAGAAACACAGGGGCGTGGAAATAAGCCATCACCTTTCACTTGGCTTGTCACGTATAGCAGGTATGCCACAATCTGCTTTCCAGAAGCGTAAAAGACAATTCTTTGATCTGTGATTTGTGAAGAGGACAACAGCATGATGGATAGCCACAGGAATTTTAAAAGTTCCTTCTCGTTGCATGGTTTGAGGTAAATAAAACACCAGAAAGTTATTTAAAAAAATTTTCCCCCTCAGTAGGAAATTTTAAGTACCTACTATTTCCACTTTTCCAAAACATAGCACTGCTATTTGTTTCTTGACACCGAGGGAGCTTAAGTAATTGTGCAATGGACAAAGTGTCAAAGTAAAAGTGAGAAAAATTTTGCAAAAATGTTCCGATTTCAGAAGCCTGTGAAGGAGGTGGCATGCACTCGCACCTGTGTCAAGAGAGAATGAGTCATGGCTAACACCTCTTACAAAGCATCATTCTCAGCAGAGGCTGTGTTGAAGGTCACAGATCCCAAACAAAAGGGAAAAAAAAAAGGGAAAAAGGCAGAGAAGAGCCCACTACCATTAACTAAATTTAAGTGAGGGAGTTTCCTACTTCCTCTTCTAATGATACTGGAGACGGTACCTGCAAACATAAGCATATACTCTGATATTGCAATTGTTGCCAGCCATAACAATCAAAGTTTGTAGATTTTAGCTGGCATAGGGTACCTTAAGGATAGTTTAAGCCCATCTTCTGGGCCTATAGGGCTACACTAGGAACACTGTCAGGAACAATATATCTGTGTACCTCAGTATCCTGTTTAGCTATGGTTACAGGCCTCTGCAGTAATGCATTCCCTGTTTTCTATGATCATATCACACAATATAGTATTACACCATAATTACACTGTAATAATAAAACACAGACCGGTATTTTTTCTAGGCATTGTTTTATATTACACAACTACTCTTGTGCTTGTTTGGCTGAAAGAGTAGTATCTTTGTGTATTTCAAAACTTACCAGGAATGGGAAGCCAAACCACACACAGATGTGACACACTTCAATTGCACATGCACACAGTGCCGAGCAAAAATGACCAACAGTATTTCATCCATGGCCTAACTCCATCTTCCCTCGACAACACAAGATCGGGACACTTGGTGCACATTCAGTGCCCAGGGAGCAGCCATAAGGCCTCCTTTGCAAAGCCTGAGACAAGAGGTTACTGCTCGTGCTATCAGCAGGCTGTGTGCAACCATAAACATATTGTAATCCATTTTAAAACAGTCAGGAAGGGCTTGTTCCAGCTACTAAATTCCAGTGGAATCACTGTACTGTGACTGCTCTACACAATCTCCGTGGTTTCAAGTGGATAAACCCACTATTCACTCCTTACAGTGAACAAGGGGTGTGTTAGACCACATTTTAGCAACACCATGTTTCTTCTTTCTGCAAGTCTGAGAAACAATTTTCAGAAAAAAAATCCTGGACTCCTGGAAAAAAAATGGACATTCTTGCCTATTGCTTTCCATCAGGTAGTAGTTCAGGCCATGCTGTTAAAGGCAGAGGGAGGACCAGGCAGTTCAGCTCCTTAGCCTTCTCTTGCCTAATACAGACTATTAAAATTCTTTCATCCAGAACAGAAATTTTAAATATACTTAAACTGTATGAAACAGAAGTGGGGAATGCATTACAATGCATACCAGCTACTCTGCACTGCTGAGCAAGTGAATTTATAACTTGCATAAATCTTCACTGTTTTTCCGCTCCTTTTCAGACACATGGCTAAGCTGGGATCTGAGCGGATACAAATTCCAAGGAATTTAAATCATTAGTGAGAAAGTCTGTGAAAGAGATGTGCAATTAAAATTTGTTCTTTTGTTTTGCTGTTATGCAGATTTGATGCTCTTCATTTTGTGATCTTTGTGCTTCTTCAGCTTCATGATACGTCATAAGGTGGAAAGAATGAAATCATGCTACTGCTTCTGACTTCTTTTCCTTCTTAGTTGTAAAAAAGATGAGGAATGTTTGTACTTCTTTGTCAAGAAGCTTTCTTTTAAAAACCTCTTTCCTCTTATTAAGAATATGAGAAAGCTCAGAGCAGTCAGGCTGACTGCTGTAGCCCTAGGTGAGATACTGGTGTTTGGTACTTTGGTTCTGCTTGCTGACTATGTTTCATCTGCCACACTCAGTAGCAAGATAAAATATATTCCTTTAGAAGTACCTACTTCTTTTTTGTATCATGTGCAAATGATTCTTTTTACCACCACCTTTATATCTGGTCTGTTGACCATTGTTGACCATGTTGACCAATTTCTTTTTAAATGAAAGAAAACAAAGTAGCATGTTTCCTAAGCACAAAATCAATCATTTTCTAAGCTAGGAGAATAAGTAAAAAGTGTAAAACTTCTGTTAAGAACACTTTTCATCTTCTCCATTACCTTCCTAGACCCCAAATTAGATTTTCTAGTGACCATCTTGGAAAGACTTGGGGTACACACTTGAAAAAGACTGACTACTTAAAATACCTGCAAGACTTCTAGTGTGTGCTAATGCAATATTCAAACCAACATTCAGATTCTGAAAGCTACAGAAAACACACTCATTGATGACAAGAGGCAAGGTCTACAGTAATGTCTGTTGCATACAGGTTTTTATACAATTGAAATCTGGACACATCCACACACTTACCATGTAAAAGCATATTGACTAAAAGCAAGAACAAAACTAAAACACATACCTGCCCAGTACGAGTCATTACAGAGTTACCAAACTATTTTCTTGTATCATATCATGGGAGGAAGAGTGTTCAGTCCACTGCACAGAGAAGAATTTCCACCCTGTATCATATCTGTGACTCATAACCCTGGCAGCCTGGTTTTGTAACTAGCCTCATCCCTTTTAAATTACTTTTTTTAAAGCTCTACTAATTCCCTAATCACAGAAATCATTTGTCCCAAAGCATCTCTCAGTAACCTGAGCCTTTTATCAGTCCTGCATTTGTTCCCTCCTATATATGTATATTTTGGTGCCAAAATGAAGCAGATAGGACAGTTGCCAAATGTTTTTTTTTTTCCATTAGCCCAAATTACTTCAATGCTTTGAGGAGTTTTAAGGAAAAAAATACTTGGAAACTGTAACATATTTTAAAATACCTTTTGCCTGTAGGGCTTCCAGTGCTGGAGCACTCTGCAAGTACAGCAGGTGCTGTCTCCAGCCAGAACTGCACACGGGTCTCTGACCGAGCAAGAGCCACACACTCAGCACTCAGAGGTCAAAACAGGCAAGAAGAAGCTACACTCAAAGCTACCAGTGACAAGCTCCTATCCATGTGATTGTTACTTGCTAGAAAAATATTTTTATCTATTCCTTAAACTGACTTTTCCAAATAACCTAAAAAAATAGACAGATAGTGCTACTGAAAAATGAATGAATCAAGATACCAAGATAGAACCATGTCTACTAAAGTCAGCAACACAATCTGAGGAGAAGCTAATGCAGCTAACCTGTTAGTTTGTTAAAATAAATTGCCACACAAAAACTCCATATGGCATAGATAAAACAACTGGGCCATCCTTTGGCTGACACAATTTGCAGTTGTAGAGAAACTTCTGTGCAGGCAGGGTATCAGTGAACCTTTTACTACAGCCAAATGACCTGCCTGGTTAACACATGGGACCAAGGCTCAGTTGCCTCAAGAGAGACGTCTGACACTGGTGAGGCACCTCAGTGACACCTCCTCCGGCTGAAGGCCACTCCTGAATGGCACTGGGGGCTCCGCCCATGACTTGTCAGGCCTGGTGCCACAGTTTCTGGTGCCACCAAGCACCTATAACATCCACAGCTGGTGGGAAGGCTGGGCATGAAAGCTGGAAGAAAATGGTAAAATACCTGTCCTAAAGTGGGAATGTATTTAACAAGAAACCAACTCCCCAAATCAGCATCTTCCTCTTCCCAAACAAAATTTAAGTACACTGTCTCATGGTTTCCTTTCCGTTGTGCAATGATGTACAATCAAGGACCATTTAAATATACTGGTCAAGGTTTTCCAGAAAGGGGAGCTGAAATTCATCACCTCCATGGCCTGGGAATCTCAAGGGTGAAGTTTTCAGAGAAATCTAATTGCCCAAAACAAGATCAATTGACTTTAATCTATCTGCAAATCAAGATGACACATGATCAAAATACTTCAGTTTCTTTGCCCATAAACTTCTGAAAGTCGTTGCCTAAAAATAATAATAAAGCAAGTAAAATAATAAAGTAATTTTACATCAGTGTTATGTTCATGTTGCACTCTCTGTAGGCACAGCAGACTTCTTTTCTGCCGATATGTTTTCAGCATAAAGTCTTACATATTTGGAACATTCTTTTCACAGTCAGCAGAGAAAGTCTGATGGCACCCAGGGTACCCAGGGAAAACTAATACGGAACTGAAGCAAATGAATAAAATGGTTATAATTTTCTCACTGTCTTTGTAACTAACAATTTTGTTCTTTACTCCTTACTTCTTGGTAGCAAAACCCTTACTTTGGTTCCAGCAAAGAAAAGTATCACAGCAATAAACAATTTTAGTCCATTTTCAACATCCCAACTTTATCCTTGAAATTATAAGCGAGGGCAAAGGACTGTGCAAATTTGCTGCCATATATTTCTCTCTTCAGAAGGAACTCCTTTGTTCTCAACCTCAGCAGTAAAGGGAAGTCTTAAAAGGTCAAAAGAGAACCTTAAAATTTTGCCTGTGTTGCCTCATGGAGAAACAGAACCTTCCCCCCTAGATCCCAAACTAGGGAGGTTCAGCTAAGGAAGCTGGGGATGCATGAAGAGCAGGTCCAAGAACTCACTGGAGAAGAGACAGATGTAGGGGTGACAGTGATGACAAAGAGCTGACAATATGCTGTTGTTAGATGGATGGAGATCACCTTCTTTTGGTTACCTCCATTATGTAAAAGGAAAATTTAGGGTAGCTAAAATTCTACCACACAGGGAGGGATACAGAACTATTGGTGACTGAAATGTCTTACCTGGCTAGTATCAATGCTGTGCAGCTTACACTAAATAAGGCCCTGAGTGCACTTTCATGGAGAAAAATGCCTCTCTCACTTACATGGACCAAAGCTCTAAATGAATATTTTGCATGACAATATTGTCATCTACATGCAAAACACCCAAATCACCTTATGAAGCAGGGTTAGAACTAGAGAGTTCTCTGGAAAACTGACATAGGTCACTGCTCAGGTATGGCACGACTAAATTCTGGGTCCTATCCCTTAGTTCAGCTTCATTCCCTGCTGTGGGAAGGGTCTATCAGAAGATCCACAACAGCTCCAGGGGATTATCTAGTTTGCTGTTCAGCTCCGATTTTAAATTTATACACACAGAAAAACCATTCTCATCTCTAAGAGCATTCTAACAAAAAACATGGTGTGTGTTTAAGGTCTAAACTGTCATCATCTTTCCTCTTCTGGAAAAGGATTACATCAACACCAAGAAAGGTAGAATAACAAAACAAGACCAGATCTGATGTATCCTATAGAAGCTGAATAGCAATTCTTCAAGTCATAGACTGCAAAAGCCTCCTTTCTGCTATTCAGCTGAAAGAGGGTGTCTTCTTTGTTTTTAAAACTTCAACCAATTCATATTATTTAGACTGTATTGGATTTTTAAACTTGATATTCACAAGATGCTTTCACTCACTTTCAGTTTAAGGCATAAATGACAAGCAATATCATATGAGAGTTTAAGGAAAGCTTTCCAAGTGATACCAAAAGGCAGAAAAATTGAGTGTTGGGTTTTTCCTAATCTACAGTTTGCTAAAGCAGCTTGTCTGTAACAGAAGTAGTCACCAGACTAGACTGGCATACATGCTGGCTCTGGCTTGCCAGAGCAAGTTGTTCTGACCCAAGCCTTTTTCTGCACTGCTCTTCAGGAATTCATGAATACATCAGTTCATTAGACGCAACCAGTTCCACAAATATGAACATCCAGTCACATAATCAGACATATCTTTCCTCCTTTGTGTTGGACTGAGTTGTTCTCCCAATGACAAAAACATCAGGTTATGTTTACATGTCTAATGGAAAAGTAATCCTTTCTGATTCCCCCCGCTCTGAATTAGGAAGCTGAATCAACTGATTTTGCAGCCACTCGGTCACAAGATGAGATGCAGATAGGAAAGCATCCCTGGCAGTGGGATAGAGGCAAGCCTAAAAGTTAATCACTCTGTGTCACTCACTGGATGTTTTGTGAAACTACATCCTTAATTAGTCATGGAATGGAGACACAGGGCAGCACAGTGTTTGATCCTTCTAAGACAGCTGTCTCATCCTATACTTGTATTATTAGACATCAGTCACCTCAATCTTCCCCATAAGACTTTCCCTCTCCATCAAATACATCCTTTAAATGAAAATTAGTAGCTCTTATCTAGAATAATTCTTATAGTAAATGGTATCATCAAGTACGTGCATTACAACAACATGGGAGTAAGAATATAGATCACAGTCTAACCATTCCTGTGATAGCATATGAGAAGGCTTCCAAGAACACCTCTCAAAAGACTATCTACAGTCTTGCTTAGGACACAGGCCCATTTCCCTTTAGCAATTCCAGAGTGAACTCATCGTCCACAGCTTGGAAGAGCAAAGAGGAAAGACAAAACTGTAACAATTTTTATGTACCCATAAGAGGATCCTGGACATTGAGATACAGAAATCTGAAGGAGATTGAAATGCAAGTGAACTCCTGTCTCTCCTGTGTGTAAAAGCTGAAATCTTTCCAGTATTTGAAGTGCTTAGTTACTAGTACCTATTTTTTTGAAGGGGAAAGGACAGATCCTGTGGGCAAACAACTGGTTGCACAACCGGTGTCAGGTGATGGAGACTCATCTTTTACATACATGGGACTGGCTTTCCTAATCAAGGACTGATTTCTGGAAAAAGGTGGGATGCACTGGACCAACCAGCCAGCTGGCAGAGATGCTTTTGTTCTGACCTACACAGCGAAGCATCAGCAATTCAGGAAGTTTCAGGAGTGTTTTTGCGGTAACTTCTTAACACGGTTGACTGAAGACCTAACAAGTGAAGCAGCTGGGCCTCATACTTAGAAACAAGGGAGAACAAGACTGAGATGGGAAGGTCATGGGCAGCCTTTGCTCAGCTGACCATGAGAAGCATATCCTGCCAAGAAAGAGCAAGGCAAAAAGCACGATTACGAGACCAGAATTCAGGAGAGCAGATTTTGGCCTACTCAGAAGAACCCCATGAAGAGAAGAGAGCACAGGAGAGATGGCAGATTTTAAAATGATCACCCGTGCCAAGCTCAAGACTGGTCCACAGCAATGTGTGGGAAGTTGGGCAAAGGTCACAGGACAAGACTTTCCCTCAGCTAACTTTTGGGAGCACTGAAATGGGATATTGCCAAGCTGCTGGGCCCTGATGGGTATTGAGGGCGCTGGCTAATGACATTTTAAGGCCTCTCTTGGCAATTTTTGAAAGGTTGTGGTGATTGGGGATATTCCTAAGGTCTGGAAAAGGACAAATATCCTTCCCATTTTGAAGGGGGGCAAGAAAGATAATTCAGGGACCTACAAAGCTGGTCAGCCTCACCTTGATCCCTGCAAAGGTGATGGAGCAAATCTTCTGCAAACCCTTTCTGTATGTAGACTGGATGAAGGGGACTGGGAACAGTCAGCATGGATTTATGAAGGAGAAATATGCTTGACCAGACTCATAGCCTTTTATGGTGAGATGACTTGTTCAGTGGATGAGGAGAGCAGTGGACACTGTTAATTGTGACTTTAACAAAGCTTCTGAGAGCTTTGTTCTTTTAACAGCCTTCTATTATCACAACCTCACTGACAAACTAAGGAAGTTGGGGCAAAGTAAGAGCATAGAGAGCTGGACTGAAATCTGACTTGAACGGCTGCACTCAAAGGGTTATGCTTAGTGGCAAAAAGTCCAGTTGAAGGTCGGTCAGTATCTGTGTACTCCAGGGACTGACATGGGGGAATGCATTGCTTAACATCTTCATAATGACCCAGGCAACAGAACAGAGTCCACCCTCAGCAAGAGGATTCTTTGCAGAGGATGCTCAATTGGGAGGAGAACACCAGATGGGTGTACTCTCATTCTGAGGGATCCTGGTCAGGGTGGGGCAACGGGCCAACAGGTACCTCAGCAAGTTCAACAGAGGGAAATGCCAATCCTGCAGCTGGGGAGGACTAATGCTAATCATCAGTATAGGCTGGGGGCCAACCATCTGGAAAGCAACTCTGAAGTGAAGGATGGTGGGGTTCTGGTGAACACCAAGCTGATCATGAGGCATCAATGTGCATTTGTAGCACAGAAGGCCAACAGCCTGCCGGGCTGCAACAGGAAAAGTGCTGCCAGCAGGTTTTGGGAGGGGATCCTTCTCTACTCATACATCTGGAGTTCTGGGTTCAGTTCTGGGCTCCCCCATGTAAGACAGATATAGACAATACTGAAGAAAGGCCAGTGAAACACAACAAAATTCATCAAGAGACTGGTGCTTTCACACAAGGAGGAGAGGTTGAGAGATCTGGGACTGTGTAGCCTAGAGAAGAGAAGGCTTGGGAAGGTGTTATCCATGTGTCTAAATACCCAATGGAAAGAAATAAAGGCAATAGAAACTGACTTCTCACTGGTGTCAAGTGACAGAACAAGAGGCAATGGGCACAAAATAGAATACAAGAAATGTTGCTTAAACATAAAACAAGGAAACTTTCTTAAAATGAGGGCATTCAAACACTGGCCCAGGGAATATGTTGAGTCTCCATCTCCTCAGAGACATTTAAAACCCAACTTGACGTAGTCTGAGCTGACACGGCTCTATTTAGGGATCTCCAAAGGCCCCTTCCAAATGGAATGATTCTGTGATTACATGTGGTAGAAAACAAGTAAAGGCCTGTTAATTTGATTACTGGAAACAGAACAACCATTCTATTAATAGATTTAATCTGTTCTAAGGCCCTGCAGCATGCATCACATACATTCATATTCGGTTCATTTGATGCAGGTGGTCAAGAAAGTAAATTGAACATAGGAAGGCAGATCCTAAATATTTATGCTAATAGCTGAATAAACATTAAGGAAAACTGACAGATCTTGAGCTAATTCTGGAATGTGTTCAGTACAGTTTGTAGCAGAAGTTGAACCTAAGTCCACCCACCAAGTCTGAGCCGTGCTAACTAGCTAACACACAACTGTTTTGGCTTTCTGTGAAGTACAATAAAAACCCATTTTAGAAGTCTCTGGGTAACTTTCCTTGGTTGAGTGCCACAATCGTTTTTGTTCAACCAGACATGCCTTCTCTACAGCTCAAGTTGACCCAAGAGATAAGGAATGACACATCCAGCAGAAAGAACTCACAGGAATACACCATATTAAAAAAGTAATATCCTGGCCTTATGGGCTAACTCCTTCCCCTGGAAATGCAAAATCCACCATACTGGCATAAATAAGTGGTATATTTAAATTTAATTTTAAAAAGCTTCATTTAAAGGGAATTGACTTGATTACAAGCTAAAAAAAAATCCCCTGGAAATGCCAGGGTTTTTTTTAGGCCAGGAAAGTCTTGCATTAACTTTTATTCCTAAGCTAATGAAAACCACATCAAGTTGCCAGAAAACTAAAAGTGACCTCCTAAACCTTCCTATTAGTAATCAGATAATCCTTATGACCTACTGAAACAGTTACTAATCAATTTATCATTTAATCATTTATATTGCCATAAAACCGTAATCTCTCAGCATCTCTCTGCCATTTCCTTTTCTCTTTAATCACTGATGAAGCACGAACCTCTCACCTTCACAGGCAAGTTTGTTGTTATGCACCCAGACGACTGGGTCAGGATCAGTGAATGCTGAAAGTAAGTGTGCTATCTGTGGGCATGTAAGTGAAAGTCATCTTTCACACACTAATCTCAGCAATTAATGACAATAAAACCTAACTCCAAAACTGATAACCAAGACCAATGTTATGGGCAGATCAGTTCTCACAGATTAGCCGACCAAGAAGTATCCTTTAAGCTGCTTGATTCTACATCACTATAATCTTAAGGAATCTTATATTTGCTGTAACTTTCTGTATGTAACTCTATCCAGCAATTGCCTGTAGCAATGGTGACTACCAAAAATAAAGGTCTAGACTGGTAGTGAGAAGGAGAGATTTGGTATCTGCCTACAAAGACAGATTGGCATTAGCCTCTGGTTGTTCTAACAGTAAGCAGTACACCACTGAAGTCTTTCAGACCTGTAGCCTGGTTACAGGATCAGCACACTGTGTGGTTGACAAACACACTTACAAGAGACCCTGCATACGGGTTTAGGCACACCAAACAATAGTGCTTGAAAGGGACAAGACCCTTCTGTTTCCATTCAAATAGAAAAGCAAAACCTTCACGGTCACATACCTCATTGCAACATTGCTGCCATCAATAACTATTGGCCTCAGGTTGTCTCCATCCTCTGTCACATCCTCCTGCAGTGGAGACTCTGACCTCTGAGACTCTATGGAAGACGCTTCACGCATTACACTAGTGTTAGCATTAGTTACAGTCTGATCAGTCTCAGTTTTATTCCCAAGTTTGACAAGTTCTCCCAAAATATCATTTATTAAAGCATCAGTACCAAGTTTATTTAGTACAAGTTGAACCTGCTCTTCAGAGTAACCCAACTTAAGTGCAAACTCCAGTTTGGTTTGATATTCTTTCACCACATCAGGAGGCTTTTTGACTTCCTTAGGTACTATCTGAGCCTCTTCTATCCTAAAGTCTTGCAAGATTTCATTTCTTTTTAGTATATGAGGCTCTAAGCAAGGAGATCGGCACAGCTGTCGGTGAATCTTAGGCAATAAATGTGACTCCGATGCAGAATTATTCAGTCTCTCTGAATCATTATCAGAATTTGTGCTTTCTTCAGAGTCACAGCTGGAGCTTCCAGAAGTCTCTTCAGATGCCTCCTTTTCTACGTCTTCTTTCCTAGAATTAACCTTATCCATCGTTGGCTTCTCCGCCATCGACCAAGGTACAATTGCATTTATTTGTGTGCCAGTGCTCCCCACATAAAGGTGGCCTAAGTCATGCCCCAGATGATCCTTCAAGCCCATGAAGCTGCTGCATGTACTTGACTCCACTTTGCTGTTTTTCTTGTATTCCTGAATATAAAGTGTTCCGTATTCCTAAAGAGAAAACAAAAACGTTGCAACTGGTTACATGCATTACTTGTTTTCTGTTTTCTTCCTGCTTCCTCAGAACTGCATTTATTCTCTCGCAGCAGAGAAATAGGACCTCTTTTTTTCTTTAAACATGGAAGGCTTTCTGTGGGAAAAATTTTTCCTAAGGAACATCTATAGCTAAGTGAATATCTAACCATCTGTCTTTTGAATGTATCAAATGTTTTTACTTACACATTTCTAGAAATGGATTTATGAAAGAATATGAAACCAAAGACTCCAAGTTTACCTACTGTAATGCAGACACAGGAGTACAGTCATTATTTAAAAACAATGAGATATTTCTTCTAGCATAAGACTGTGTTATAACAATGAAAGAAAAAGTCACTATAAAATACAAACACTAGAAAAGGTTTTCAAACTAAATACCTTAGACTATGCTGAACAGAAAGAAATTAAGAGTAGTGCCAGATTCTCTGGCTTATTAGTAATAGAAAACATGATTAAATAAAAACTTATTGTCCCTGAAAGACACTATCGGTTCAACTGAATACACTGAAACTATTTCTGAATTCCCTTATAAAGTGATAATTAAGTCAAGAAAGACTAATTGCTCTCAACAGAGTGTTGTATTACTAACACATACAGCATTTAGGGACATGGATCGAACTAATGGCCACTAAAGCCAATGGAAGTCTTTGCACTAATTCCAACAGACCATTCATCAAGCCAACAAAATTAAACGCTGATTTCAGCTCCTGGAATAGACTTGTGCAAGGCTTTTGATAAATCAAAAATATACATGTATAGACAGGAGTCACTTAGGAAGAACGGAAGAAAAAAGTTGCAGTTTTCTGGACTTCATACACTTGCCATATTAGATTTCCTGGAGGAATTTTGCAGAACTGTAGTTATACAAAAGTTAGTTACCCATTTCATCACAAACATTACTTCAACAAACTACATTTATAGGCAGATTGCTACCTCTTTCCCTTTGTTCTTTTCAACGGGAATCTTTGCTAACTGATTCAATAAAGAAAATAAAACATAAATTATTTCTCATAAATAAAAATGGACCATATGGACCAATTGTCCTGCAATTGTACTGCAAGGTTACCATGAAAAAGAAAAATTTAAATTAAGGAAAGACTATGAAACAAAGAGTTCTTTCATACTTCGATCTTGTAAGGTAGAGTATAAAGCAAGATATAGAAACAAAGGACTTCACTTGAACTTGACAGATACATTACAGACACAAATTTCATCAAGGAGGATATACTGAAAAAAACACCATTATGTCAAACAATCTCTTGATCTATACTAATAGAAATTACAGGTATGTCTCACGAACAGTTAAAATTTTTGTCAGTAAATACATTTACTCTCCCATCCCCTTACAGTAAGCATTTAAGATTGATCCAGTATCTTTAAAATACAGTGTACTTTCCTCTTCTTGGGATAAAGATTTTAGAGTTTGCACTACAGAAATTCACCCAGGTTTAAGATTAGAGAGAATCAAACAAACAATCCAATCCATGGTTCAGTAAAAGTAGATTCTATAGGCAGGGAGTGCCAAGACACCACCATTGTGGTAGAGCGTTCTGGTTATCGGGCACAAAAACTTACTTAACCTAAACATTTCTACTTAATATAAATTAACCTTATCTATCATCAGTGCTTTCATCTCCAACACCTTAATCCAGTCAATACTGATAGGGAAGAAAACAAAGTTTTACTTAGATCTTCTTAGAAGGCAGTAGGGCTGTTATTCTCAGGCAGTGTATTAATGAATATTGCCTTCTCTTTAATTCAAAGCTTTAGGATTTCAAGCAGCCCACAGATTAAACACAACAAGAATTTAGGAAATGGACCTTTTCACACAGTGATTTATTAACTAAGATAATACACTCGATAGCACAGAGCTAGTAACAAATCACAATATTCCAATAAAAAGATACAGTTAAAAAAACAACACTGTGGCCTTCACAGAACTGGCACACACACACACACAAAAATTAAAACAAATGGCAAACAAGCAGCCCCTATTGGAAGCCAGGCTGCTTAGCAACCAGCCTCTAGTTGCTAGGATGCACTCCTTTAACATACCATCATGAATACTAGCACAGCCAAAGAATAATTTGGTATGAACAAAAGCCCATGAAAGAGAGCGGGACTTAAGTGCGTCTGGTTTCCCCTCGGAGAACAATGCAGCTGCCAAACCAATCTGGAAGCCCCGACATCATTGTTCCACCAACCCCACAATCTGCTCTGACTCGAGGAAGTCTAGTTAATGGGCAACACTTTTAAGCTGGACTGAAAAGTTGAGCTGGCTCATGTACCGCTGCTGCAGAATACAGGGAGATAATGGGTCACTGCCTAAATCCGTGTACTGTGAAATGTCATTTTAGTATTGAACTAAAAGTGAAGGGAGGGTTTTTTTTGGGAGGGGGGGAAGAAGAGGTTGCATATTAACGGCCTCAAGTACTGAAAGACTGAAGTGCATAGATTAGAAAGAGGATTTTTTTTTTGTGTTAGTTAAAATTACACTTAAGTCATTCTCCAATCACTTCTTTCTTGAAGTTTAAGTGCTTTACAGCAACTAGAATCATAACACCCTCCAGTGGGATTCAAAGAAGTCACTAGCATATGAATGCATCTGAAGATCAGGCATTATATGAAATGTACTTTAGATGATTTGCACATCAACTGCATATGAAAAATGACCGTAGCCTGAGCTTGGCCCATTGTTAGGAATATATACATAATCAGCCTCACATCTATCTGTTTTAATTCTCCTGTCAATCTCCATCATGCTCCAATATATAATTGCTTGTTTTGCAAAGAACTCTACTGTTTTTCAGAAACTATTTAAAGAACAGAATAATAAAAGCAGCAGCTTTAACATCTCCAATAGATAATATATAGTCATTATAATACTGCTTTAAAAGGGTAGTTAAAATTGTATTTGTACTGTAAATCCAAAGCTAAACATTTCTGAAATAGTTTTGCATAAGCAGTACACTATTTCTGGCATTTGGCCTAAACCCTACATGCAAACTGTATTTATTTTCAGACAAATTTCTACAGTGCCTGGAAACTTTGTATATAATATTTGGGGTCAGTAGCATGTCTTAGCAACATTACACTTTGGAGCTCCCATCATTATGTCCTTTATGAGATTCATTGACTAGAACCATGAAAATCAGATGTCACTGTTGAATGCTGCTGATTATTTTGTCTTGGTTTGGTTAGTGAAGAGCAACACGCCAGGCAGTCAATTTGAATGAATCTGTATTCCAAATAAACACTCGTGTACCTATATACAGGACAATGAAGCTCATGGAAACCAGAAAAGGTCACATTTATCTAAGGAGTAACATCAGCTAAGAACTCCTTTATTTACAAGGAGCTTTTATTACACAGGTATGGTTTTAAAGTATGCTGACTGATACAATGCAATAGAGCTAAGAAAAGCATCTACTACGAATTCTGACTCAAACAAGAGATTAAAAAAAAAATCATAAAAAAAATTCCAGTCAAGAAAGTCTTCACTTTTTGGTTCACCACAGCTCAGCAAATGATTCTGTATTTATGAAAGAGTTAATAAAATGGGAAACTCCTAATTTAGACACACCTATGATAACGTAAGTTTTAAACTGTAGCCTGTTTGAAACTACAGTATCTCACACTGTGTTCACTGTTAAGGGCTTAAAAATACTGTATGTACATTTATCAAGTATAAATGTAATAATCCAGATAAGCATTTCATTGCAGAAGTATAATCTTTTCCCATTTCTTAGAAGTTGCCACTATTTCACACTAACCATTAACAACAATCAGTCCATCGATTCACCTCCACAGAAAACAGAAATATTTCTCAAAGGGATGTGGGCAAGTAGATCACCTAATCTTTTACTGCATAGTCAGAATATTTTCCACTTACAATTGAGCATAAAAGAAGTAATTTAATGCAAATTTTGTTCACAGAGGAAAATAACAGAGTAAAGTAGTGTCATGTGGCACAGTATAACAGAAAATATGTATTCTAAAAAGACCATCAACAAGTTTCTGAAGATACACTCTACAAGGAAGTAGTTCAACATGTTTTCACACAGGTAGACTTTTTTAAAGTCTTCTAAACATAAAATGGTATATATTGAAATCAGTTTGTTGAATCACTCATTGCTTGTCACAAACAGAAGTGCAGAGTTGAACAGAAAAGCAAAAAAAATTAATGTATCCGTTATCCAAATGATAAAGATACTGCAACAATGTAAATAAAATAATGAATATGTAATAAATACCTACTGCTGTAGTTTCTATGTATTTAATTACCATTGTATTTCAGTGAGTGCTGTTGTCTGCATCATTCTATCCAACAAAGGAGGGATGTCCCATTGAACAGATTGGTTAATGCTCTGGGGCAACAGATGTCTACTGGAACTGCAGGAGACCAGCAACTGGTGGCCTGCCCATCTTCTGAAAACTTTCAATAGACTCATGCATATGTTCACACAATAGGGCATGTGGTAGAAATGCAAACCTCTTTTTAACCCTTTTATATGCTCTCCTTCCCTCTCAACTGATATATGAATGTCTTTGTTTTGGACTTTTTTTTTTTAACAGGATCCTTGGAACACAGGCTCATGGAGTACACAGTGTTTGTTCTTCAGCCTAACATCCGAACTCAAAACATAAAATAAAACAGATTAGAAACTTTATAAAAACAGATGGGCTAGATCTGACACACTAATAGCTGGTTTTCAAAGCTCAAAACCTGACTAACACATTCCTATCTGATAGCACCCTAATGCTCAATCTTACACTATGGGGATCTTCAGATAGCCCATAATGGAGCTCTTCCTATTTCCACAAACATGGGAAATTTTATCCATTGTATGGTATAATGGAAAAGGTGTCTAAATTTTTTTCCTTGAAAGCTTTTTCTACTAGTCACAATTTAAGTAATAGCTTATTTGCAAAAAAAGGGTAAATACCGTAAATTAGAAGTTGAAACCTCTCCTTCTCCCCAGGGCACTAGAGAGAATTAGTTCTGTTGATGGCTACTGCCTACCATTTTCAAATTCTGGGAAATGCACCATTACTGATGCTTTCAAAAGTTCCTTAATAGAAGACACTGTGTGAGATCAATGCTCTTTAATATACTTAATCTTAGCACATAACTGTCTTCTTTTCCTGCTTTTTCCAAGAGACACCCACAGTGTGCAAATCTCAGCCCGACACACAGGCTAGCTCGCTGTCCAAACGCAAACTGATACGGCTGCAACACCAGAAAGGTGAACCATCCCGTTCGTGCAGAGAGAAGCCCCCATACTTACGTTGGCTGGAAAACACACAGACATTGGCTTCTCGTAGCTGTTCCAGAAGCAACTCCTTAACACGATTTCAGCTGCAGACTTCAGGCAAGCAAGCAGAACAATGAATGGACGAACAGATGGACCCGCGATGTCTTTGCTTAACCTATTACTGAGCGGCCGCGGAGCCAATCACGGCCCGCAGAGCTCACAATTAGTTGGCTGGGCAGATGCAAGGCAACCTCCCCACCCTGCATCAGGTTCGGAGGTTTCTAAGATAAGCAAGTTGATGTCATTCTCAGGGTCTGCCCCGGGCAGCATGTGTATTAACGAGGGGTGTGCAGCAACAATAGGCCATACAAAAGAGACTAGCAGGCAGCTGCTGTATGAGAGCCAGAGTCATTAGGGAGCAGGCTGCCAACAAGAAACACCTGGCTTGGGCAGACTTCAGCTTCTCCTCATTGTTTCTAATTCATGAAACAAAGAAAAGAATTATTTTTTAAGTAGTAAAAATTGTGAGTTTCTATTAAAATGTATCAGTCTGAAGGAATATAACCCCTTCTATTACAGAAACAAAAAGTTCTTTGTCAGGAAAAATATTAAAGAGAAATAAATCTATCAGTAGCTATTGTAGTCCCCTTTTCTTGTTAGAAAAAATTAATCATAGTGGTATAAAGCACAAGGAGGTATGAAAGGAGCCCACACTAAACACTGAAATGTATTCAGAAACTGCTTTCTGAATTTTCGGACACTTTTCCACATTAGTCAATAATTGCAACAAACTTGCATCTACACACAACTCTAAGAGTACTTGTGGGTAATTTCAATGGAGGGGGTGAAGGTGTTTAAATTGAAACCACATAATATTAATATACGGAATAATGGATATTTTTAAGCAGTTGAAACATTAGAGCACTTGATAGAAAGGAACTACAAACCACTCTTTTGTTCTGGAGTAACTTATATTTGTTTGCAAGAGAACTTCTTTCCTTTTTTTTCCCCCCACAGATCTATTCTAGATCCCAAGATCTTTCCATCTCTTCTCAATGATAGAGTATTTGAACAGAAGTCTGGAGCTGGGTTATAACTAAGTCTTTACTGTTTTATTTTCAATTGAAGTAATCCACATAGAAACACAAACTCCAGTCCACATCTCCCCTCACTGCCCAACATTTCCATTGCCCAACACAGACATTTAGCAACATAACCATAGCAAGGTTTGATGCTTGATAAAAAAGGTGGCGTACTGTGGACTTTCAAATAAGAATTTGCCACTGCTGGTAACTTCAATGAAGACAGGTCAACACACGGAAGGGATTCTGCATTTGCAAATGTTCATCTGAATGACTACTAGAAAAGCATATTTACTGAACTTCAGCATGATTACATGACTAAAAGCAATAATGAGAACCACAGAGGCAACTGTCCTCCTCTGCTTGCGAGGACAGGCAAACTACTGGGAAATATCTACTGTGATTTAACAGAAGAATGAGAATAGGTTTGTTAGAACTGTTTCAAGTAACTTCTAAAGCTTTATGTGGATATTAAAGCAATTCAACATAGCAAATGAAATTACATACCATCATGCTATTACACTGATAAATTTATCAGGTGCCCAGATACTAAACTTCAAAGAAGAAACCCCAACTATAGTTTCTCTGCACTGTCCATTAAACGCTCCCAAAAACAACTACTAACACCACAATTTTGCAGCTTTTAAGTGGGAGGCAGGAGGAGACTCCACACTAATTTCTGCCACTGTGAACACAAAGACTGAGAGAAAGCTACCCACGAGCACAGTGGGACGCCTGATCCCCAGCACTGGATTAAGCCTCTTTGCAAACAGCGAATAAAAGCAGTGATCTGAAAAAGCTAATCAGTCCCTGCTGTGGTATTTAGACTACCTCAGTTGCCGGTATTGGATAACGTTAAGCATATTAAAACTTCTGTAGGCAAAATTGGAAGCCACTCCAGTTCACCTATGTCCAAGAACTGCACTTAAATGCAAGGAGGATCACTTGGCTAGTCATTTGTTATCTCCCTGATTAGAGCCAGGCATTTCTTTTGCAATACAAGAGATGCTTGATTTGCAGAGACACACAGGATACCCTTTATATACATCTGTAACAGAGAACTCTGTGGCAGAGAGTTGCTGTACCTAGGGCTCTACAAGCACGACTACGGCAAGTGTACGATCTGCCTTAGAAATCTGCCTTAAAAATAATGTTGTACGAAGCTCCCTTGCAAAGACCTGCCCCCTCTATATCTTCTATAGTAACAATAAGAATACCATCCTGTTCTGTGTACCCCTCCAACTCTCTCCACACCAAGTGCATGTCTTCAGGGAACAAGGGATAAACTTTACTTGTAGATTAATGTTCATGCAAACACCATGCGGCAGCACTATGACCAAAGTGAGAATGGATGCAATCTGAAGACTTACATTATATTGTTAAATTTACAGAAAATATTCTAGCAAGCTATAGTTGTGTGAATTAAGAAGACATTTTCTAATTTCTAATCTTGTGCACAACATCAGTTACTTAAACCAGCTGCCTCCTCTGGAAGCATCTTCTCAGCTCTTCCCTAAAAGAAGTTGGGTTGTTGAAGGTTTACAAGGTGCCAGATCGTCTTATTAAATCATGCTCGTGATGACAGAAAAGCATTCATATTAAGGTTTAACCAGTACATGAGGCTTCCTTGTGGGAATGATGAGCTCACCAAAGACACCTTAGTATGAAACACTGTGGCTCTGCCATCACATCTGTGAAAGGCTATAAGAGCAGAATCAGAAGGTACACAGCACAAAAGGACAAAGCAAGTTCTACTTTTTGTGCTAAAACCTCCAAATTCAATAACTAGTTCAACAGCTTCCTATTACACAAAATACAAAGAGGTAGTAAATTAAATCCAGACACAGCAAATGTAACAGCTCCTTCAAATTTCTGGTCTTGCAAGATGAGTAAGCTATAAAAACCTACTTTTGTGGCTGCTAGGTATGGGACATTTTGTACAGTGCTTGTCAGGTCCCTAGTGCCACTTGATTAAACAGCAGGCCAGCACAAAATCCTGAATTGCCTGGAGGTGATGGGCTTGGAGACTCCATGGTGGAAGGAGGTTTCAGAATGGCACACAGGAAGGGGATGGGATGCTGCAGAGAGACACAGACCAGGGAGTCTCTTGGCTTGGCCGAGGGGTGGGAAGGAGAGCATCCCCTTCACTCCCCCACACTGCCCAGTTTGGTGTGAAAAGCATGCATGGAAGGATCAGAGAGACCAAAGGGGGGAGAGCTGGAGCAGCTGGGAAATTCAGACAGCAGAAGCCGAAGATATTAGGGAAGCACTGCTATAAGGCAGAACAAAACCACTAAAAAAAGTAAAAAAACCCAAGCCCCCCCTCCCCCCCCCGCAAAAAGCTGCTAGTTCCAGCCAAATCTTTCAAACACATTGAAAACAAAGCCTTATTTAAAAATAAATTATTTTATGCAAGCATACAAAATGGTCATTCTGTCATTCTGTAACTCCAGTGGTATTATCGCAGCAATTAGAAAGACAATTTGTCCCATTAAAATATTTAATTATCTTTTATTGTAGAACTTTATGCTAAGCCTCCTCTAATAAATGATGCCTTTGCAAGAACATACTGCAAAAGTTAAATCAATCACATACCATTGCATTTATGAAATAGAAATTAAGGTTATAATCTACAGACAAAACTCAGCCAAAAAAATGTTAAAAACCTACGTTTACTGTTGGACTTGGGAGCTGCACAGGATATGCTTATCTTTAAAATTACAAGGTGGCAATACAAAAATAATATTCTTTTCAAGTTATGTGAAAAGATGCAAACTATCTTTAGTAGAACACTTGAAAGAATTCTTGTTCACCTAGTTTTGAGGAGTGGTAAGTGGTGCTGTAGGACTGGACCTACACATAGTCAAAAACAGACAAAAATCCACCACCACTCCACAGCCATACAAAGGAGTGAATTAAATGACCAACAAAGAGCGCCTAGAATTCAGAAAAATAACTGATATTACGATAAAGAAGACGAGTAATGTTTTGCCTAGAGAATAATTAAGTCTTAAAAACCAAAAAACCCCATATTTTAAAATAAGGTTCAACTGTATTTTCAAATGCAGTGCAATTGCTCCGTAGAAAAACATGCACTTTCAAATGCATTAAAACAATGTGGGGAAGAGTTCCTTCACTCTTTGAAAAAAGACTCATCTCTCTTTAGTTGTACTTAAAATTTAAAAAAACAGAGATGCATTTTCCAGCAGGGCATCATCTTAAAAGAAGGTCAGAATGTCTACAGTTTCTGGTATAAACCCATTAGATGATCAGTACATTGGCTGCATGCAAGACTTGAGCAAACCATTGCAACATATATCAGGATGTCCGCTGAGGTTTTGAAGAGAAGGGGAAAACCCCAAGTTTATCATAAGTAGCGATTACTTTTTTGCTAACCACGGGTAAAACAGATCCAGTCTGTGCTTGTTTGTCGGTAGACAAAGGCAGTGACCATGAGCTGTTCATCACAACATGACAAGGCACCCGCCTGCAGCTGCACAGTTTGCCTACATTAGGAGCCCAACTGGCTTGAGCCACACCAGCCAACTACACAGAAAGCATAAAGCAGCATTCTGCAACACCAAAAAACACTGGTGTCACCCCTCACTACCACACTGAGAAGTGGCACCTGAAATGAAATACATTTTCTGAAGCAGATTTTAATTTTAAAAGTAAATAGCTTTGATCAGGTGACAAAACTCCACTATGTTTACCTAAGAGGATGATGAAAAAGTCATTGCCTCAGTACCGTAACTTACAGATATTCACTGTAGGCATGGATCCCTAAGCTATGCTCCTTTCACAGTATCACAGAATTGCTGAAGTTGGAAGAGACCTCTGTAGGACATCAGCTCCAACTCCCCTGCGCCAGCAGCGCCTCCAAGAGCCACCTGCTGGACCCTGTCCAGACAGCACCTGAACATCTCCAAGAATGGACCCTTCACAACCTCCCTGGGAGCCTGTGCTGTGCTAGTGCTTGGTAATCCTCCCAGTAAAAATGCATTTCCTGATGTTCAGAAGGGATAGTCTGTGCCCATTGCTTCTGGTCCTGTCCATGGGCACCACTGAAAAGAAAAAAACACTGGCTCTGTCTGCTTTGCACACACTGATATTTACACACATTGATAAGAAACCCACAAGCCTTCTCTTCTCCAGGTGGAACAGTCCCAGCTCTCTCAGCCTTTCCTCCTAGAGGAGATGCTCCAGTCCCTTCATCATCTTTCTGGCCCTTTATTAGACTCACTCCAGGAACTCCATGTCTCTCTTGTACTGGGGAGCTCAGATTTATCTCACCAGTACCAAGCAGAGGGGGAGGCTCACCTCCCCTGACCTGCTGCACCACCCCTCCTAACAGAACCAGGCCACTGCTGGCTGCCTCCAGCACGGCGACATACGGCAGGCTCAAGGATTTCACCATCTTTAAGGGGATGCTCCAACTCAAATGTGGTTAAACCCCAGCACAAACACACAAGCCACTATAACCACACCTGCACAAGCACACCAGGGCGTGCACACAGATGGATGACCACAGAAGTCTTGTTTCTGAGGGCAGAAAGTCACGTGGCCAGAAATTCTTGGGGGATTTTTTGGGAACAGACGCAAAGCTCTACCAGAAAGTATTCAGGGGTTTGCAAGCCAGAAAGCCCTGAAATCCACTTCTGTGGACTAAGGTGGCTGTTGGGCAACTGCTTTCATCAACCCCATCTCATCAAGTGCGAAATGCACTGTCCATTTCTGCAACAGATGAGGGAACAGCGCTTACTTTAAGATTATAACTGTGTAATTTATTTTTTGATTTTATTATTAATGAATTTAAGCAGACACTGAGATACAAAGCATTCTAGGAAAAAAAAAAAGTTTTAGATTGGATCTCCTCCCACTTCCAGAAAAAGTCACGTTGTCTGGATGCTTTCTGAGCACGAAAATTTGAACTGTCTAATTAACTTTCCCTGTGACAATACTGGGAGGCCAGACAATGCCTACAACTGTACAAAGTGTATACCATCATGCTTAGCAAAGTACTTTTATTCAAATTTGTTCCGTCAGAAGAAAATCCTCTAACAAAACTAACACGGTTATGTGAAAAAAAAGTATTCTCTTCATTTAAATACACTTAGCTAGTCAACCTAGTATCTTTTATCTGTGCCACAGACTATTGTTAAGAGTTTGAAAGGTTCGTCAGAGGAAAATAGGCCTCTCAAACTGTCAAGAGACATGGCCAGGTTGTGTTTCAGGCCATGTTGCTGGCAATAGAGCTCCATAATCTCCAGGGTTCCTGGACAGAGTTCAAGGTGTTGGTTGGACTCTGTGTCGCCCTAAATGGCTTCACAGTGTTATGCTTATTTGAGAGACAATTCCTATGCCTGTACCACACGGCTGCAGTTGTCCTTTTGGCCTGGAGCCTTCTGTGAGAGAGCTGCCAGCAGCGGATTTTCTGCACGACTTTCAGCCTTGCCATTTACTCTCTACCAGGATGAAAAAATCAGAGAACATGTTAAGGTTCAATTTTTTTACCCGGATTTAGTAAGCTAAGGATCAGGGAAGGCAGAGATGATCATGTGGTTTGTCAACACACACCAAGTACATAACTGTTTCTTATTTTCTGGGGAAGCTTTTAATCAACCTGACAAGTGACAACAATAGCCAGACCTTACACAAAGTGGGTTACTGTAGCTGCAAATCAAAGTTCCAAATGAACTCATATTCTTGGAATGAAAGAAAATAGCTGCACAGAAGTCTATCTTATTACCTGTCATTTAAGTATAGCTTTTCTTCAAATTTACTGTATTCCTGAACTCAGGGAAGACCATCAGAAAGTCTCCACACTGAGCTACACACAGACTTTGAAATCCTAGTATTTAATACATTAATAAAACAGCTTTCTCATGTTTAATAACCTAATACATCAAAAGGAGAGAATCTGTGTTAGTGATTTCACATAATTTTCCCAGCTGTTTGCAGTCCCAGAGTCATTCCGAGCTCAGAAGTCTGCAATTTTTAAAGTAGTAATTAATATTGCTGACCAAATTTTCTTATATTTAGTTGAAAAGCCAGCTAGATTTTCAACCTGTGAATGCATGCACAGATTTCTTCAATAAGGCTAACATTTTGAGCCCTTTTGAGCCCCTAGTGCTCATACTTTGCTCTTCAGCATCCCTGCCATGAAGTTAGATCTGGTAACAACAGATGCAAACAGGAATACTTCATTCAGAACTGGTGATGCTATTAACATTTAGTATTAAATAATTTAGTTTGGAGGGAATCTCTGGAGGTCAACTAGTCCAATAAACCCCTACTTAATACAGGGTCAGCTAGAGTAGGTTGCTGTGTGTCTTTTCTAAGTCAACTTTTGAGCATTTCCAAGGCTCCACAACTTCCCCAAACACCTGCCCCAGTGTGTAAGTATTCTCATGGTGACATTTTTCTTCATCTTCAGCCAGAATTACTCCACTATACCTTGCCAAATGTTGTCTCTTCTCCTTTTGCTACATGCCTCCAAATAGAGTACTTTGTCTTCTCCAAATCCTCAAGTTACAGAGCTGAAGACAGCAATAAGATTCCCCTTTGTGTTTTCTTAAATAAGGTTGAACAAACTCTGCTCTCCCAGTGTCTCTCCTTGTTAGATTATGTACTTCAGCCCCCTAATCAACCTGATAGCCATCCACTAGACTTGTCCCTGTAAGGCAGTGTCTTCCCATGTCCTTCAGAGACCAAAACTGGACTCAGTGCTCCAAATACAATCTCACCAGTGCCAAAAAGAGGTAAATGATCACTGCACTTGACCTGATGGCGATGTTCTTGCTAATATGGCCTATTTACCCCTATCATCTATTTCTGCAACATCATCTTACATTTATCAAGGGCTGAGGCTTTACTTTCCACAATAGGATCCCATGTCAGCAGATGAACCAAACCCTATTTACAATACCCACTGGAGGCATCTGTTTTCATTCTGCCCACTACAAACATTTTCTAATCAGAGCTCTCACAGGCATAACGAAGAGTGCATTCAAGCTGCAGATGAACTATTCAAACTGCTCACAGAAGTAGTGACAAAGATCAACTTTAAGATGATGATGCTTATTTCACACTAATGAAATATCTGAGGTCTCTCTTGCAACATATATATATCAAAAGCAAACTGATACTAATGTCCAAAATTTATCAAGGTGTCCCATTATAGAGTGCCACCACATCCTTATAAAACTTTGGACCTACCAGTTTTATGAACAAATCAGATGGCAGACTATCACCAAATACTGAACAAAACCTTAGGAAGAGACCATGTCCGGTACCAACACCATTAAAACTTATCAAAGAACAATTTTCTCAGTCCTGAAAAAAAATGGCTGCGTAATTTCACAAAGCAAACACACACTAAATATCTGTGAGATCTGTAGTTTAGTTTCTCCTATATTATCAGGCAAGGGTGGTTTACCAAGTTTCACTTACAAGCAATGGTCAATTCAGAGAAGAGGGCAAAGAGCTCACACCAAAGTTGTGACTTTGAATGAGTCAGGCAGTAAGGTCAAGCTCCAGGAAGTGGGCACTACCTGAACACATTTAGCCACACAGTCTTTTGCTGGAACCAGATGAAAGTCCCAATGTATGCATGATACCAGATGTTATTTTCTTCCACACAACAGCTACAGTAAAAAGCTATGAAAAGTGAACAAGTAGCTGGGGAAACAGCAGCTGAAGCAGAAACCTCTGATTTTAATCTTTCACCAGAAAGCATGGGCTGTAGCTCAGCAACAACTTCAAGAAATTCAGACTGTAATCCCAACAGTGACAGTTCCAGAAACTCTAATGAGTCCAACTCACAGCTCAGCAAGAACAGCAAAAGCCTAGTTGGCAGCCCAGCAAGAATGGCCACACGAATCCCAGAAGCAGCTGCTACAGAGACTTGTGCAGCCAGGTGCACAGCCCTGGGCACTTGTACATCACAGTCCTTCCCTAGCCAGAACAAACCATTTCCAGAGGTGTACCTGGCATTACAAATAGCATGTATTGGAATTATTGCTGAAGGAAAAATCATCTGAGGTTTCCAAATTAGCTGAATGTTTAAAGGTGGAAAAGCCTTAGGGGATGTTGCTGCAAGCTATGAGGCTCTAAGGCTCTCCACTAAGATAAAGTTGAGCTCTCCAAGAGAGTGTTTATGGCACTTCTTATAAGAGAACTGTCTCTCATCAAGAATGAGGCCATGCATCGAATCTGGAAAGATCAGATAACTCATCAATTCAAATGTTAGCTTTACAGATGACAAAGGATTGAAGAGACCTGTTTAGAGTCAAGGCACCAACTATAATGGTACCTATGAGAGCAGAGAGATGAAGAATGAGACACCAGCTACTTACGTTAACAGTTTAAAGAACAAACGTAGACTAAGAAAGTAGCTTCTGCTAAAGGAAATGCAATCTGTCCCTTTTCCAGACAATCGCTGCCAAACCACCACATTTCATTAATCTTAAGATAAAAGTTCTCAGTCATAGCAACACCGAAATTTTCAGTTCATCACTAAACTTCAAAGCTTCGTGGGACTGATTCATCAATTTCACAACTTAGCACGTTACTTTTTACAACTCATAGGGGAGCATGGCTCACACAAATGGTCATTTAGGAATTATCATGTGAGTTTCTGTCAAGTAGTAAAGGGCTCAAAGGACTGTACTTTTTAAGATGCTCCCCAGACTCTGAGCTTTACCTACTCACAGCAAGCAAAATGCTCTTCAGGTATTTGCAATAACCTGTGTCACATTTACTGAACACCTCCAGCTTCACTGATTCTTCACTCTCTGGCACTCCTCTGCAACTTTCAACCACCTCCCAAGACATTCCTTTCATACCAAAAGAAACTACTCTATTTCTTCCATTGGGAGGATTAATTACATCCATTAAACTTTTCTGCACTCCCAATCACTGAATGTCTTGCCCCTCCCTCCCCTCTACCCACTCTTTTCTCAAAATACCAACTTCCCATAAAGTAAAATCCCTCCTCCTGAATAAAGCTTTAGTTTCCTCATTATCACCCTGAAGAAAACTGTAATTTTAAGACAGAATACATTTTAAATACTTTGTATAATACTGCAGAAATTTTATGCAAAGAACATCTTTATCCTGAAAGAATTTAGAATCAAATCACTTTGATCTAAACAGAAGTACTGGGAGCTACATTTATCAGCACATAGAAGGTTTCAACATTTAAAGGACAGCAGAACCTGGGATGGTCTAGCATTCTATTCTGTACCCATCTACCCATACACACACACATACATATAAATATATAAATAGACACCCACCCTCCCAGGGAGAAGGATGACGTATGTCAAATCTTCAAGTGTTACACTGGTATCATAAATCAAGCAAATACAACCTTAAAATGGCCAAGCCATCAGGAGAGGTAGCCTGGTGCACGTTGTGACATAAGCCTTGAAGAATGATGAATCTCATAGTTGCAGAGGGTGAGCTACGTTAGTCCCCAGGGCAAACTCTGAAAATGTCTCGTCTGGACCTTTCCAGTCAGGAAAGCAGAGGTACAAGTCTTAAAATTGAGGTATGCTTTCAAAACATTCTCATTCTGCAGCTATGACTCAAGAATGAATGGAGCTTGAGTTTACCAAAGAGCTAAAATAATTCTTTAACTGGGTAGCACAACATCCTAGCAGAGTGCAAAACTCAGTGCCAAATGCCAAGCCCAGCACTTTGTGCTAAGCAAAACGCAATTTGGATTTTTGGTAGTGCAAGCTAAGCTTTTTACATAAGAAATGTGATCCAACCTTAAGTAATCAATCCTGATAGGTAAAAGAGAAATGCCTGTTTCATCTAAGCAGAAAGCCCCAAGGTTATGAAAACCTCCGTCAATTTCTACTCACCACAAAACAACTTGGTAAAGAACATCCTTTTTGACAGAGCCTCAAGCTGTTACACAAAAACATTTAAAGATGAAGAGCTTTTAAATGAAAAATCTCCTCTAGCTCTGGAGATCTGCCTATTCCACAAGACATACAGAGGAAAAAATACAGACAGTGAGAAAAAAATGAGAAAAAACCAAAAGGATGAAGAAAAAGGAGTGGGGTGGGGGGACGGAAGAGGGAGTGAAATTCCTCAGAACTCTACCAGGAAGGCAATTATGAGCAGATTACAATTGATTTTCTATCTATTTTCTAACTGAAAATAACTACAGTTTGGGGCCAGGAAGTAAGAAAAATGACTCTGATTCTTATTACACCATCTCACCTCTGCTATTTTATATTCTACTTTTAACATATAATTTAGCAATTAAAATGAAGTGTCGATTCTTTCAAGCATAAAAATATGGGCTTGTTCAATTAATGGGTTTCTTGATTCAAACATATGGTAGAAGTAGTACATTTATTGTAAATATTTAGCAAGCTTGGAGACATGAGGCATTTTAAACATAACTATACATGATAAGAGGTATAAAGCATTACTATACAACAACTTCAGTCCGAGGACAGAAACGCTTCAGTCTCTTCATAGAAACAACTCACTGCAGTCTTTGTACATCATCTGTTTTTTACAGTAGCTCAGACACAGTTTTCAGTACCCCAAATCAGAAAACAAAGTGTAATCACCTCAATCACTAATAAGGCCGCTGGCTAGCTTCCATGGCAACAAACACTATGGCAATGACTGAACGATGAAATTTCTCTTGAATAACTTAGAAAAACTCTTATCTATGACTACCTAGCTACATGTGGTACACTGCTTCACAGAACAGCAAAAGCAGCAGAATAATATTTACAGAAGAGGAAAAGCAGAAGTTTTACATCACACATTTTCTACCCTTCCTCCTGGTTACTATAAAGCTCTCTCGCCCTTTTTTACTGCTGTTAGTCTCTCTGAGTCATTTCTGCTTCTAAGAACTATTTAAAATACAAATTATTAAGAGACTGATCACTGGAAGCTGAGGCTAGCAAAATCCAGATGATGAGCTGTTTTAATTAAAAAATAAAGGGCAACCAGGGGAAAAAAATGAAATCGACTCTTTAGTTCTCACGGGCAGATTTTTTTTTTATAACTGGTTCAAGATAAAAGTTAGGGAGATGATGCAGAAAATACCAAACAAGATTTTATGGCTCTTGTAACGAAAGAAGTCAAACTAAATCAGCCATCTCTTTTCTACCAAATGGAGTTGCTTAGCTGTAGCCATTTCTGAGTACAACAAAAACCGACCTGAGCCAAACAAGTTCCTCATTTAACTTCACACTGACTTTGAACTGCATTTTCTCCATCTTGCTTAAAGAATACTTTCAACTGCATGTAGGATGTATAAGATCTCACAAAATAAAATCATGTAAGGTTTTCGACTTACCTATGTAAAACTGAATAAATAAATAGTAAACAGGTTTCAGCAAATATCTAACTGAATCTCCAGTCTTTTCAAGTCTCACCAACTGCAAGCCTAGTTTTCTTCAAAAATATCAACAGCTCTGGAACACCAATGTTTTTAAAGGCTGGTACAACCCAGAGAAGCAGGCAGTGAAATCACTGCAGCAGAGTGTTGTTCAGCACAGCAGTCAGCATGAAATGCACAATCTGCTCAGATGAGTCAAGTCTAGATAATCCCTTCATGCTCTGTCAGGTTGAGAGTATGGGGTTTGTTTTTAAATTGCATACCTTCAATAAACTCCACTTCTCTGCATTTACATTTTAAGACAGTATTTTTTAAAGCCCGTTTTGATTTGCAGATGTGTAAAAATACTGTGAGTGGAGTTCTGTCTATCAGGACCTCATAAATAGTAACTGCCTTTTTAAAAGGACTGCAAATAGTAATGGTAATTGTAGCTCCACTGGGTGACTGCTGCCCAGAAGTCTGTTGAAGTAATAAAGGTGTAATAACCACGGTAAGATTTGTAGAGAGATTAAATACTTCCAATTCGTTCAACTATCTCCATTAGGAAAAACCAAAAAGTAACTTTTTGAATTCTCAAGAGTAATTAATAAAGTCTAATTAATACAAAAAGAAGGGGGAGCAGGGAGAGAGCAAAAAAGAAAATTTTCCCCCTAATTCCCTAAAATAGTTGCAAATGTGTTTTATACTGACATAACACACTCCCTTTAAAATGCCAGCATTCTTGAGTTCAGATTCATTCATGACAGATTACACTCTGCTGAAGCGTAGTATCACCCTGGAGCATTGCCAGTTAGAAAATTCAGTTCACTAAGATATATACAAAATAATCCTTGAAGAAGTCTTATTGTCAGCTCACTGGCTTGCTATACGGGCAAATGCTACGTGGTCAGGAGACAGTGGAAGAGGAAGTACCCTGCCAGTTTGAAAACCCAGACATACTTGAATGGTTTATTTTCCTTCCAGATCAAAAGACTATGCTACTGCTATCTTAAGGATGTTTTTAATTGCATAACCCTAAGAGCCGCAATTATGAGTTATGTCTCCGCTTTGCAAACACAGATCAAGAGGACAAGACACAGTAAACAAGACATTTCAATACATCTGTTGTTCAAGAATTGTGGTCTGCTGTTCAGTGGGATGGATTTACTTAACCCAACTTTCGGCAACACCATCGCTTAAGGGCTATTTGGCCCTGTCAGAGGTACCAAACCAGAGCCAGGCACGGGAGTGTCAGACAGGGCCAGGTCCGGCTGCAGAATGTGCTGCACAAGCACAGCCCGGCGGAGTTTCCTCCCCCGGGGGCATTATAAAATAACGTCACCGCTCCACAAATACAACCCTACATGCCCGGCGCTACTCAGACATGCCTGCAGAATTAGGTCCAAAACACACAGGTGATTGAAAATTAATTTTTACGAGAAATTACGACTTAAAAGCCACAGCCAGAACTGAGAGTGGTGAAACCAACACTTATTACGGTTCGGTTAAAACAGAGCAAGCCAAATTATGCAGCCGGTTCTCTCACACAAAGCGGAGGGAATAAATCTACACTTTCTCACAGAATTATTAAAAACAAGACACCCACAAAAACAACCCCGAAAGTTAGAAGCAGGGGAATAGCAGGGTAGACAGAGTACCTGAAACAAGTTCTAAATTCCCTGTCAGGCTCCCGACGTGCCAGGTACGCGTGTCCCCCGGACAGCCGCGGCTCCGGCACGGCCGCGGGCGGGCCAGCCCGGCGCTGGGCACGGGGGCACGG
>VZRO01008585.1:1748407-1806163 GCA_013397915.1 Daphoenositta chrysoptera
CGTGGGCAGCCGGGGGACACGGCTCGCCCCCCGCGCCGTGGGTTCCCGCCGTGAATTCCCGAAGGTTGGCGCGGTGCCCCCCTCCCAAAACGCCGCTACGTTACCGGCTGGGGCCAGCGGGGAGGGCCTGGGCGGCGCGGCCTGGGCAGCTGGTCCTCGGGCCCGGCAAAGGTCCTGCCGCCATCGGAGAAAACCTCCGGATGCTGACGGGCGCTCGCAGTGCAAGTGTCCCCGTGCCCCACCGCCCCGGCTCTGCAGGTGGAGAGGGCGGTCGGAAAGCTTTTCGCCAAGGATCACGAACTCCCTCTGTGACAGAGTTGGTAGAGACCTTAATTTCCGTCCCGTGTGCTAATTACGAGATGTTTCCTCCCACCCCGCAGTTACTTTTATGCAGTTGAAGTAATCTACCTCTCACCATCCCACCCAGCCTTCTGTGTTTCTGCCGAGGCGGCTGAGCGCCAGGAGCTGCTTAGAAGATATGAATGAAAGTCTGGTGTTGTGATTACAGCTTGTAGCTGATGGAGCATATCGTATACAAGAGAAGACATACAGCTATTGCTACTCCCAGACTGCAAATGTGTATATCTATATATATATAGAGATATATAACTGTTACCCGCTCCTATTCTGCTATTGGAATTTATAAAAACCTCTTCTGGTTCCCAGCAGGAAATGGGCTAAATTTTAAAAATTTTGCATCCAGTTTACGCAAATTCTACACTGAAATATGAGCTCAAAGGGCCACTTTTCAGGGGTTCTTTTTTTAATAAAACATGATAGATTTGCCTGGACAAAAGATTGTGGAGGGCTACGTTGCTTTCCTAAGTAAATTTCCATAAACCCTCCCTCTTAGAGCTGACATAACCTGTAGAGTGATGACATGATTTTGTTCATTTGACTCATTCATTATAAAGTCTGATGAATTTTTCAGTGGATTTCATCCCCATCCTAGGCAGGAGTTTGGAGGGTTCAGTTCATGATGTAAAAGGCCACCTCTCTTCCCTGGTTAGCTACTGAGCTGTACGGAAGGAATTTGAGGCCTCTACTTAAAAAATATAAATGCACGTTCCCTCAGTCCCATATGCTGATGCTGTTTCAGAGCCAGAGTGGTGTCCAAATGTGACTATGAATATTAATTTAATAGGGGAAATTGGTGAAACCAAGATGAAAGAATTAGGCACTTGCAGTGCTACTTTGCTGCTTATTATGGAAGCCCTTGCCAGTGATTGAGGAGCATATGAGTCAGTTAAAAGCACTGCAGTGCTGGAGAAAATGATTCTCAGTCATCAGAATAAGAGAGAACAGAGCAATATGGAATTGATTTTGAAACTACTTAAAATCACAAGAGTTCCACATTAACTTTTTTTTTCTTAGTATACTGTATCTCCTCCTGAGTTTGTCAAAAGGATCTTTTTGACCTTGTCTCCTGTTCAGAAGATCTTGTGATTCTATAAACCTACAGTACATTGTGAGTGATTAAAACATACCACTCATAGGCATGAGTTACGTCTGCTCAAATGGGATGTCTACTCAAAATGAAGTGAGCTGCTTGATGTCACTGCCCTGCTCATTGGTGAAGCCTCATTTCCTCTTTATTGCCTTAGGACACAACTTGCTTCTCAATTAAAATAGGAATAGGATTCTGACTTGGGGGTCAGAAACCAGGATTTTTCTGTTCTGTGACCACACACCCACGAAATAGAAATAGTACCTTTAAAGGAGGGATTGTAAGTGTTGAAAGACTTTCTCAGAGTAGGACAGTCAGAGGCTGGGGATTTATATGCCTTCAGAACGTCCCACATCTCTTTCTTCCTTCCCCATTGTATGTCCCCAGTCATTCCTACATCACTGTTCTTCAGGTTTTGTTGAAACTCAGGATTTCCGTGGCTTCTTTGGGACTTTCACATGTTTCACAACACTTTCCTGGTCAGCTAATGAAAGAAAAAGTTAATAAATGAGAACACACTCACGGGATTAATCAGTACTTAAAAGCAAGGAAAGAGAAAATGGGGCCAGCTGCCCTCTTTGGAAACCAGAACCTCCTTTGTTTCCAGAATCTGTATTGACATAACTACAACATAATATAGAATAGCAAAAGTTTATAAACACCACTTTTCCTGTAAAACTGACCTCCTATATGTGTTAAGTCTGATTTCCCTTCTGTCTCTCTGTCGAGTCAAACTTTCGTTAACAACTCTACATCAGTTATCTCTCTTTTTAGTATAAGAAATGCACATTCATCTTTTCAGAATTTCTTTACCTTCTCAATTATGTTGTGCATTTCAGCTGTTTTCCATTACTTGAATGTTTTCTGCCTCAGACAGGGAATGGCTCTTTTATTCCTTCAGTTGTCCAATGCACTGGCCGGCCCCTGTAACTGAACCTACTCCTCACCCTCTCAGCCTGGGAAACCTGTGTTTTGTGCTTCTGTCCACAACAACCTGCTTCTAAGGTAACCCCCCAAAATCTCTTGATCCACCATGTGCCTGAGATTATCAGATATGCCAGAGCAGATAACTGATTTCAGCATAACATCATCAGCATTAGTGCCTGTTGCTTTTATCTTTTTAAATAACTGCTGCTTTACTTGAAGATCCTGAACATTGAGTGCATTTCTTGCTGGCTTTCTACTTTGGTTGTTTGAGTACCTTTGGCAGGTAGACATTTATGCTTTCCTTTCACTTAACCACAATTATGGTCCGTGATTCCAAACGGACATCCTTGAAATATCTAGATGGCTTGTCAGCTTTTTGTTTAGCCTTCACCTGGCATTATTTTACCTTTTCAGCCATCACATTTTGTCCAGACACTTTTTCATCTGAGAATCTTGTGCTGCTTCTGCCATTATTTGCGTGGAAAAGCCTGTGTACTTATGTGACAAAGCTGCTACAACAATGTACATTTTGTTAATTTATGTTACCACAGCAACTGAGTCATGCAAAAACGTAGTGTTTCGTTGTTTGGTATTGCACTTTGGCATTCTGATAAAAAGCTAGAGGAACATAGTCTGTGTGCAGCTCCTATGGAGCTGGGTCTTAACTAGGTAGATAACCGTGCCTATCAAGTAGGTACCAATAGCTGCTGTCAAAATGGGTTTACTAGGTAAGGTCCTGTAGGAATCTAAATCCAGTTCTGTTCAGTTCTATGAGGAATTGCAGGCATGCTGGAAGAGTGGATTAGGATCTGGACATAGAAAACTGGTCTAGAAAACATAAGACACATGTTGGGGGGACAAAAGCAATGAGCCTAGAAAGATATTAAAAAATTGCACAAATTCAGGAAATGAACAATGTGTGTAAAAGTAATCTTCCAGAAAGGATTCTGGAGTCTACGGTAAGTCACAAGCTGAGTATGAGTCAGCGATGTGTTTTCCTGGCAAGAACAGCAAACATTCCAGGAAGATAAAGATGTGGGGAGCAATCTCTGGGCTCTGTGCAATATTGGTAGGACATCAGTGGAAGGGCTAATTTTGTGCACCACTTCGTGCATCAAGAGCTATGTGAACCACGGGAGTCAGTGCGGGTGGCAACAAGGACGGACAGAGGGCTGGGAAGACTGAGGACACTGGAGTTGTTCAGGCTAAAGAAAAGAAGGCAGAAGACAGACATGCTAAGACTCTTCATATACTTAAAAGGCCATTGCAAAGAGAAGGGGAATAATCTATTCTTGGTAGGTAGGGTAAGATGTAATGGACTTAAATTGCATCAAGGAGGAAAAGCTTTTCTAATGGTGACATTAGTGAGGCACAGCTTTATATCACAGGGTGTAATGGTGTCTGTTACTGGATGTCTTTAAGTACGTACTGGACAAATATTAAGTACTATTGATCTGGCATTGGAATTGGAGGATGGACCAAGTGACTAATCAAGGTCTGTTACAGACCTATTTTTCTGTGATTACATATAATCTGAGGCTTCTCATTGATCATCATTTCTTTATCCAGTCCCATTGTACATTCAGTTTTCTTTTCAAGTTAGATCCCTGGTCGTCTCTCTGTTCTCTGAAGGATGAAATAATGTTTTGTCCCTTTTTTCTTCCTGTGTAGTTAAAGACCAAAGCTTTTCTCATTTTTTTTTGTAGCCCACAACAGACACAAATTGATGAGTTGTATTGCATTTTACAGCTGAAATAACTATTATAATTACACGTGAGTCAAACATGCAGTAAAAATTATTTAGATGACTGTTGTCAGTCTATTCAGACATGTTCTACACAAACTGTATGTACAAAATGTTAACATAAATCTGAGATTCTCTAGTCATATACTAGACAAAATAATTCATAAAATGTTACTGTATTCCAGACCAATCTAATGCACACAATCCCAAGTTCTCTACTCTTCACTGACAGGAACCCATAAAAGTTTTTAATGTAAACTGTACTATGTTACTTATTTTTTAGACATGATTTAGTTTCAAAAAGTCTTGTATATTTAAAAAAAACCCCTTCACTTCTACATTTCAGTTTAAAATAAATAGCTTATACCAAGAAAAATTGGCATTTGTTTACTTGGCAGATCTGATCAACAGACAACATTCTTGATAGATTTTCTGTTTGTTTTTTTTTCCCCAATCACGTTTTCTAGTCCAAGTCGGTGTTACTTCTTTCTACAAACTTTTGTGTTTAAAGCCTTAAATCAGTATGTCTGTCAGAGCAGACCCATGCACATTTTGGGCACCCTAGAATAAAAAAAAGCTATTGCAATGATTGCCAGTGCTGAATACTTTATTTGTTGAGCTTTTAAAGAGAATGCCCATCAGAAGTTTAAACCCACTCTTTTGCCTCTTAAGGATAGCTTTGGCAAATTGTAAAGTCATTTTATCCTGTGAGAGAATGAGAATTTTCTTTCTGTAATGATTTTTTGTTAAATATAAGTAGTGTACTTTTCTACACAGAATATGTATTGCCCATGTACCTGTGCTGATCCACATATTCAAGGTGATGGGGAAGAAGAGGTGAGGAACAAAGTGACAAAATTTCGGTATAATATTGGATTTCTCAGAGTCATAAAAATGAAAATCTAACAATGAAGAACCATTGACTTCATGTAAGGCCAAGGATATTGGAATTGTAATCAAAATGTCAGTGTGGCTGAAAAAAACACATATTAAGAAAAGAATAGGAAACGTAAAGAGTCATTATGCCCCTGTTTATGGTTCCCCAGTTTTCTAATGGCACAAGCAGCTCTTGCCTTCATATCTCAGAACAGATATGAACTAGAAATAACTAATATGGATAATCAGGAATATGGAACATCTTTTCCATGAGGTGTGGCTGAATAGACAGATTCTTTAGCCCAAAAAGGCCACAGCCAAGAGAGGGTATGAGAGGGATCTGTAAATCATGGATGGCACAAACCCCATGAATTGAGTATCTGTCTTTATACTGGAGCTAAGGAGCATCATATAAAATTGTCAGAAGTTGGTTTTCAGAGACACAGAAGGAGACATTCCCTGAAGCTGTTAAAGTTATCAGAAAGCAACTGAATATGCCTGTAGAATAAAAATCCATCTGGAGCTGTTAAAAGCTACTGTAGAGACCTCTATTTCACCATGTCCCTAAGGCAGCCCCAACTTCCAGCCTTGCCAGAGCCTTTACACATTTGTTTAATTCTTGTGTTTGGCAAAAGACATCTTCAGCTGGCCACTTTCAGAGAGAGATCCTGGGCTGGATTGAGAAATGTGCCCCAGTGTGAGCATTCTTACTTTGTTGTTAATTCGCCTGCTGACTGAGAAGGCTCTGACACCCATTGACTTGTGTGGGTCTGTGCTTCTGCAACCTTACAGCACTGCAGGACACACAGCCTGGGAAGTGATCAAAAGAATAAGCAGAAGGCAGGAATCTGCCTTTGATACGTTTTTGGTTTTTTTTAAAGTAAACTAAAAAAAATAAGGGAAAAAAAAGAAAAAAAGATTGCTTCTCACATCTTTGGACATAGTAAAGCATGGACAGATGCCTGACTCCATTATCACTGTCTCCTGCACCCTGATAAAGCCAAGCAAACTTGTAAGGCACTTCAAGGCCACAAGAAGGGTCAATAATGCTGGGGGTGGAGGAAAGAGTGAAGAAGTTCCCTTGTGGTGCCTGCCAGAGAGTGAATCAAGCGGATGCAAAGCTACTTTCTGCATCTGGGAGAGATCACTTGGGGCATCCCTGAAGTGGGTCAGGGCAGGGGTCATGCTCATTGTTATCAAAATTTCCAGAGCATCGGCAAGAAGGAGAAGTATCCATTGTCAACATATACAGAGGTATGATTGAAGACTAGCATGGGAATCTTCTTCACTGCAGAACACAGCAAAGTACAAATTTGATGCTTGAAAAAGTCTGACTGACAGGAATATTAAGCAGGCTTTCAATTAGCAGGATATGTACGTGTTGGAGACTGGGAAGGGGATAAGTCACCTCAAGCAGCAGCTTACTGGAAAACTGTGAGACTGTACAGGCAGAGTAAGAAAGCCAATGCTGAGTGATTCTTCATACCTGTGATCCCCTCTGGGCTGTGGAGAACACTGGTAGAGGGTGATGGAGTAACCCAGCAGTAAAAAACAGTCCATCCATTGTGACTGTCATGCTGTGGTTTAGTGAATAAGGAGAGAAGGATATGGGAGTGTAAAATGCCCTCATACCATGTATTTACTGTTGGTTCTTTGTATTTTGAAGCAATGAAAATTCAAGCAAAAATAGTTGCTACAGCATTTCAAATTTTGAATCAAACACCGTAAAACATTGAGCAGTTTTGCATTCATACATTTTACAGAATTTTTCTTAAGTAAAATAATTTGTGTTTCCATCTTTAGTTGGGGTTTTGACTCCTTGATTAGGAAGAAATTTTCACTGAAATTTCCTTTAGTTTATCTGAAAATATTTTAAATGCTAAAAATTCAAATGAAAGAGCACTTGGGTGATAATTTTCAGATACTCAAATGTTTTATTTTCTTCACAGCTGGCAAAGATTGGCAGAGCATTACAGAGGAACAAGCTTTTTTTCTGTTCTTCTGCAATTGGTATGACTCTTAGTCATATTCTGCTGTTTCACTAGATAGTATTTTTATTTTAAGTTTTATACCTCAGTACTGTGGGAAGTTGGTGCTTTTTTTAAGGTGAGGTGATATAATTTTGCTTCCTTCATTCTGGTGAAATCTGATCTTACTGATGCAAAAAAAACCCCAAACACCAATGCTTGAGCTGTTTTTTTTTTTTCCTGGAGGGAGGTTAGTATTATTTCCTATAGAGTTCTGTTTCATGATGGCTCAGAAATGAACATAACAGTTACCACAAATGAACAAAATGGCTTTTGGTTGCAGCGAAAATTGGTTTTTTTTTAGGAAATGTGCAATTTGCCCAAAAGCTGCTAACAACATGCTACCGTTTTCTTAATGGTTTTGCATATCATTAATGAGAGAGCAGTAATATCTTCTCCCCTAATGATTGCTGTTCTTTATACCTCATCTCCTTGGAGATGAAAATCTCTACTTTCTTTATTCCTTCAGTTTATATAATTTTCTGCCCTCTTGTTTTGAACAAAACCTGAAAGCAAGCACATATTGAATCATCACAGTATTTATTTATTCATTATATTTGACATAGAAACGCTATGATAGTTGGGACTGAGCATTCATGTTGTTAGCCTTTGTTTCACTTTGATTTCTTTACCAGTTTTTTAACCAACAGAACAGTTTCCAGTGTCTGTATTTTAGTTGGGGGGAAATATTGACTTTTGACACTTACCTTCCCTCTGCTCCGGTCTTTGAGTCTCTTGGAGCCTGTGTCCCCCATTCCTGGCCACCTTTGTTTGTCCTTTACTGTGATGGTGATGAGGTGCTGGCACAGGTTACCCAGAGAATTTGTGGATGCCCCATCCCTGGAAGTGTTCAAGGCCAGGTTGGATTGAACCTGGTCTGGTGGAAGGTGTCCCTCCCACAACAGAGGGGTCTGAACTAGATGATGTTTAAGGTCCCTTCCCACCCAAACCATTCTATGATTTTATGATTATAAGCAGAATCATAGAAATCATAGAAAATAGTATGAGAAGAGACATTATTTGGCTCATCATTACCCTCCACAACAGGATCATCTCCATGTAAATTAGTGCTGAAGGTTTTGTCCTACTTCTAGATAATGTGTGTTGATGGAGACACCATATACTCTGTAGGCAAAATTCTCCAGTACTGACTGGTCTGTACAGTTTTAATAGTTTCCCTGGGAAATGCCTTTCAAATAATCATCATGGGATTAATTCTCTAATTGTACATGTCTACAGGTATATGTCTACAAATACTGTAGGCTTCTAAGTTTCTGCTAGAAGATGTGGAGATATGGATTGTCCTTCACTTGTCTACAGATGGGTCTTTAGACCTGTCTGAGATGGAAAGAACACCCCTAATATCTAACCTATATTGAAAAACATTTCTCTCTGTCTCATCTGTAGGACAAGGATGGAGTGCAATTTATTCCTTTCCTCTTTGTTGTACCCTTTACCTTTATTTTACATGTTTCTTCTCATCTTCAAAAGGCTAAACCAGTTGCTATTTCTTTAAACACTCTTTATTCTCAACTCATTCTTTTTGTTCCTCTTTTAATCCTTGCAGCTGGTTCCCACAGTTCTCATAACAAGGAACTTGAAACTAAGCACGTGGTGGATGAGAGACTGCATGGCATTAAACGTCCTCTGCGAGAACCTCAGCTTATCTTTCAGGAGGGCGGGTGGGGAACTTGATCAGAGGAAAAGCCCTCTCCCATTACATCACCACTGAGGCAAAAGCAGAACACGCAGCTCTGCTTTGCTTACTTCAGGCTGTAATTGCTGTGAAGCTGAGCACTGCATACCAGTGAGCCACAAGGCTTGGTAGAAGAGTATCAAAATCAGCAGGCACCACATCAGCAAAAGAGTGCTGGCTCTTTCTTGATGTTTTATGTCTACAATGCTGTAAAAAAGATGCTTGCAAAAGCAAGATGCCAGAAGTGCTCTTTTATTGTCTCTATTGCAGGTTTAAGAAGGTATCGCCTTCATTCTTGAAGTTGTGGAGTAAATTTTCAAATTAACATGTGAGGGAGGAATACTGAGAGGATTTTTTGCATATATCTGAAAAGCAAGTTGATCTAAAAATATGGTCCATTGTAGTTCAGCGTTCAGAAATATTACTTTTTTCAGTTCTATTTTTATAAACAGCTGAAATAATAGTTCCTTAAAAAAATTCCTTATTACTATAGTACATCCTATGATGGAGGATAATTGTTTCTGAATCTTCTACTTGTTCATCTGTCAATCAATCTATAAGAAATTCAGAACAGTTTTGTGAGAATTCCAGAACAAACTTCAAGTAGAGTGAATTGTCTGAGGTCAAATGAAATACAAAGGAAAATTAAATACAAGTGACCAGACTGATGTTAGGGCTGTGGAAGAATGCATTAGTATCCGCAAAGAGCATTTGGGGTAAATCCATGCTACTTTGATCATACCCTAATTTTAATAGCATTATGATACCAATAATGACCATAAGGCATATGTAACCTGGGATTCTGAATTTCACATGATTATCACTGGTTTAGAGAAATCCTCAACGTTTCAAGAATAGAAACTAAGAGTGAAGATAGAAAATTTATTTCATGCACTGTTGCCAGTGTTTGTTCATCTAGAAACATCATATTTACATCTCGCTACTTTGATATTCTGGGTTCAAAGTCATCTGAGAGAAAGATAGGACATACTTGTCTTTGTGAAGACAGAGATGAATTAATTTTTCAAGTATAAACTGTCCTTGCACCTCCAGATCCCTTGGGCAGAGCCTACTGGAATGAGTTTTTTGATCAGTTGTTTTGATGCAGACCCTGGATGGGTCCCAGCTATGTGACCTGAAAGATGAACTGATGGCTCTTACGTTAAAAACCTGAGAATTCTTTGGTTTTGTGATTCTGAAATTCAAGATGAATCAACATCTTGATAGAATACCTTCTGCTTAGTGGTATTATCTAATAAATAATATTTAAGATTTTCCACTGGCACCATAGTGCTTTGAATTAACATTGCTATTCATTAACAAATCTCTCCTGCAGTGTTCTCTTACTATTGTTACTGCTACTTGATATACATTTAAAATTAAGTTATTGTCAAATCAGAATCAGTTTATTCATAGAATCACAGAATATTCTAAGTTGGAAGGGACCCAAAAGGATCATTGAGTCTAACTCCTGGCCCTGCACAGCACCATCCTCAAGAGTCACATCATGTGCCTGAGAGCATTGTCCGAATACTCCTTGAACTCAGTCAGGCTGGTGCTGTGACCACTGCCCTGGGGAGCCTGTTCTGTGCCCAACCACCCTCTGGGTGAAGAACCTTTTCCTGATATCCAAACTAAACCTCCTCTGGCTCAGCTTCAGGCTATTCCCTCGGGTCCTGTCTCTGGGCACTACAGAAAAGAGATCAGTGCCTCCCCCTCCTCTTCCCCTCACAAGGAAGCTGCAGACTGCAGTGAGGTCTGTCCTCAGTCTCCTCCAGGCTGAACACTCCAAGTGACCTCAGCCGCAAGGAGCGGCTTTTCCGCAAAGGCCCTTCACCATCCATGTTGCCCTCCTTTGGACACTCTCCAATAGTTCAATGCCTTTCTTACACTGTGGCACCCAGGCTGCCCCCAGCACGGGAGGTGAGGCCGCCCCAGCTCAGAGCAGAGCAGGACAATCCCCTCCCTTGCCCCGCTGGCCGTGCTGTGCCTGATCCCCCCAGGACACGCTGGGCCCTCCTGGCTGCCAGGGCACTGCTGGCTCATTTGATGTACAACTGGTTCTACATCTCTCCCTGGCCTTTGGAGTATGGGTTTTGTCTTTATAAGGCTTTACTTTGCTCAGGACTTACTGACATAAAGGACAACCCGTTTCTTCCAGTTACTCAGTTATTATTTATTGTTTGTATTATTGTTGCACTTAGTAGCAGTAGTACATGGAGGACTTGTTCTGGATGTTGTATGGGGAATGAAAAGAGGATCTCTGTCCCCTTCATAGCACACCTAATTTAGAACAAGAGAAGATAGATGGTGCCATAGTCAGAGGCATGTGATCTGAACAACCACTGGTTCTGGAGATATGAAATGAGAGATTTCAAGGTTTACATGTAGACAGTTCCATTTTTCTCATTTGAAAGTGACTTTTCTACTGAAACTCTATGATGAAAAAAACCCAAATCATCAAAACTGAACTGAAATATCTTTTTAAACTCTGGTCTTTTTTCTTTTTTTCTTTTTTTTTTTTTCAATTGATACAAACACTTCTTATCCTGATTAGGGGTGGAGAATTTTTTTCAGTTCCTGAAAATTTTCTTCAGGTGGGAAAATCATTTGCTATTTGCTTCTTCCCCAGAGGAAAGTGGGATGAGGGAAGGCTCTTTGGGTCTTGTAGCACAGACCTCACAAACACAAGGTGTTTGCATACTGTAAACTCTACAGCTTTGGATCAATACCGAGAAATTTTATAGTCAATCTCCCTGATTTTGACTTCTTCCAAGTAATATAGAATAGTAATTACAAAGCATGTTACTAGTGCTTCTCAAAATTTAGACTTAACTGTGCTGTAGTTCACCTGTGTTAAAGGACATCTTCTCTTTAGAAGCACCATGAGAAGCAAATTGAACCATGGCTCACTGCTTAACATTTGAGAGGTAGGATGTGGAAAAGGCCCTGATGCTGGTTCTCTTTTTTTTCCTTGTCAAATGTCAGGATAATTTTAGTTACCACTATTGCTTTTACTTGATGTTTGTTCTATCTGTGGTTGGTCTGAATTTGTTTGAGCACTGCAGGCTATTGAATTTAAGGCAGAGTGACACTAAGTGGGGTTGATTCTGTGTTAGCACGAGATTTATTATTGTTTAGGCACACTGTTGTGGGGTGAAACCTCACCATCTATTTTAAAATGGTGGTGCGAAAAGCTTAACACCTTAGAGAGGAATAATCGTTTCCGATTTGATGTTTCAGTATGTCCTACTGCAGAATTTGTTTGCTTGATTTCTCTGCATGCAATTTGTCAAAATTATTCCTGCAAAAAATGATTTGAAAGGGTGGTGTCTTAGGCAGAGGTGAAAAAAACAGCTCAGAAATCTTTTCCTAACCCAAATATACTTGCCCCATGCTAGGCCTGCACTAAAAAGGGATGAATTATCTTCCAAATGTCTTCAAGTCCCCAAAAGTATTCCTGCATTTCACTGTGTGTAGAACACATTAGCTACAATATATTGTGATTGCCTTCATGGTTCATGTAAAAATAATACTGCAATTCCTTATTAAAACCCAGGATTAATTTAGCACAGGTCTGAAGGAATGCACATAGTGCTGGATGGAAAGCTGCTTCTCTGAAAACCCCCAGCATGTGGATTTTCAGTAAACGAGGACATTTGGTGAAGTTTCAGTTTTCACAGATGAAAGGTAAGAAAGATTTACATTTATACATAAACATGCACAGCAGGGGGAAGGCTCGTCTGCCTCACAGCTTGCGGCAACTGTTCAAATGAAAATGAACACTTCTGAGGAGTTCTATTCTGGGAAGAGCTACGAGTCCATGCAGCTCACTGTGCCAGTGGCCCCAAGAGCAACACACCTTAGAAGTATCCCACAGCACGGGCTGGCTAACAAGCGTGTCCTCAGCTTCAAAGGGTTATGGAGTTCAGCGATTGCTTATTGATCATACATGAAAGAGCTCAGCAGCTCGTGGTGCAGGTTCCATCATATACCAGAAATATCCAGAGTGTGTCCTACGGAGAGACACAGGTTGGTAATGAAACAACATTAGTACAATTACTAAAGCAGCAGGAGCTGGGGAGGCAGGAAGAATCTGGGCTGTGTATCTGCCTTGGCACCAGAGTACTTGTATTTCTGATTTTAATGAAGTGCTGCCCAGTTTGGGACAGGCCTCTGTTGAAAAATCCTCAATGGATTTGTCTTACTGGAGGTAAATCTGCCTTGATGTTTTTTGAAGGGATAAGCACAAAGCTACTCTGTTCCTGGGATAGATGGGAGAAATGGTGTTCCAGATTCATGTGATGCTGGAGGATCCTCTTTTTGGGCACGGGAGGAGTTGCTTGATGGCAACATTAAACAGCTTGGGTTTTAACTCATGTTGGTTGGTGGGTTTTGCCCCAGCTAACAGTTCTGTTTCATGGGTGTGTTCAGGGAGCTGCTGCCTAGGCATCCTGCATGAGATTTATGTTCACCTTTGGGTGGTTTTTGATTGGCAACCAAACTGTGCCTGTTTATTGAGCAGAGGAATTAATCCCTACCATGGAGGAAACAAATCCCCAGGCTGCTTCTTAGAGCCATAAACTGTTAGAGGTAGAGCTGTGTGTTCCTGGAACAATCTCACGTCATGTGAGAGGGAACCAAGAGAGTACTAAAAGGAAATCACAAGGTCTTCACCTCATCTAGGTCTTACTCAAAAGGAATCACTTGGTCTCATATTTGGTGCTTTTTAGTAGGTAGCAGTGAGACTTTAAAGTAAGAGATAGTTGCCTGACATCAGCCAGGCCTCAAATTTAGTCTTACTTCCTTCTGCAAGAGGCACTGCTAACCAAGGATTAGATGCTTGTAGCCCAGGCTCAGCTTAGCCATCTTTATAACAGTTTATAGATGTCTTGCCAAAAAATTAGCATAATATGTATTAGGACGGGCTCTAGGCATATTGCTGCATGAAGGAAGCCTCTTTTGCTTCTCTAAATGTGTTGCTGAAGGCTACAGTTGCAGGAGGATGATACTCCAATAATGGTTTGCATAAAGTGAAGTTTGTATCCTGTTATCCAAGAAGAGCTTGCAGCAAGCCGAAACAAAACTTGTTCTTGCCTCATTTTCTGTTAAAACATTTTCAGATCATCTTCTAGTATTACTGCACATGTATTTGCATCATACTTAATCAGTATGATCAATGTGCCATTTTTGCACAGGTGACAATCTTCTGTATTAGGAAAATGCCAGGTCCTTACCTTAGATATCATAACAATTTTTCCCATATCAGTCCTTATTTTGAGGATTAATTAAATTTGATTGAAATGATGTCATACCTTGGGATTAACACCTTTTATTTGAGAGTAGATAAATGTTTCCTTCTTTAATGGGACTTATTGTTTGCCTGAGTGAGAGTTATATGTTTGGAAGAAGGCTAATGTGTGTCTCTCATACCACTCCTAGGCTTCCAAGGAGTCTGAAAGGGAATCTGTTGTCTTCAGGACCACCCCTAATTCTGGTGTATTTTAGTCTTTACTTTTCCAGCTACCCTAAAATCACACAGAAATATGTGAGGTTCTTTCTCTTTTGTTCACCTACAAAGCTCTCAGGTTACTCCCTGGATCCAGTTCTTCAATGACCCTCACCCTCACATTCTCTTGTCTTGAAATGGATTCTGATTATTCTGGTTCAAACTTGTATCACTGCTTTTCTCCAGAACCCTTCAAGGAAGAATTCAAGGAAGTCCTCAAGTGAACCTCTGTAAAACTATTTGTGGGCTTTTGGAGTACAGTTTATAATTGAAAAATGTTGCCACTGAAAATGAAATTTTATGTAAGCATATTATTTGAGTATTTCATCTGAGACAGAATGTTTATGTTTATGGAAAGGTGAAAAATGTAAGTGATTACTGGTACTTCATAGATAATACCTATGAAGATACCAAAATTAATCTGGGAACAATAACATTGGTGGCAAATAACTCCTCACTCTCCCTGTGGTCCCTCAGGTCTGGCTTTCTGACACTGGGATACCATGATGAGTGCTGGAAAGCTGATAAAACCTCTGACAGTTCTGTGCTGGTCATTGCACATGAAATAACATTTTACACTGAGCAGTTGTTGTCACAAGGTCCTTACTCTGGAGGTGCCTGGTTCAGCTGAAGGAGCAAATTCATAGTGCAGTTTCTCACTGTTCATTCCTGGCCTGATGGCACTCATACTTCACTGCTCTGTTGAGGGGATGTGGACGAAATGGAGCCTTTTGGGAGTTTTGTCTTTTTTTAAAAATTTTATTTCCATTATTGCAAACTGCAATAACTACAGCTGGTGCTCATGTGTTTTTAAGACCTCCAGCTACTGCTTGCGGGAGGCTTTATATATATATATACACTTACACATATAAAAATATAAGATTAGATACTTTCTGCATATTCATCTTTGAACTCCTAATTTATTCACTGAGTAGCAATCAAATGACGTATGTTTTAAAATGTCTTTTTTTTTTTCACTGTGACCTGATATCTATGTAGTATCAGGGAGGGCAGCATTATTAACCCATACCATTTGATGTTCTGCACCTGTTGATTGTGCTATTTTTTACTTTTCGTTCTCTAAAAGTGCAGTACTTAACAGATACCTTGAAACATTGTTCTATCTTGCCATGTTTTTCTTCATATTTGATGAATGTGGTTTCACCATGAAAGATTTTGATAGGGGGTTATTTTTCCCCTCTGCCCGGTGATTTTGTGCCAGGCTTTACGAAATGCTGATGTGTTTTTCTGTCCACAGAAAACATTGAATGATGATATTAACATTTAAGGGTAAAATGACTGATCACAGAGGATTTGCACTAGTGGCTGTGGGAAGTGCCCTGTGCATTTCAAGTACTAATGGGTTTTGCATCAAACTAAAACAGAGTTTTCACAGCCTTATTGCAGTTACTTGCAAGCCAGCTGGGGTCATGTTTCTGTTAATTCCGCACCCACGCTCTTTGCAGAAAACCTTTGCTCTAACCTGTCAGATGGTGTTGATCGCAAGAGCTCTGATGTGTGCCACTTTAGGATAAAGTGTCCTCAAGTGCTGTCAGTTTTGGTGGCATTGCTGCCTGTGAGTGACCACTCCCTGTGCAGAACTGCTGCTACCTGGCTCCATCTGCAGCCCTAGTCAGGAAGCATCCCAAAGGGCAGCTCAGGGTGCTCAGTGACTGTCCCACCACCAACTCCATTTGTGCCGAGTTCGTAGCATACTTCCCATGTTGTTTTGACCCAGGCCAGCTGTTGCTCTGTTGGATAAAGCCTGGTTTAGCACAGTCCTGGGACTATTAGGGACATGATTTAGTGGTGTACTTGGCAGTGCTTGTTTAATGGTTGGACTTTATGACCTTAAATATCTTTTCCAGCCTAAATGATTCTATGATTCTGTAATTCTGTTCCTGTTCATCTGTAGTGGATGGGTGAAGGAGGGTTATCTGCATGGATGTAGACTGTGCTGAGCCAGTTGGTCAGTTAAGAGTCTCTGAGCTGTTCTATTTAACTGCTGTTAGTAGTGTGCTGTAACAGGTAGTCAAATGAGCCTCATTGTCTGTAGTTTTTTATTGTCTATAATTATTCTCTGTCATGTGAGTTTAGAAAGTATTACAGAAGTGCTTTGAGGCAAAGCATATGTTGAGAAAAGGTTGTCAGATCCTCAGAAAACCCGGCTTGGGATTGCTTAAGCACTGTTGATTAAGTGGAGCACAGCACTTAGTGAATCTCTGCCATTTCTTTTCCTACTTTAATATTCTTCCATGCTCAGCATAAGTAACACCCAAAAAGCATGGAGAAGTAAGTGGATGGTATATAAGCCCTCCTCCCCAAAATAAATGATAAGAGAAAAATAGTCTTGTCATCAAAGGCACATATTACTCTATTGCAAAGCATATGAAAGTTTCAATTCCTGTGGGAGTGAGTTGTTCTCACCCATTGTAACTCTTTGTTACTGTCTTTGACATAAGGAAAAGCATTTTAAGGGCCTCTTAAAAAATTAGGCAGTGTGCTACATGCTACCATACAAAAAAGCAGCTCTGTCTGCATCTTTTGGTCTCTCCTGCAGTACTTTTAACACACAGCCTGACTAGAAGAATACGGTATGCTGCTCCATCCCTGCTGTCCCCAAGGTGTGATGGAAGATAATGTCCTCTTCTGGGGGGCATTCTGGCCTTGTCCCATTGCCAGGCATACTCCACCTTCCTCAAGGTCAAAGGCAGTGCTGTGCTCTGAGAGAGGCATATTTAAAGCCCTGAATGTGCTGGAGCTTGTTTAATGTCAGACAAACTCACACATACTAGCAGCTAAATAAATACCAAAATAATTGCAGACTCACAAACATGAAAACCCCTTGGAAACCCCTTTCCAGCTGAGCTTTTAATTAGGAATCACCATTCCCAAAATATCCATCTAGCTTGTCCCATGGGTCAGGGTGAAGCACAGGCTGGTGGAACAGGGGTCTGAAGTCCTTATCTCTCCTGTCCTACCAGATATCATGGCTCTGAGATCCAGCTCTCTGTGCTCCTTGTGAACTCTGCCCATCAGGTTCCTTGGTCTCTGAGCAGGAGGTGGCCCATCCCTCATACTCAGCAGGGACTTGCTGCTTGTAGCTCTTGTAAAGTGATTATTTTGAAGGGCCGCAGCCCAAGGGAGGCAGAGTAGGGTTAAGGATTGGAAAGATATTCACAAAATTACCAAAATCAGTTTTTGAGACATTGTGACTTAGATTCCTACATTCCCCCTCTGCTTCCCCCTTCCCTGCTCAAATTGCTGCTTTTTTCTTTGAAACACTGACCTATTCTTTGTTCAAAACACTGACTTATTTTTTCTTCTGGCCCTCCCTTCCCACTGCCTGCTCATGTCTCCAAACTTTATTTCTCCATGGTAAGAGTTAGAAATGGCATTAATTTATGCTAAAGGCCAAGCTCCTCACATGACCACTGGCACCAGGCTTTCAGCTGGAAATGGGCAGGAGTTCAGCAGCCTGGCAGCCAAAACCATGGACTTCAACAACAACTGAGGATGGAGACCCCACTCCCAGACCTTAGGCAAATTCAAAGGGCAGAGGGAAAAGGCAAAAAAATGCAGGAAAATGTATTTTGACAGGATCAGAGGAGCAGAGCTGAGGATGAGGGACTCATCAGTTTCATAGTTCTGTGCAAAAAGAGGCATTAAGGAGCAGCATCAAGGTGTTTGTGATATCTCTGCCTTCCTGACTCACTAGTGGGATTGCCTATGGCAAGTGCTTACCTTACTTTAAAATTGGTTCAGGACTGGGATTTTCTTTCCTGAGAGTAATTAAAATGCACAGAAAAATATGTTTTTCCTTGTGTCTTTCCTGATGACTGCTGTCAGTCTGTTGCAGACATTTTGGCTTGGGTATGTGAGGATTAGATCTGCTGTTAGTTGGTGTCCTGCATGGACTTGCTCTGAGTCCATTTTATACTGCATCCTGCTATCTAGACCTGAAAGACCATTAGGATAAAGTCAAAAAGAATTTAGGGGAGTGCTGTGCTTTGAAGGGGACACTGATGGTTGGAGCCAAAGATGTCAGGATGTTTCTTTTCCACTAACAATTAGTGCATAAAAACAGTGCTCATCACTCATCTTCTGCAAAATATATCACTTAAGGATGCCAAAAATTAGTACATAAAATAAAATTTTTAAAAATCAGACTATCATTTATTATGCATTTAGTTTTTTTGGCTAAGAGGATTGTAAAAAAACAAATGTTAAATGGGTGAGCCCTAAAAACAAAATACAAATAATTTTTGTCCCTGTTATGAAACATAGCTTCCCATTAGCTGAACTCCTCTCCTGGTGGGTCAGTTCCAGCAGCAGGGCTGAACTCTGCTTGCATTTCACACTTCTGAATGCTCCTGTGGTCATTACTTGCAGTGATACCCAGAACTAATTTGTAGAAACAATAGGAAAGAGAGGGGAACTGAACATTTTGTCCTTGAAATTATAGGAAAAAGTTAATAACATAGCTAAACCCCTCATTAATACTATTTTTAATCTTCTCTCTGAACCAGAACTACTGACACCTCTGGTGTAATCTCCTGGATGCAAACCCATAACAGCCTTTGCCCACATACCCCATATTGTAGGAACCAGAGCACCTGAACACATCCTTGTTTGTTGTCCTGTTCAGTCACACTTATGTACCAGCAGCTTTGCCTCAGCAGCAGTGCCTTGGGCATGATTCCTCATCCTCTGTGCCCTGACTCAGTGCCTTGCACTTCACCCTGAATGTAACCTTCCTTTTCTGTCTTCAAAGCCCTTGAGGGCAAAAACCAATTTTCTGGTAATAGTTCTGCTTTTACGTGCATGGTGAAAATATTCTATTTATTTGTGGAAATGTACATTTGCCTTTCATGTCCTTTTCCTTTTACTGTTAGCTAAAAAGATATTGCAAGAGTTTCTTTTTCCCTCAGTGGATTTTTCCATGTAATTAGTGAGAAATGGCAATTTCAGTGTTCACCATGTACCTGTGCTGTGAACAAATCACATTCAAGCACTGAAAAATGTAGTGTCATTTCCCACCAAACTTAATGAACAATGCTGTATCACCTACTGAGTGGCAATCTGTAAAGCACTGTCTGCTCAGGAGTTGATTAAGAATCATAATTTAGTGGCTGATATTCTCTGTTTACTTACAAAGCCTAAATAATATAAATTTGTAGTCCAAAAGATTACGTATAGGACATAATTTTTATTTCACAGATTCCCTTCTGGAGGGGCTGTCATGGTTTTGGTCTGTCTGAAAACCTGTCTCTCAAACAGCCTCAGGGGTAAGGGCCACACAGGGCTATAAATATGGGCTAGCTTTAGCCAGGTCTCAGGTACTGGTAGCAGGATAATAGTGATGCTTGGCTTGTGTTGCCCATTTGCCTTTTGTCCCAGTCTGCTGATTGAAGCTGGCAGCTTTGGGGGTGCAGATAAATTCCCATTAATAGTGGAACTGCGATCAGAAACCTAATCATTTCTAAAATTACTTCAGCCTGAGAGGACTGAGATAAATGGGCAGTCTTGGAGGATAAAAAGTCCTCAACCCCTTCAGTGAAGCCTTCCAGCGAATCCACTTAGGTTTGTGTTGAGATGAAGCAAAGAAACACTCACTGATCACTGTCTTGCCAAGCCTATCGGGAAAATCTGAGGACTTAAAGTAAAGGAAGGTCATTAAGTACCAGACACAACCCTGGTCCCTGCATGGAGTATAGTGTCCCTTAAACAAAGCAACACTTTACTGAAGCTACACCATGCAACAGCTCCTTATCCAGTTGGTATGCAAGGGCACATGCTGCATAGGTGGAATGAAACAGGATGCTAAAGATGAAAAAAACAGTTCTCAGTCATTTACTGTTATCTGTTTGACAACCCTAATAACAACAATTTATTAAATGATTAGGGTTTTTTTTTACAGAAGGCAGTAAAAGGTCAGTTTTTTACTGTTAAGAGAACAAGATTTGTATTCCAGGTGTCTGGGGTGCTGTACATATACTGTGTGCAACATCCTGAGCATAAAATCTGAATTTAACTCTCCTGGCCAGATCCTGACTCTGAAGAGTACAAAAGCCTGATCCCATGGTCCTTCAAAAACAAGGAAATTACTAGAGTGGACTTTTATCCAATACAGAAAATGCTCTATCATGGATTATTTAGGTTAACTTCAACCTCTGTTGAACTAAATAATATTTACCCGGGTATAGCAGAACAGGAAATCCAGCAGGTTATTTCTGCAGTGAACCTTAGTTCTCAGGGCTGCAAACTCTCAGCCTGGTCATAGGATGTGCACCTTACTATGTGCTTAAAAATCAGTGCAACAGAGCTTGCTTTCTACTCGTGCCTTTCACTGTAAATCAGCTGTAGTATTTAACAGCTTTCAGCCAAAGAAATCTTTCACACTTTATTGAAGAAGCCACTTTAACCATTACTTGTTAGGTTACATGGAAGAGCATAGGAAACCAGCTGATATTTGTTCTAAATGGAATCAGAATCAGTACCCTTTTAAACAGATGTTTTTTCTAGCAATATCAAAGCTGGAGATGTTGTGGGACATGCTATACTCCTAATTACCATGTGGGAACCCAGGTGTGATATTGGACACCCTGGCCCCTTTTCTTGTGCCAGTTTCCTATATGACTGAGAATTATAGCTGGAAAAAACCAGGGCTGGATGGCTTCTTACAGGTCACCTACTTGTCCTTTTACCTGAGGGAAAATGAACTGTAACTATGCTGTCCCTGAAGTATGTTCATCCAATAAGTTCTTAAGGATGATGGGGATGAGCAGGCCTCAGCTGAGACCTCACCTGCTCTCAGATGGTTGTGAGTATCTTCCCCAGGTTTTCTGCTGGCTCACCTTCAGTGTATTCACCCATGAGATGATTTATGTCTCTTTGAAAGAATTTGGCTTTTCTTCATCCTGTGCTTCTCTCTAGCTTTAACCTTTCCTGAGCAGTCCTTTGTCTTTCTGCCTGTATATTGCATCTGTAAATGGGAATTACGGAAGTATAAATATTATGCTAAGGAAAAACAGAAATATTTTTTCTCTTGTTTTTCAGCACAGGAGGATGGGAAAAAAGGCAGCACTTCTCTTCTTGGTTTGGCTATTTCACAGCAAAGTTCCCAGCTGTACTTATTCAAAGCCATTATTGTGCCTCTTGGTTGCCAGGATAATACAAATCAGCTGGATGCATTGTGCCTGGATGCATCAGCTGTCACGTCCCCTAAGGCAGGAGGAACGTGGAAAGTGACTTAGCTTCTTACTCAGGTATAAGCCTGGTCCAGCCACCCTAAGTTTGAAATAATAAGAGAAAGTGGCACCTGGGGCTGGTTCAATAGGTGAATAAAGGATTTTAACATTTGTAGCTAAAGTTTGACACAGTCAACTTGCACCAGATTTATGAAGACATGTGCACCCAGAGAGAGAACAGTATTATTTATAGGAGAGTGTCACAGATGGAACAGATTACCCGAGATCATGGCCACATCTTTTTAAAATTCAGTAGCAGATCTACATTTCTGTTTCCTCTCAGTTTAATTTCAGCAGGGCTGAATTCATGTTTTGAGATTGGTTTGCATAGACAGATTATCTGGCAGAACATAATACAGATACTTAAAGAATTAGATTTCTGGTTGCCATAATTCACAGCATATTTGAGCCTGTAAAATTTTGCAGCAGAAGGAAAATAGAGAAAAAAAGATGGGAAGCAGAAGAAATTATGCCAAGGTTATTTGAAGATCACTAAAGTCATGGAGAGGAGATTCATTCATTTCCATAGCCTTTGGTCTGGGCCCATAGAAGACAATTTATGAGAGCCAAGGGCTTTGGAGCGAGTTTGTCTCTGCAGCTTATTACAGGCTGTGAGATTACAGCAAGAGTGAATTTAGTGGAGTCATCAGTCTCTTAAACAACTCCTCAAAATGCTTCCCCCTTCTCTCCTATTTTGCTGTTCCTCCTTGGCACCTCAATTTTGCAGCACGTGGAGTAAGAGGCAGATGTCTTTCAGGTGAGACTGGGTTGGGGTATTGAAGACTCATCTGATTAATATGCTGTGGGAAGGGAGGGTAGGTTTGGGGAGAAGAGGTGACACCAGGGAAAGTTAACCTAAGAGTCCTCTGCTTGAGAGCTGCAGGCACTTTCCATTTCTTCTAGAGTTCCCTGCACCTGTGAAAAGAGTGGAAAAGAGAATTTCTTCAGGCCTTTTGGACCCATGAGTATTGCTAAACCCCTGAGAAATAAAACTCTCTAGAGGCCACTCCAGCTTCTTCAGCAAGAGAGTAAAAGAGAAGACACAATTGTCCAACATTCAGGGTAGGACTCAGTTTGAGATTATGAAACCTCAGTGTGGGGGACAGAGCTGCAGTGCCAAGGATCCCATCACGGGTAGTGGCATCCCAACTGAGGCATCCCTGGGGTGGAGGGAGCTGCTCAGTGGCCAGGCACTAGAGACATGCACACCTGGTTGGGTGCCAGCACACAGAGGCATTTCAGTTGCCTTGCCTCCAGCAGGCCACGGTCCTTCGTAGGTCATGGGCGGTGTCTGCCAGACATGTCTTGGGTGTCCCATGGCATCCCAAAGAGCACTAAATCCTTGTGTATGCAGAACTTAGTCAAGCAGTAGGCAAATATGTCAGGGTGAACTGAAATATTTTCTGGGGTCTGCTGGCTGTACTTCCTCAGGATGCAATCCAGTTGTCTGCATATAGGTGCCTAGTGCTGATTGAGATGTTCTTGAGTATCCAAGACTTCCATGTGGGCTGGTACACATGGCATAGGAGCCCACAGGAGACTGATGCCTTATGTCGCTGCAGCTGGGGACCAGACGTGTCAGATGGCACTGAACACCTAATCTGAACTGAGCTCTGTATCTCCACTGACCACAGTGGGCCCTTGGTGCCTAATTCACATGTAGGCTTCCCTAAGTATATTCCTAAAAGTACAAGGATAACCTGCAGCTGCTGGCTACTCTGGGCTAGCTACCCTTACCTCCTTCACCCTACCTTGAGATCAGGACATCATCTGATAAACCCAGAAGGCACTTTCCCTAATGAAACATGATTGTGACTGTAGGGTACATCCTTACATTTGAACAAATGAGGCAAAAATAGCTGAATATGGACCAAAACTTTAATTCTTTTCTTAGGCAAAATAATGTTCAGAGTTGTTGGCAGTGCTGGTGAAGACCATTACTTCACATTGAATAATTATTTAATACTGTGTAATCATGCTAAGATACTGCAGTCATTTCCCAGGCACTAATCTCTAACCATAGAGAAGGATAAATTGACTAACATCCATTGATTTGTTTGTGACAGTATTTAAAAAGTAGAAGTTATCAAAGTGGTGTTTTGAGCAACATGACTTCACTGATTATATATCTCATCTATCTTGCTAGGTTGATTTCCCTCTATATTATTAACTCTGAAACTTGGTTTCTTCTAACAAAGAGTTATTCTAAATCCATTTTTTCCATTACACAGTTATTTCCATCTGTTTTTTGCACATGTACTGGTTACAGCTGAAAAGTCAGTGTTGGCAACATGGTGTTATGTGAAGAGCCAAATATAGGAAATGAGGTACCCCAAAACGCTGACTGATTAGTGACAGACACCTTTCATATACTGCAACCATGCTGGAGAAATCAATGTCACAAGGACACCGTATCACCTGGAGCATTTTCTTCACATCTCAAAGACCCCCTGTGTGGGGTCTGTACCAGTGGGGCACTGAAGCCATGGCAGACTAACTCCAGTCATCCAGAAGTAAGGTCCAGGCTAAGCTTTTGAAATAGCCTCCATCAATGGCCAGAGAGGCAGAGGAAGACATTTAAAGGGTGATTCACTTCCTCCATGACTAGAGAGAACTTAATCTTTAACTGAGGCTGGAAGTCTAACATTTAGACAGCTGAAGTTACATGAGATGGATACATGCAAAGTCCAAAATCTGTAGCAATATTACTCTGGAGCCCTTTGCTCTGTACTTGGAAAATTGCTGTGTCTGCTATGATTTTAAGTAAAGGTCTTTTGTCAGTAAAATTGAGGCTTGAGTAATAAGCTTGACATTTAAAATTGTCTTAATGAATGGAGAGACCTGGAAAGACCATTTAAAGTTCTATGTCTTTCTATCTGTGCACTGAATAACTAATGCTGCTTTGGTTACTAATTTCTGCATAGTATAGCAGGTTACTCAGCCTATTATCTTACTCATTTCATCTAGACCAGAATTTGAGACTGACAAGTATCACTGTGCATAACATTATCACTGCCATTCTTTCTGCAGTTGCCTTAATTGTGCTTCATTACTTGTACCAGTATCTTGCATTCCAGACTTTAGATAAAATGATCTTACTTTTAGATGTGTTAGTGGAGAGGCTGGTTTGGACTTTGGCATCTCTGAAGACTGTTTGACAGTGAAAAGTTTGCCAAAAGGCAGAAAGATTACAATTTTTTCTTCTACCTGGTATTAACTTTTCTCTAAGTGTGATTTTAGCATTTGTTTTCCATTTCAGTGAATCATATGTAATGGATTGTATTTTGATCATCACCTCTAATTTTGGAGTGAGGTTTGAATCTCCTAAAAGGACCTTGATTTTCAATCATATGAGCCTATGGCTTCTTTATGATGGCACCAAGAACTTTTATTTTCCACCTTGGGTTGCGTTTTACAAATCCAGGGTTACTGTTTTAAAGAAGAAAACTTAACAGAAGTACCAAAACATGGGCAATTGTTACCAACTGTGCCCAAAGTTTCATTATGGTTGCAAAGCATTTTAGGACTCATTGAAATGATCAAATTCTAAACCGCAGATCTTGGCCAGTACCCTTCAAAGCTGACAAATCACTTGAGACATCTTATTTCCTAAGTAAACACCTTGACACCTTGACAAAAGTTGCTGGATTTGGCAAATGTGCCAACTCCCAAACTCTGAAAATCAATTCTTTTCATTCAGTCGAGCTAAAACTCCAGAAACATTGACCGCTAAATGTACTGATCTTAAGTTTAGGAGCAAAAAGGCACACTTCTCCCTTCCCAACTATTTTTTCAATCAATCAGATTAATGAGCTATCTTGGCTTAGAAAGGGATTTTCTGTACAAGTTTTCTTTTGACCTTGAATATTCAATTTGGCTCTGACAAGCAACACCACTCAGAATTTAAATACACAGACTTGGGATTTCAAGGTTTGTTTTTATATTTGCCCTCTTTATCTAGTGCGAAAAAATATTTTACTACAGAATTATTTCTTAGTTCCTTTTCAATGAATATGTAAAATTCAACCTCTGGCAGAGAATGATCTCCCTTTTGGTAGTATGTTTGTAATATTTTTTGCACTCCTGCCCCTCACATCCCAGTTCTACTGAATTTGAACTGCATAAATTTGCAGTTATGATCAACAACAAAAGCAATTCAGTTTTCCAAATGCCTTGCTGAGAAGTCTGATTATCTCAAATAGAAGAAACAGGGGGCTTGTATTTACAAACTATGTGTTGTCAAGATCAGAGAATAGAGTTGTGATATTAAGTTGATTAAGGCTGCTTATGATACAATCTCATATTCAACGCTTAAGATTTTCTTTAATGAGATGAGGAAATGTTACAGTGTAACCCCAGCCAGCAGCCAAGCCCCACGCAGCCTCTTGCTCGCTCCCCTACTGGTGGTATTGGGGAGAAAATCGGAATGGTAAAAGACAAAAAACCCATGTGTTGAGGTAAAGATAGTTTAATAGAGAAAGCAAAAGCCATGCACATAAGCAAAACAAAGCAAGGAATTGATTCACTGCTTCCCATGGGCAGGCAGGTGTTCAGCCATCCTCAGGAGAGCAGGGCCCCATCACATGTAGTGGTGACTTGGGAAGACAAAAGCCATCACTCCAAACATCCCTTCTTCCTTCTTGCCCCCAGTTTATAAACTGAGCATGATGTCAGATGGTCTGGACTATCCCTTGGGTCATTTGGGGTCATTCTTTAAAACCTGTCCCGGCTGTGTCTGCTCCCAACCTCCCAAGCACCCCCAGCTCCCTCCCCAGCCTGGCAGTACAAAAGCAGAACAGGCCTTGGCTCTGTGCAAGCCCTGCCCAGCAATAACAAAAACATCTCTGTATTATCAGCACTCTGTTCAGCACAAATCAAAAACACAGTCCCACACCAGCCACTGTGAAGGAAATTAACTCTATCCCAGCTGAAAGCAGCACAGGAAGAAACCCACCACCCATGACTCCAAAAAGTATCTCTTACACAGAAAGACATATAGCCTATAATTTAGCCCTCTTATTTTGATGTGTAAGTCTGAGAGCTCCATCAGCCACTGCTTCTTTTAAACGCATCTTTTTGTCTCCTTGCTGCTGCTAGTAGCTAATTGGAATTAGTGAGTTCACCTTTCCAATGCCAGAGTCAGCTTTTGGTGGGAGAGCTTATTCTCCTTCGATTATTGGTCATCCTCGGAGCTGCCTGTCTCAAAGCCTGTAGATATGCACTACTTGTACAAGACTGGAAGCTGCAGCATTCCCATTAGATGCCATTCCCTTGCATACCTGAGGTCATGGCTGATGGGTCTATTTGGCACAGAACAGCATGGAGGAGAGAGCACGTGTGGCACCCTTCTTGCCCTTAGGTATGAAGAGACTCTGCTGTCTCCTGAGTGAAGAGAAATTGAAAGGGTTGATAGATTTAGAAGACTTTGAGAGACTTTATGGGCTGGTAGGTAAAAACAGGCTGCTCTCGTCTCTTGAGCTTTCCTTTTCCCACTGCCTGTAACCCATCCTGCAATAAAAGTGACAATGCAGAACAATCAATCAGAAACAACTACTCTAGGATTAGACTTGGATCAGAAAAGTCAGGAAGAATTTGTCTGATTTTTGGAGTAGGAGGCTCTGTGCCATCTGCAAATCAGATCTTCTATGCAGTTTCAGATCAAATTTCTCAAGCTGGTCCTCAGATACCAAGGTCACCAGAACCAGCATGTACTTTTTAAAATGTAGACATTAATCCAAAATATTTCACACTGAGATCAGAGTATGCACAACTGAGATTCAGTGGAAGAGACATGAATATTAAGAGATTAGGAGATGATTTAGTGCATTTGTCTGTTGTTACTCAGAGTGCACCACTTAAGTGAAACTACAGTTTCAGCTTACTTGTGGAATTTTCATTGTGATGTGAATGAAGAGGTCACAGAAAATGTTTTGCCAGACATTTCAACGAGCATGTCCCTTGGAAGCACATGGAAGCAAAAGGAATTGATTCATTGACTGAGTGGATTAAATCATGTTTTAAGCATTAAACTGGCAGCTGCTAAGCAATTAAAGGATATGCCTATTTCCAAGTGCAGCTATAAAGAATATAGCCAACATCTTTTTAAAAGTGTACCATTACAGCATACTTTATGACAGGTTTCAATCCTTTACACTTCATGAATTATTTGCAAGTTTGACAGTGTGGGAAGGCTTTGATCAAACCAATCCAGGGCTTCAACATTTCCCCAAAATGGCAGACAGGAACTTCTGGAGAAAAATGAAATAATTTTCCTCCCTGCTTTGGCCACAGTGAGGGGAGTGTAATTGCTGTTCCCACATAATTTTGTACTGGAATACATAATACAGTAACAGTAAAAGTACATAATACTGGAACTTTTTTTTAATCACCAAGGAGCCAGTATCACAAAGAGAGACTAAGCTGTTCATAGGCATATCCTTTGTACAGGCTGATTAGGAGCCAGACACTATCTGCCAAAGCCAGTGCGAAGCCTCCCTCTGAGCCTGAGGCCCTGCACTGGCACACGAGCACAGCTCCAGCACGGCGTGGGGCTGACCAGTGCCCCACCAGCTTGTACTCACCAGAGACACTTCTGTGTCTTTTTTGTTATCAGAGACTTTGGTCGTGGGGATGAACTTCCCAAACTCAACACAGCCTGGCAGTATCTTGACAAGATACTGTGTCTGTCTGCCTGTTAGGTTCAAAATACGTTTTTGCTATTAATTTTCAAAATGTTTTTCAGTAATTGTACCTCTTGCCTTCTTTTCCCTGACATTTCTTTGGTGAAATAGAAGGGTCTGTAGCTGTCTGTTTGAAGAAAATCCCTTCCCTGCTTCTGAAGACAAGCAGACCATACTTTTGGTATAACTTTCCTGTGTTAAACCCTACTTTGAAGAAGCTTATGATTCACAAGACATGTATAAATGCTACCTACCTACTGTTCACCACCTCTTGCTGTTACACAATCTCTCAAATCTGATAAACACTTCTAGGGCTTTGTCATATTCTCTTTGTTCAGGTAAGTGAACAGTCTTCTGTAGGATAACACATAATTGATATAGTTTGACTTTCACTGCAGATTGCAGATTTAAATCCCCCTGGAGCACCCTAGTTTATCAGAGGAGAGAAGTCTTCCATTTGGGAAAATGGGCTTAGTTCAGTACAAACTACTCTATAAGAGGCTAAGAATAAAAAAACAAAACTAAGCTGGAAATAAAGAAAAATGTTTGTCATCAAGACCTTGAGGCAAATAAAAAAAAAATCCTATCTCTAGGCCAGCTACTCAGACAGCTGCAGAGAAAGCACTTTAATGGCAGAAAGGCAGCAAGCTGCCAGAGAGGGAAATTATCCTGTTGGTAGACCCCTTCTGCCCTGTGAGGACTGCACCAGAGATACTCCATTTGGGAGTGCCATGGGAAATTTCTCCTCATGGATGGGAAGAGGCAAGTTAAAATGGAAGATGCTTTAGTCGTCCAGCATGTAGATAACTGGGTTTTTGATGCCAGCTAGATGCAGTAGCGGGAGATCTTGTAGATCTCTACCTAAACTTTTAAGGAGTAGGTGCACTGTGGTCTGCCTTTTCCCATGGCTGTCTTTGCTGAAGTGCTCCCAGTGCCACATGTTCGTACAGAAAGACTGAAAATCAGTCTCTGGTTGTGATTTAGGAAATGAGGAAAAGAAGTCGTGCAGAGTTCATGCACATGGAAAGCTTTTGAAAATATGTGTTCTACATTAAGAAATGCTAGAAATGGAAGGTGGTATTCAAAGTGGAAAAAGTTGTATGGGAGATTAATAAACAACTGTGAGAAACCAAAGAGCTATAGCATCTGAAAAACGTGTCCTCTGGCACAAAGGCATGAAAAACAACATCTTCAGATGAGCGGCAGCGTAGAGGCTGATAGCCCAGGAGAGAAACAGCGAAGGTTATTCTGAGGAAAAAATTCCTGTTTAAACAAGGTGCATGTGCATGTGACCACACACACAGACACAGGTAATTTTATCAAGGCGGGTGTGCTTCCCTGAAATACTAGACGTCTAAAAGCTGAAACCATGGAACAGGTATGTTTGCTTTTAAATTTTAAATTTGAAAGTTGACATAGCAGATACCTCAGAACTGGAAAGGAAAACAATAATTATTGGGATATTGTAACAATTAGGTAAAAAATAATTACTAAAAAAAGAGAAAAAAGAAAAAAGGAAAAAAAAAGAGTGACTGCCCAGCTCTAACAGTGCTGCTGTATATTAAAGAAGACATGAAGTCAAATCAGGTAATTAGATTAAGTGATTGAGTCAAAACACAAAGTCACCATGCATAAGAGCTCCAGACCTAAATACCAAAACCACAGCTTTAAAACTATACTTTAGCTCAGGATGGATGGATAGAATGACTACAATGATATCAAATGCAGGAAACCCAATGAGATACATGAGCTTCTTTATATAAACGAAGTATGTGCAGTATGATTGTATTCGTAAACTGCACCACAGAGCAGCTGGTCAGAGAAAAGGCAGGTGGAACAGAAGCTCTCCACTGAAAATGGAGCTGTGCACAGGCCTGGGTTTAAAATCCTACTGTCAAAAGCACAATGTTCAATTAAAAAAAAACCCTAAAGCAACAAAACCCAACATAAAAATAATTAGATTTGAAATGAAACAAATGAAAGGGTGAAGTGTTCACAGGTGTCATAAGAGCTGTCTGAAAATACCACAGATTTGAACAAATGCATGATCCCTCTCAATAGTAGGAAGACCAACAAAAAAACCCACCATCAAACTGCTGTGGTCCAAGATTGAGGTAAGGCCATCCTTAAAAAATTAGCATGGGAGCTGAGGCAATCTGGTTCATATGCTTGGGTTTCCAGAGGGCTTTCAGGAAGATACAACACTAAAGACCCTTCAAAAATAATAAGTTGCCAAGGATCAAAGAACACATTTTCTCATGGATTAATAACTCATTTAAAACTAGGGAAAAATGAAGACATAGATACAGAGGTATTCAAAGACTTTTGAATCTTTGTGGGAGTTATTAAATATCTTGCTGGAGGTGGGAAGGTATCAGACAAGTATTTTGAGGAAGTTCATAGCTGTACTTTTATGTAATAGCACTTCCTTCTAGAGTGACATGTGATAAATGAAACAAATGACTCTTCGTTGCATAAAAGCAGCAGTATGTCAGGACCTCACAGGATTTCATTCAGTTTCTTCTTTTCCTGTCAAGTCTTTCAGCGAAAGTGATTCTGCACTGTGAATACTGGTGTTTCTATTTTTTTCTTCTAATGTATTTGGCTAAAAAAAGAAACTTTCCATAGAATCCACAGAATCATAGAATCATTCAAGTTGGAAAAGTCTGACTATAAAATGAACACTGCCAAGTCCAGCACTAAAAAAACTGTCCCTAAGTGCCACATCTATATATCTTTTAAATACCTCCAGGGATGGCAATGCCACTGCTTCCCTGGGCAGTCTATTCCAGAGCTTGACAACCCTTTTAATGAAGAAATTTTCCCTATTATTCAATCTAAACCTTCCCTGGTGCAACTTGAGGCCATTTCCTCTCATCCTATCACTTGTTACCTGGGAGAAGAGGCCGACCCCCACCTGGCTATCCCCTCCTTTCAGGCAGTGGTAGAGAGTGATAAGGTCCCCCCGAGCCTCCTTTTCTCCAGGCTAAACAGCCCCAGCTCCCTCAGCTGCTCCTCACAGGACTTGTGCTCCAGACCCTTCCCCAGCTCCGTTGCCCTTCTCTGGACACGCTCCAGCCCCTCAATGTCTTTCCTGCAGTGAGGGGCCCAGAACTGACCCCAGGATTGGAGGTGTGGCCTCAGCAGGGCCGAGTACAGGGGGACGGTCACTGCCCTGCTCCTGCTGGCCACACCACTGCTGGTCCAGGCCAGGGGCCATTGGCCTTCTTGGCCACCTGGGCACAGCTGGATCATGTTCAGCCATTGTTGACCAGCACCCCCAGGGCCTTTTCCACCGGGCAGCTTCCCAGCCACTGCCCCAGTCCTATAGCACTGCCTGGGGTTGGTGTGACCCCAGTGCAGGACCCAGCACTTGGCTTTGCTGAACCTCATACAATTGTCCCTGGCCTTTTGATCCAGCCTGCCCGGATCCCTCTGCAGAGCCTTCCTGCCCTCCAGCAGATCAACACTCCTGCCAAACTTAGTGTCATCTGCAAACTGACTGAGGGGGCTCTTGACTGAGGTCATCAATGAAGAAGTTTAACAGAGTTTTACTGGCTGTAAAACTGGTCCCTGGGGAACTCCTGGGTCCCCTTGTGACCAGCCCCCAGCTGGATGTAACTCCATTCCCCATCAATTTCTGGGTTTGGCCATCCAGACAGTTTTTTACCCAATGAACAGTGCACCCACCCAAGCCATGAACAGCCAGCTTCTCCAGGAAAATGCTGAGGGAAACAGTGTCAAAGGCTTTACCAAAGTCCAGGTAGATAACAACCATAGCTTTTCCCTTATCCACTAAGCAGTAGAAGTCACCTTGCAGTGGAAGTTTGTTCAAGGAGGACTTGCCTTTCACAAACCCATGCTGTCTGGGCCTGATCCTCTTGTTGTCCTGCAACAAGGACCAGTCATGCCCCAGGCACTATGGGGACATGGTGCAGAGGCCCCCAGTGCTGAGGGCTGATTGAATGTGTCCTGCTGCTGCAGGGCCCACAGGACAAGCTCTCATGCATGAGCCTAGGCTGTCCTCCAGCTGTGGGAGGGAAGCCACCCACGTGGATATTTGAGATCAATTGGGCTGGTTGGTATGATGCTCAGAAATACAATTTGGGTCTCTTCCATGGTTTGCAACAGGGGTTTCAAACTCTGCTCTGGGTCCAGAAAGGATGAGGACAAGTGACAAAATTTATCTCTTCAGTGTTGAGGAGAATGCTGTGGGAGGCAGAAAGGCTGGGGCTTCATTGACTTCCTCGCTGTGAACTACAATCAATGTAAACCAATCATCTGCCAATGAAAATCTTATGAATGAATTAAAAAATCCCAGATACATGTTTTGTTGTCAATACAACAAAAAAATAAAAAAAATAAAGTAGGTTGTGATGAAAACTTTCAAAATGTGTTCTCCTATTTTGTGCAGCCTACATCATGGAGCTAAAAATGATACTTACGTTTCAGTGTTGCTGTGGTTACTGATACGATTCTTCTGAGTCTTCAGAGGAAATGAATTGATTGTGTTAAGAAGGAGGCTGTATACAGAAGCTAACCTTGGACCTTCATGATGATTTCATTTATACTGGTTTAATTTCAAACTTCCATGGCCTAATCTACACTTAGCCAAAGTAGCTGTAGTTTAATTTTTCTGGTTTTGTACAGACTAGCTAAAACTCTTACAGACAAGACTGAAATTTTTGCCCTGAACTCCCAGAAGACAGAATTTATTGTTCATTTACTATTGCTTCCCAAAGCTCTCCATGAGATAAGTACTGTGTTGAATCTTCAGGTAGACTTTCCATTTTAATTTGATGAATTCCATATATTTAAGAATGGAGAAAATACTTTTTTCTCTTGTAGTAAGGATGATGTGACCACCAAAAATATTTGTTCTTTGTAGCCTTTTCCATACCCTTTTTCCCAAACTCACACTGACTCTATGTGCTATTTGCTGTGATTCACAGCACCACAGGATAACTCACATTGGGAGGGAGCTTGTGGGGTCTCTGCTCCAACCTCCTGCTCACAGCAGGTTGGCTCTGAGATCAGACCAGGCTGCTCAGGGCTTCATCCAGTTGAGGCTTGAAAACCTCTTGGGATGAAGTGTTGGTTCCTGCCCCAAAACATTTCTGAGTTCCTCATACAGGAGAGACAAGGGGGCCGAAGAGGAGCCAAGTCACAGAAGGGGTTAGGACCATATGGAGGGCTGGTGACAGAACCAGGAGCAAAGACCTGATCTCTGGCACTCAAGTTAAGTCAAGAGAAGCCAACAAACTGTTCCATAAACACCGATTTTATGTAGTTCCCAATTTCTCCAGAGGCAAGGCAGCTATGCAGCCCTTCACTGTAGGCAGGCCTTTTCCTGGGAAATGGAATCATATGATGATTAAGAAGACAATCTCATAGCTCTGGTGCCAAAACCACTCAGGCACATTTAGCTTGTGGCTGTTCTGGGACAAGCTGAGTACATTAAAGCAGACAAGATTCTGCATTAATCTTGCTACCTGGTTGTGCTGGATGAAAAGTGGCTTATGGCTATTAGCATGTGATGGTGGAGTGATGCCCCAGGGGAGGAAAGATAAGAGGTGCTGCTGCTTGACGATAATGCCTTTCAGCAATGAACTGCAAGTGGTTTGAGTATGTGGATGATTTAAAATCGGGAGACACGCAGGACTGGCCGTGTTCTCGGTACATTTGTGCCATGAGCATGCTGTGCTGATGACACTCATCTTCAGCTAACACATCAGCTGTGTTCAGAGCCTGCTCACGGCAGCTTAGAGCTAACGCACGTCTTGTCCTAGTCTCACTTACTAATGAGACCATTTGTTTCTCCTCTGGAGAAGGTGAAAGCGTATGCAGTGATTTACAACTAACACAATATTGTAGGGACAGCTTAACTTTATCTAAACCCAGTTTAGCTTAAATCAATTGGGTAGTTGTTTGAATTCACACACACAAAGCTTGTATTGTTTTCACTAACTCTGTTTGGAAATCGCTCTAGCTAAATCAGGGCATCCCCTGGTGTGATATAATGAGGTCTCTCCACAGATGAGTTACACTGATATAAAGAAGCTATACAGGAATGGTCAATGCAGCTCAAAACTGTTTGTAAATAAGCCTTAAGGCACAGCAGATTTAGCTAGCCTGCTCAAGCATTTGCACTGGTTTAATTAATTTGCTTTGTTAATTGAATTCCATTAAATTACAGAAAGTTTTGATTTTAGACAAAGCCTCAGGCCCTGATCTTCCATTTGGACCTGTCAGTAGCACTGGCTGAACTGCTTTTGGTGAATGCTTCATTTGCAACAGCGCAGTGTTGGTCATCACCAGGCTATTAGTGAGTATGACCCACTTTGCAAAACGGTTTCCCTGAAAAGCAGTTTCAGCACTGATGATGAGGTGGTCTCCTATTTACAGTCTCTGAGCTCCTCTGGGTAAGACCAAAGTTCACTCTGAATCATCTGCCCAAAGGGATGTGAACTGATAGTTCCTCAGCTGAGCAAAAAGGTTTTTTCTTCCTCTGCCTTGAGAGCTGTGTGCCCTGCAATGCCATTTCTTGTAGGGTTGGTTCACATAGAAGCTTGGAGTATCTTGGTTGTGGCTGCTTGGCTGCTTCTAGACTAAGGAAAATCAGAGGGAAAGAGTGGGAAAGGAAGAGGAACATACTGGCTGAAGTCAGGAAACACAGCCTTGTCGGTGTCCCATCTGGGAACCATGTTAGGCGGCTGTTCCTTGTCTAAGCAAAAGCTGTGGGCTGTGCTGGCTCCTCTTTAGACACGAGGTGACATTTTAACCTGGACTGGAAGAGACTTAAAAGGGGTTTTCTCTTGAAACTACTGTGAAGATCTGATATTGAGATTGAACCCCATGTTCTAACTCACTGGATCATTATGTTTCCACCTCTGTTTGCTCGTGCCATGTTAAAAACAAACAAGCAAACAACCACCTAGGAGTTTTGTACAAGAGGGTAAGTCACTCTAACTGGGATGGTGGTATAGAGCACAACAGTTTTTTCTGTGAATTGCATAATTATAGAAATGCAAGACAGGACCTTCACATCCCATAAAAGCATACAAATGCAATGTAACTCGATGAAGCTTTCTGTGAATGGTACGTATTTTCTCAGCGTGCCAAATCCGAGCAAAAAGAGATAATCCAATGAGTAAACTGCAGCATTTCCTTGGAAATGACTCCCAATTCCTGCTTCAGGAGATTTCACTGGCAGTGATGACGGCACCTCTTCTGAGGGTGTAGAAATTACCTGTGCCTCATGGGAGTAGCAATTTGGGTGACTAACCCTTGCGTTTTCCTTCTCAGGTGTGCTCTCCAGCTAAGTGACACTTTCCTAGGGCAGCACATCTCTAGGGATTCCTTGTGGCAGTGGCACAGCCATTGTAAAGGAGATGTGGTACATCCCAGAAAACACAGCCCTGTGGTACATCTCAGCACACCTGTTTGGTGCAAAGTGGGAAATACCTGGCATGAAGTGATAACCACGCTGATAACCATGTTTCATGTACTTGCAGCTCTGAGACACTGTCAAGATGATGTAAAATCCTTTCCTTATCCTGGAGCCAGGCCCTCTGTGAGGAGGGAGAGCCCTTCATTTCACCAGTCAAGGGGAGATGGGATAAGACACCAGGAGGAGGGGGAGGACTGGAAAGATTGGGTGTTTCCTGGAGCTGCTGGTACTGGAAATTTTGCTCACGTCGTGTGACTTGCCACTCTGGTGTGACTTCCATCTTCGAGAAAAAAGCGGAGCTGGAGTCTGACGCTGAGGGTTTTAGGCCTTTAGGACGGCACCGTCTAGCGGGCCCTGTGAGTACTGCAGGCCGCGGCTGCAGACAGGCCGTGAGGGGAGAGGGGAGGAGAGGAGAGGGGAGGACAGGACAGGACAGGACAGGACAGGACAGGAGCTGAAATTGTTGAGATTTGCCACTGCAGATGCTGAAGATGGAGGGGAGGGAGAGTGCTGAAGTCCACAGACCTGTGCAGTGCTCCTGTGCCTGCAGAGGTGTTGGCCAAGATGTGGAATAGCAATTTCAGGGTCAGAGGATGGAAGAGGTAAAAATTACTCACTGAGAAAAAACAAACTTGGAAAGCCCTGAACCACCGAATGTTATTTTGAAGTTGTCTCTGCTTTGAGTGGACACTGGACTACATGACCAGCAGAGGTGCACTGCAGTCTAAGTTATTTTGTGATTCTAATTTTGCTCTATGTCTGCATTTTAAAACAGAATTCTCCTTTGATAATATACAATCTTTTGGGAATCATATTACTGGCATTAGCCTCATAAAACTGACCGGTTACTTCTCTAAAGCACTGACACATCTGTCTGTAGCATGGGCACATTTCAAATGTTACTGAAGTCATCTTCCTTCCTTGGAATCACAGACATTTTCTGACAGCTTTGGAAAAGAAAGACCATACTGCAGGGTACAGCTGTCAAATTAGGGCTTTGAACATTGACTGCATTCTTGAAACTATGTTTTAAGAAGTAGAAAAACATATTTGCTGATCACACAAGTGGCCCCACATGGGGCAGAAATGAAACAGTTTAAATTTCAGGGAGAAGGACACAGTGGGTATTTCCTGGCTCTGCAGAGTTCATAGCAGTAGTACTTCTCCATGTAAGCAAGAAGATACACAGATTTCTGGAAAGACAGCAAGTGCATGTTTCAGGAACACTTACAGTGAGTAATAGTTGAACTTCTGTAAAAAAGCTGTGAGGTCAGTCAGTGCCTTCTGTTAGCAAAAGCAATAGGTGGAGGAAAGGCTTAGTTCATTTTTGAGATCGATTGGACTTGACAGCTCAAAGTGTAGGTGACATTGTTTGTCTCCCCTTTCTGCTGTGAAAAAGTGGTCCAAAAAGAGGTTTTGTTCCCTGGGCTTTGGGGTTATCCATGACTATTTGAGGGTGCAGCGACTGAACAGTGACTCTCAGTGCAAGCACATGAGAGTGAATTGCAGCAGGGCTGGGCCATGTTGCACAGGCCAGGATGCCCTGCTCAGTCCCACCCTCCTCCCCTGTGCCCACAGTGGGTATAGGATTTACCATTTCCCCCATGTTTCAGACACAATTTGGAATAGCTGCCTATGCTTAAGTTCATAGAGGCATCAGGAAAAGAAACCGTTGTGATCATTCTGCATAACCAAGGCATAAGAGGCTGGGAGAGGGAAAAGAAACCCACATCTGTAGCTGTCTGCAGCATTGCACAACCATGGTACTTCCTACTCACTAAAGCACACTTGCCCTTCAGTAGTTTCCACATGATTAATGCTTAGGAAGAAAGGGGTGAGCTCTGCAGGGATCTGTGTGATGTGGGGCATGGCAGATGTCCAGATTTGAAGCCACACCATGTATCAAGGCAGGACCACACCAGATTTCTAGCTCTGCTGGCTCTACCCCATCTCCAGGGGCTGGATTTTCTCTGGGGTGTCATATGCCCCTGTGTGCCCCCCAGGGCAGAGCAGCCCCCTGAGAAGGGGGTCAGGGAAGGAGCTGGTGTGAGACTGGTACCTGGTTCCCAGTGCCAGTGGCAGAGCTGGACCTGTTGCCACATGGGCCATAGTCCTGCATCCCCTCTGAGCTGCCAAACTGAAAGTTTGAGAAGAAACAAAATAACTGAATTTAAAAAAAGAAATCCCATCAGAAGCAATATAAAATAAAGGATTGGCGCTCGCCTGTGTCTTCTAATATAACCATGAAATGGAGCAATTTTGTGTATTTATACTTTGATTCTACAGACACCTGCTGAATATTTATTATAGTAGTGTCTCTTGTGCCTTTCTGTCTGTTCATAACAGCTCAATACCAGTGATTTGAGCATTCATCTCTTTAAACTGAAACAAATAGTTACTGAAAGTGCTTATTGCACACAAATTCCCCACATCTTCCACAGAAAAGGTGATTAAGGGACAACTGTAACTCTAGAATATGATAATGATGCCCTGCCTTTGGGAATGAGCCATAATTAATTACCTGCCTTGGAGTGATTTGATTCTTGCTGGTGGGTTTCAGACAAGCTGGTTCCCTGGTGCACTTCTTATTTTCCTTGTCGGAGGAGTAGCATCTGTGTAGTAGAACTCAGCATTCCAAAGCTGGAAGTCCTGGATCTCTGATGGTCTGTAAGTGCCTGTAAGCAAGTGCTTGCAAGTCAAGAACAAGGACTTACCATGTTTGCATGTAGGAAAGGGAAGAAACCAAAGGAGTGATGGTGAGTCACTACTGATGTGGCACCCAAGCTGCCCCAGCACTGGAGGCGAGGCCGCCCCAGCTCAGAGCAGAGCAGGACAATCCCCTCCCTTGCCCCGCTGGCCATGCTGTGCCTGAGGCCCCCCAGGACACGCTGGGCCCTCCTGGCTGCCAGGGCACTGCTGGCTCATGTCCAACTTGCCACTGACCAGGACCCCCTGGTCCCTTTCTGCAGCGCTTCTGTCCAGATGCTCATTCCCCAGTCTATACACATATCCAGGGCTGCCTCATCCCAGGTGCAGAATTCAGCACTTGCCCTTGTTAAACATCATATGGTTGGTGATTGCCCATGTCTTTTAAAATTTTTTTCTTTTTTTTCTTTTTTTTTCTCTCTTTTTTTTTTTTTTTTAATTTTTTTATTTTTTATTGGAAGTGAGAACTTCACAAAAAGGTCTATTTTTCCCCCCTAAAAGTGACACTTGGCCTTGGTGGAAAAATAACCACCTGCTCACTCCTTTGCTTGGGTTTCACAGTTTTGTGAACATGCCTCATTAAGTCCTTCTTGGTCAGATCTGTGGGATGTGGGATGCTGATGAAGACACTGAGGCCATGGAGCATGTGCTTAGAGCTGAGATTGAGCTGAATACCTGCCCTGAGTTCCTGATGATTCCCAGGGAGGCAGCACCTGAATTCTGGAGCTGATCTGGCCATGGGAGCACACTCTACTCTGGTTCTTGCTGGCAGAGCTCCCTCAGGATGCTTGTCCTGATGCTTGTAGTCCATCAGAGTGGTGACCTGCATTATCATGGGGACTAAAGTCAGAAAAAAATCACCATCTGTCTTGCACAAATTTCTGTCTTCTCAGAATGCATTTCCTTTGGATTTGTTGTACTGGTTTTGTCCATTTTTTAACACGGAATGGTGAGAGGAAGATTGGTGTAGCAGATAAGGTCAGTGGATCCACACCAGGACTATGACTAGTTTTGGCTGTGTGTTCAGACAGACTGTCTACTGTTTCTTGGCTGAATTTTCTCAGGAAGTGAGGTTTATGGGATCATGTCATTGTGCTCTCCCTCTGTGCTTCTCCCACTTGTAACTTTGGATCCAGTTTCAACCACACTGGACAGCAAAGTAGCTATATCAGATAATCAAATAATCCAAAATATCAGCACATATTTATTGAAAATAGCTGGAGAGCTTGGTTTCTCATGGAGAGAAAAAAGGAGGTCCTGTTTTATCAGACACCAGGGAACCCAGCCCAGGTGGCTGGGATTGAGAGGGAAATGCTGGATGCTGGGACAATCTGGTTCTGCTGCTCACACAGCTGTGAGGGTCAGTATGAGTCAGTTCATCAGGGAAGACACAACCCAGACCATCTCCAGTCCCTCACCAGCAGGGCACTGCTATGAGCACCAAGTCCTGGTCCCTGCTGCCATTTGTGAATGGCTGCTTTGGGCAGTAGGGGTTTAGAGGAAGGTCTGGCCCCACTGCTTGAACTGGGGTAATCAATGACTGGGCCAACAATGCCTTCAGCATCCAGTGGAGGAGACTGCTGGACCCTAACAAGGTGACTGGACAGTGCAGTCTCGGCCCAGACACTGCTCTGTGCCTATGGTAGTACTTAGGCACATGTGTTCGCTGTACCCATTTTTGTCAGAAGAGGAAGGGAGGCAAGTGGGGACAGAGTGTCTTTCTGTGCTCCAGAGGGGATCATCATCCAGTGGGACTCAGATTGTGCCACTGCAGAAAGGAAAATAGAGCACCAAGCTGTTAATCCTATCACCCTGTTCAGTAACATGTGATAGTGTTTAAATATGGTGTTCACCTTCTTTTTCCCCAAGCCGGGTACAGAACTGAGACAGATGGGTGCAGTCTGTATTGACAAGGGCATTGGCTTTCTAAGAAAGAGTTTCGTTCACCCATCCATCTGCTTGGTATCCATGCAAGAGCAAGACGGAGCAGCTTTTGCATATTTATACCCTTGTTCAGCCTGCAGCATTATGAGAGCCAAATGACACGATCACAGGGACATTTGCCCATTTAGAAACACTCCAGCAACCATGGCAGAATAAATGTGAACTGAATGTTGTAATTTAATTTTTGTTAATCAATGGTAGAGCTTCCCTTCAAGATAAGAAGTGGTTCACACACCACATTGAAGCAGAAAGCATAAGACCAGGCTTAAGACAGGATAGCCTTTGGCAAGGTGAGAGCAGATGTGAACAGCATATTGACAGCATGGAGAGAGCCAGGGATAATCTCAGGGCTTCTGAACCCTTCCCATGAATAGACAGATTTAAATTACTTCTGTGGATAGTTCCCAGACACAGGAAATTGTGGACATGTTAATTGTGGACCTGTTAGTAGTGGCCGCTAGCCACTGCTTTGTAAAAGAACACTCACTGGATTTTTCATGCTGTAGCAGGATATGTGTAACACACTTCTCTATACATCCAAGATACGTGCCCATATATATGTTCAAAAGAGATTATGGTGGATAGAGGCAAAGCAAACACCATGTACAGAGGCAGTAGTGGCATATTTTTTGGAAATTGCCTCTGGAATAACATTCTTAGGAAGGGAAAAAATTCTGTGCAATTGCAGACAGAGAGAGGAGTGAGAAAATGTGAGAGGAACAGCCCTGCAGACACCCAGGTCAGTGCAGAAGGAGCGACAGAAGGTGCCCCAGCACTGCAGACCACAGAGAAGCAGCCCATGGAGGTCAATGGGAGAGCAGAGGTCCACCTGCAATCCGTGGAGGACCCGACATTGGAGCAGATGGACGCCTGAAGGAGGCTGTGATCCCATGGGAAGCCTGCATACAAGCAGGCTCCTGGTAGGGCCTATGGCCCTGTGGAGAGATGAGCCCATGCTGGAACAGGTTTTCTTGATATCCATCAGTTCCATCTTTTTCCACTGGTAAACAATCTCAGTGGCAATGTTGGTGCAGTACTGTGCTCCCTTTGACATGCCTTTTCCAATGTCCCATGTAATCCTGAGGCTGGAGGCTTTGTGGTTGTCTTAACCCTAACTGTAATGCTGATCCTAACACTTGTGGCAGCAGTGCTGGCTAAGAATGAGGCCCAACACAACTGGTGGCCCTTATTAGAAAGGTGTGGAGGCAGCAAGTGGTGTGGTGCCATGCTCCCTTTGGCATGGCTTTTCCAGGCCCAGTGCCCCTCGAGCTGTAGGCTTTGTGGTTTACTTCACTCTTACCCTAATGCCCACTCTAACCCTAGTGGCACCTTGGGTTTTGGAGCTGAGGTCCCCAGCATCGTGGGTGGCCCAGATTAGAAAGCTGTGGAGACAGCAGTATTGATACAGTGATGTGCTCCCTTTGGAATGCCTTTTCCAGCCCCAGTGAGCACATTTCCTGAAAGTTTGAACTAAGATTGACGACATATCTTACTGGGGACTATTTGCATTCCATTTGGTGTGATCAATGCTTCAGATGCTTATTGTCCGCCATAAAGTATGGATGGGTCTGGGCAGCAGAAGCTGGAGGTTTTGAGCAGATGGGCATCCCTCAGGTCTTTTTTTGACCATCAGGTCTTTTTTTGGGTCAGCCTTTACATCTTGTTCCTTTTCCAGCTCTTGTGGTTTAGTTAATTCATGTTGTTGTTCTTAAAATGCACTAAAGTTTGCCCCTCTACCAACACTTATGTTTTTACCTTCAGTCCTCAGCTCCATGATCTGCTGAAATTCACTCTTCTGTTTCTGCCTCCAATGTTCTTGCCTTTCTGCAAAATTTCTGGCCTTTGCCTCAACTTTGAAATACTGGCTTTTTTCCATTAACCTTCTTTTCTATGGAGCAAACAATTAGTGGCATTGTTACTGCTTGGATTGTTTCACAGACCTTATTCTTTCTCTTCACATCTTCTAGCTATCTGTGCCTGGTAAAATTGTTCTGCCAGAATGATTTTTCTCTTAAGCTAGAGGCAAGTCAAATGCTGTTGATTTACGGGTTCAGTAATTGCCCTAGCAGTTGGTACCAATTCATCCATCATTGCAGGTTTAATTTTAACCTCAGTATTAGGTTGGTGTCTCGGTCCCTCCTGCATGAGAACTGCTCTTGTATTCAGTACCTGCATTCTTGATTAAAACCACCCCCTCTGGTCCTTGCTCAGCTTTCTCTTATTCCAGACTGAACACCTGCACCATGTAAGGGAGAGCAACAGTGCCTCTGCAGCCCTCTGCAGCAGGTCCTGCTGTTCTCCCACAGCTTCTTCCCCCGGTGCTGCTGACACTGGGACGAGATCTGACAGTGCTGCAGTGGGGTTGTGATCAGTCCCAGCCATTCCCAGGGCTCCTGTGAGTCCCACCACTCCTGTGCTGCAGTATCCACACAGGGTCCCAGCAACCACCACACAGCTCTGGCTTGTGCTGGGCTCTGACTCTGGTCTGGGCCAAACCTGCTACTGCATCTCCTCAGCAGCAGCTCTGTGCCAGCAGTGACCAGGGACATGAGGAGGGTCAGGGCTCCAGAGATTTGCCAACAAGCAGTCAGAGGGAAGGAAGAACCTGGTGGCTGCACATGATCAGACCACCCACCTCCCCTCTCCTCCCCGCCCAGGGGTCAAACCCCCCCTCTGGAATCCATCTCGGAGGGCTGCAGCCACAGCCTGCACAGGTCTTCCAAAGACTCAGTCATCCTCTGGCAAACCAAAGCTTCAGATCCATGCTGATGAGTTGTTCTTGTCATTGTCCTCACAGGTGCTTGTTGCCAAGCTGGATCCTGGTCTCAAGTGTCTGCTTTATTAGTTCTTGTAAGCCATCTATCACATCCTGCCTGGGCTTGCTCCCCCCGGGTGTGGGTGAGAACCTCTGCTGCAGAGGCTTGTGTGTTTCTGCCTCAATGCTTTAGTAATTCAGTCTCTTATTTAAAATCCATCTTTCCTTTTTCTATTTCTGCAATTTTCTCTCCAAGCCTTCCCTTTATCACTTTTAGTAGTCAATGTAGCTTCAAATTTCCACAAAGCCCATTGCCAGCAACCTCAATAAATCCTGACTTTAGTGTTCTCCTGGCACTGTAAATGCTTCTTCTGCTTCCCCTGGAGCACTTCTTGCCCATGCAGTTCACCAGCTGCTGTGGCTAGGCTCATACTGCATGACTCAGATTCTGAACTTTGCTGCGGATGGAGAGTCTGTCTTCTCCCTGGGAGCAGCCTTGTTTGTACCTGGTTTGTGGTGCTTAGTACAGGAGCTCCAGAGAGGTATGAGCCTCCCCCTGGGGTCACTGTTTGCATGTGCAAGGAGGTGCTGCAAGCAGGACACCCAGAGCTGTACAGAACAAAGCTTGTGGTTACTAGTGAGCTGCCAACCCCCACTCAGCACCCAGCCCCTTTGCTGCTGCACAGCCACCACCTCAGGGGAAAAGAGTTGGTCTCTGCAGCCCCAGGGCACATCCTCCATGGTGCTGAGTTCCCTTATTTCACCTCCCTTTTTGCTTCTTGAGCATTTTATACCTTCCCATGACAGGGCTTTTCTCACAACCCCTTGAGCTGGTAGTGATGCCATCTCAGCTACCCTATGTGCCTGTGGTGTCCCCTTTGTGGCCTTTCCTAGCTCTGTCCTGCAGATGTCCCAAGGCTTCCTGGTAACTCTAATAGCCACAGCAAGCCAAGTCACAGCCATGCAGCCACAAGGTTTGTATCAGAGCAGCGCTCAGGGGCCTGGGTTGCAGACAGCTGGCACCGAAGTGTTAAGAACATGATGACTGGGATTGCAGACAGAGGTTTACATGCCCAGCTGCTGCTGGAGACACTGCAGCAGCTGCTGGGAAGGAAGCTCTGGTGACCCCCTGCTCAGCTCATATAAACAAATGGGTGCTGCTGGTACCAGGTCTTCAGGACCACAACATCTTGTTCCTGAGTCCAGCAACATCCATTTAGGGACAAGGTGGTGTGGTCCACCATGCAAGTTGTAACACTGAGCAGAGACCTACACTGGTGAGCACTAGGAATGTCATTACGATTCTTCCCTCCTCCACAGAACAGAAAGGTTTCCTCTGAGCAAAAGAACTGGCAGTAATTGTGGTTTATCAGCAGGATGTTTGAGCAGCAGTGATTACAGGAGTGCAGTAAATAATAGGACTGAGCTGCAGTGGTGCAGAGAGAACTGGAAGTTGTATGTTTTGTCTGCATATGTAGGCTGGGACATCACTTTTGTAGCCGCAAATCAAGCCCATCTGTATGATTTACCTTCTCCTCCTACTGTCTCCCTTCATTAAGGGAAATCAATCATCTCACTGCTCTGTGATTTACGGCTTTATGTTTTGCTGGGAATGTGTTACCAAGAAAAAAGTGGAAGTTTTGATGTATTAGTAAAATCAAACTTGTCTGCCTAGGGGTGAGATTGAAAGAATTTAGTTTCCTCTTGGGTGAATTCTGATGGATTATAAAAATTTCCATCCTCCCCTCTTCTTTCTTCTCCTCCTCCTCAACTTACACCTGGTTACAGAGAAAGGCCTTAAAATAGGTGAAGGCCAAGGCTCAGCCATTTCCCAATCTGTCAGCCTGTTCTGGCTGTTCTGACCTACATCCTGCAATTACCTTTAAACACTTTAGTGCTCTGTGGCAGCTCTGCATGAAGCCACGGATGGATGGATGGATGGATGGATGGATGGATGGATGGATGATGGAAGCTGAAGAACTGAGTCCCACGCCAGACTGCCCTGATGGCCTCCAACAGCTGAGTATGGCCAGCATCAGCAGTGGCCAACTGAGTGTTCAGTGACTCCAAGGATGGAGACGTCATCATCTAGCTGTCTGAGCAGCAGTGCATGGTGTGGTCAGTCTTTATCTTCACAGGTTCATCCAAAGGAAATCTGACCAATGCATGAGACTTTGTGCTGGCAGGAAATGGAAAGGAGTTTCCCATTGAAGTGAAGGGGGAAATGGCTGGCCAAATACCAAGGTCACAATCTGTGGAGCACTGCAGTCCAAACGTGCTGGATTACCCCACATCCCACACGTTCTCTGCTCTAAACATGGACACAGAGTTTTATTTTTGTGTTGGAGGAACAGGCCAACGGGCAGGTTACTGGCACTGTTACCTCTTTCAGAAATGGAGCCATCATCTCTCCGCATCACATCCCTTAAACTTTGCTAACTAACCCTAGGCAACCCCCCAGATTGCCCTTCATGTACCTCATCATTTTCCTGTCCCCTGGTTTACAGAGTCTCATAACTATTCTGTAGGAGCACCTGGGAAGGAGAGGAAAGGGATTTGCCTGTCACCTCAAGCAGGGACTTCCCTCCACTCCCCCCTGTCTCTTAGGTCTCCTCCTACATGCTGGGGAGAGGATAGGGAATCCTCTATGTCCTGAGGTGCAATTGGCTGGTACTGTGCCTCAGAGTGCCTGGGATGCTCCACAGGGGACACAGTGTCCATGGGCATTAGCACTGTGTGTGGTCAGACCAAGCTACAACTCTGTGAATGTGGAAAATTCTACTTTGCCTCCTGCTAAAAAGACAGAAGATACAATGCTTGTCCAAACCTTGCCTCCCCAGCCACACTTCATGCCCCAGCCACTGCAGCACAAGGTTTTACTTTATTTCCTCTTACGCGACTCAGAAAGAAATAAAAGAAAATTTCTCGATACCTGAGGGAAAAGAGCAGGTGAATTAAATACGAGGCATTTGTAAATTCAGCAGAGCATAACCGCAGCTGGACCCTGTCTGTCCAGGAGGAGCACCCTTCCCATGGAAAGCATGTTCAGAGCAGGAATGTGTCTCAGACAGGCAGGGAGAGGCACACCAGTGAGTCAAGAACCTGTGTAAGCAGGGTCAGTAGATCTGTAGGCCCTGGGCAAGCAGGAACTGTCCAACACCTTCCCCTCACACAGAACCATGGGTGTTGAGCTGTTGAACAGCGAGGATCTTCCTCATTGCAACCTTATCCAGCCCTGCTGAGCAGGCAAGCTGCCACAGCCCCAGCTCAGCTCATGCTTCTCCCCGGAGCTCTGGCAGGTCAGACTGGCTGGTTGGTCTCCATGCTGTTCTCCTCAGGCTTGTCCCCAACCTGGAGCTCTCCACTGCACTTCCGAGCTTCGTACCCACATGCTGAGTGGCCAGTGCCCAACCCCGGGCCCCTGGGTGCTGGAAGGCACATGCAAACCTGGCTGCTGAGACCCACTCCTGGTCCCAGGACTCACAGGGGCCCTCTGGCAGAACAACTGCCACTTCGAATACCTTCTGCCAGAATGGGATCTGCTGTACCTGCCAGCCAAACTCAGAGAAAAGGTCTCTAGGCTCCTTAGGAAAAGCAGAGGAGCTGCCAGTCTGTCACTGAAACCACCTTAAAAGAAACAGAGTTGAAAAGCTGCCAGTATTGACTTTATACAACTACAAGGGTGACAAAGGAAGAATGCTGAGCTTGAAGCAAAACCACTGCATTATCGTGTTCTCTTTGAACATATGTCTGTGTTACTCTACTGAAGCACTTGCTTCATTTACCATTTAGGGTTTAAATTTTTCTAAACCTTGTATTTAAGCCTCTTTTTTTTACCCAACCAACCAGCCAATCAAAAGAAGACACTGGAAAAGTAAAAATTCCCCTGTGGAGTTTTCAGTGTTCGAAGCTCTAAATCCTGTTGTAAACTACGGATACTAGCATTACAATACATCACATTAAATAAGCTGTTTGCATCAAGGGATTCTGAAAACAGAGCAGCAGATATTACTAGATATGTTTTGCCTGTTTCTTTACCAAAAAACAAGTGTAAACCTTGGGTCTGTAACATAAAATACACCATCTAGGAGACTATTGTCTCTGTTAACATTAAACTGACATTTGCCTTATCTCATTAATGTAATTTCATCACTGTACCAAATTTTAAGACTAGGAAAATATTCCAAGTTACTGTGCTAAAGTCCCTATCACTATTCCAAGCAGCACATGGAGTGTAGCCAATGAGCACTTCAGCTGAATGGCCTGTCATTTTTATGTAATTTGTATTTACTTAAATCATTCTTGCCTAAATAATCCTTTTGTCCATGTTCGTGTGGCAAGGGTCAAGTGGCAAGAATTCTTCTGATGGGGTTTCAAGTAGCAAAGTTATTTAGTCCTGGTGATATATTAAAGCAAGTACTTCTAAAAAGTCTTAGCCCCTTGAGACAAAAGAGATTAAGTAGTTTGCTGTCTTTTCTCCTGATCTTGTTAGAAACTGTCACTTTATTTTACCACCAAAAGCAATACTGTGGGGAATGATTTGTGTGGCAACATGTTGTGGTTTAACCTCAGGCAGCAACTCAGTGCCACAAAACCACTCCCTCACTCTCCCCGCGTCGGGATTGGAGAGAGAATTGGAAGAGTAAAATGAGAAAGCTTGTGGGTTGTGATAAGGACATTTTAATAGGTAAAGCAAAAACCACACAAGTGAGTGTTGCGATTTGGTTATTTTGGATATTGTTAAATGGTTTGTTCCCGGTTTTCCCCTTCCCCCGGTGGTCTCACTCCAGACCCCTTCCCCGCCTTCCCCCCCTGTCAATCTAATTGTTAATCTCTGTGAGCAATCACTTATTTCTCACCGGCTCTATTCCACATTGAATGGTGCTGCTGTTCCTCCCCTTGAGCCCTCTCTGGTTGGTTCTTGCCCTGAGTGGCAGCCCCTGGACCCTCCTGGCTTGTGTTCTGACTGGCCAATTTTTGTATACGCCCCTTGTTCCCTCCCTCCTTTTTAACCCTGCACAAACCTCAGATTTCTGGATTCGGTCTCTGACTCTGCCTGCAATAAACCCCTGAGAGCCATATCGGATCTCCGCCTCCATTTTGCCCTTCTCCTCCGGCGTGCTCTGCCACCCTCTGCTGAGGGATTTCCTCCCAGCCTGCCAGCCTGGCTGGAGGCTCTGCTGCCCATCCCGCTTTCAGGGACTCACCGACTGCTGGGGCGAGGCGACCAAGGGTTTCTCCTCTGGTTTCTCCGGGCGAGGGCTGAACCCTCTAGCCGCCACGCACCCAGATGTCACTACATGCTCTTGTAAAAGTCCCTCTCCATCTTTCTTGTAGGCTTCTTTCAGGTCCTGGAAGGCCACAATTAGGTCACCGTGAAGCCTTTCCTTTTCCAGGCTGAACAATCCCAATTCTCACAAACATTCCTTGTAGGAGAGGTGCACCATTCCTCTAATCATCTTGATGGCCTTCCACTGGACTTGCTCCAACAGCTCCATGTCCTTGCTGTGCTGGGAGCCCAGAGCTGATGCAGCTCTGCAGGTGGGGTCTCAGCAGAGCAGAGCAGAGGGGGAGAATTCCCTCCCTGGCCCTGCTGCCCACACAGCTTTGGATGCAGCCCAGGACAGGATTGGCTTTCTGGGCTGCAAGCGCACCTTGCCAGCTCATGTCCATCCTAAAAGGAATAACTGCTGCTCTTCCTGATGCTGGTGTGGCCTTGGAAAGGGTAGGCAGAAGCAATACATGCTTCAAAAACTGACTTCAGCATTTGTCCTGATTTTCATCTATTAAATATTTTTATCCTTGTACTTATATTTATGGTGTTTCATCAAAAAACAACAATGCCTACTGTGCAAATGCATCAAAATCATCACACTCTAGAAAAAGAATCACTTTTGTACATCTGCAATCACTCTCTTCTGTATATAAAAATCAACAAGAGTACAGCATTTTTATTGATTATAATATGAATAGCATTAATGATATAGAATTTGTAGCATTAATATTATCAGTTTTATAATTATTATTAAAGTATTGGCATTTTGGAATACTTTCAGTATATTTTTAATCTTAAAATTCTATGTGATATAGCATGAAAGCTCTTGTAATGCATAACAGTATAAATGCAGAGCCATATATTTTGCTGATGGCACTGATTTATATCTGATGATAGTGTGGACTACTCATTTCAGTTGAATTTGTGTGGGAGCCCTGAAAGCAGAGAATATTTCCCTGCCTGTTTTGAAGGGTTCTACCCCCCTGGACAACACTGTATTTGACCTTTATCCAGGGAGAAAACTGCCAACTCTTTGGGAGGAACTAGAATCTACTTCAGTGAGAACTAAATAATAGGGTATTATGTAAGGTTATCACAGGGTGAAAAATCTAAAGGTGTTGTGTTTATTAATGTAGTAAATAGATAAAAAGCAAAAACTCCAATATGGAGGATTGTTGTTGTTTCTAGGCTTTCTTCTTCTTCTTCTAGTATGCCATATTTTGCAGTAGTAGGCTTCTAAAAGTTATTGGATGAAAAATTCCGCAGTTCCTGTATATGTGACTAAAGCATTTGTCTAACATTGATAGAAAAGTGAAAATATCTTTCGTTTTAAGCTTTAATTGGATGATTTACCTTTAAGAAGACTGTGTTATCTTGATAAGCAAGCATTGTCAGCATTCTACAAGCATTCTGCTGCACTTCTCTGTTGTGTGCTGTGTCTGGGTCACGCTAGTGACCTTACTTCTCTGATAAGACTTAATAAACTATCTTAAAGCAGAGAGTGCTGAAAGTTTCTTTAAAATCACTCCCCCATCAGGGGGAAAACCTGGCTTAGAGACACAGCTAAGTCAGGACCTGGGGTCCACAAATTTGCTGCACCAAAACTGTCTAGACAATTAACATACTAAGGACATATCTACTTTATTTTCAGCATTTCTAGCTCACTGGCACATTATTATATTTCACTGTATCAGGTCTGTCTCAAATTTCTGCAGAACAGGTATCTCTGAGAAGCGACTCTTTACATTTGTGTGGTAATCTGCACACATCTGCAGTTGTGTGATGGCCTTGAATTTAATTCGATAGAAACGCATTTTGAACTCAGCTAGTATAAGTTGTGTGTTGACAGGAACAATTTGTGCTTTTAGACTGTATAAAACATAAATTAAGCATTAGCTACTGCAGTACTTTGTCCACAGATTTCCTACTCAAAACTTTGGATTGTGTTCAGTAATTCTGAAGGTTCTTGTATTCTTCCTATGCTGCTAGATGGACTATTAACAATTTTGATTTGGGTGATATCATTGAGGAAAGCAACTCGGTGTATAACATTTAGACTGATCCTAATATTAATTAGGATGGATGAGGAGTGAACATCTAGATAATCAGATAACCACTAATGGTTTTTAAAACAAAAATTTGTGTAGCATTGTATATATATACACATATATATATATATATATATACACACATATATATATATATGCACTTACCTGGTTTGCAGGCAAAATTAGGTATTTGTGTAGTTGTGGTTCCTACCTACAACTAATCACAGGCATGCACAAAGATCAAGATGGTTTTTGCACTTTGACTACCAAACCTTCTCCACCAAAAATTTAATTAAGGACACATAAAACCCTCCAGCAAAGTGATAAATCCCACTCTAGAAAATTGGCATAGGCATTGGTTGTAACTGGTTTTTTTTTCCCTCAGGAGAGATTTATGGTTGGCTATAGTAATAAATTCAGATAGAGAATGTTCTCAGATGCTGCACCTCAGTATCATATGAAAGTATAAGGTAACCTCTATGACCAGCTCAGGCACTGGGGAAGTGTTAGGCCAGCAAGTTAAGTGTGCCAGGATAAATCTGTATCTGGTATCTGACAGCCAAGTTGGCTCTCTTTCTTACCATGGGAGACAAGATAGACATGACTGTGTTGAAATCTTTCTAAGATTGTAATGTGATCTGGTACCAAACTGACACCTTTTGGTCACATCTATGCTGGCAAGACCAAGCACCTTCGAGGGCTGTTGGGATTATTTGCTGGTGTAGAGATGTCATGTCTCACTGTGTTATAACGAGCTTTCCTGCTAAGCAAACTATTCGTTGTATCAATAATTTTAGGTTGTTTTTAGGTAATTTGGACCTATCAATTTTCTGAACAAGATATCATTGTCAAAAATCCTAAAAGATATTTTTGTTTTCCTAGCCTGTGTCAGTACCAAGAAAAGTAACATATCAGGGGGCGACATAATAAAGGACAGTCTTTGAGAGACCAAGCCCGGAAATAGAATGGAGTCTGAGAAAGTATGTCACTCACTAATTATGGAGAGGCTGTCTCCTAAAGTCATAATTAGCTTTCTATTACTTTCTATTATAACATATCTTTCCTTTATTGTTCCTCAAGGCAATTGAGGATGCTCAAATAACTTGAAATATTTTTCATGTATGATTTTTCTAATGATTTTTAGGGGAACTGGTATAAGCTGCCCATATCTTCCAACCATGGGTGCACACACAGGGCCTGGACTTCTTGAGTCTGGCTTTCCACTGCAGCCAAAATGCCTTTCCTTAGAGCTCCCCTCCCAACTGCAGCCCATTATGCAGCAGGGCTGCAATAGTTTTGCTCTCTATGAAATCATTCACATCTGGGCAAATGGGGCTGGATTTGCAAGACCCTTTGCTTCAGTCTTTATTACTTAAGTATGACTTAAGTGTAGACTTTTCTTGGGATTATAAGGTAGATATATATCTCAGCATCTACAGAAAGAAAAGTTTATATTGAAGCCACTTAATAACACATTATGCTAACTTAAATTCTTCATGATGCTTGTCACAGTAAACATGCATTCAGAATTCATACATTTTGGCATTTTATTTACCGACTAGGTAAAATCCTTAAGTATTAGAGAAACCAGTATTCAAGCCACAAATTCTACTTCCCTTTCTTTCATACCATTTGTATTTCAGTATCATGCTTACATCTAATTCATCTTTTGCAATTTAGCCACAGTTGTTTTCCTTTCTGGGTCAGGAAGGAATGTCTCTGCACTGCTGTTTGAAGAGGGACATACACAACTGCACATTATGAAAAGACTTGCCAACACTGTCAGAGGCACAGAGAAGGATTTACATTAGCACAGATGCAGAACAATAATGGAACACCACTGTCAGTACTCCCAGCTCTCTTAAACATATCTTTCTTGGGTAGTAACTTAATATTGTAGTATATTGTTTTCTGCATTGTTTTTCTGCATTTCTTGATAGCATGAATTTTCTTCCACTTATACACTGTTCTGGTGCTGCAGAAATTCAGTGGAAATAGTTCCCAAAGGTAGCATAGGGTAGATGTTGACCTATATAGCTTGGGAGTGGGGATAAGCTGGGAAGAGTTTGAATCCTCCCAGTGGAAAGTCATTGCAAGCTAGTTAATCTCTTCCCCTAGCTGCAAGCCATTTGAAAGAAGGGCAAAATCCTTCTCCATTAATGTTCTGCCCAGCCTGTTATTTTCCTTGATGGCATAATTTTATATCCAGATTGTAATATATAGTGTGGGGGAATATATATCCTAGAATAGTTGCCAATTGTACTGGTTTTGGCTAAGATAGAGTTAATTTTCTTCCTAGTAGCTGGTACAGCACTGTGGTTTTGAATTTAGTATGAGCATAATATTGCTAACACACTGATGTAGCTGTTGCTCAGCAGTGCTTGCTCTAAATCAAAGACTTTTCAGTTTTCTGTGCTGTGACAGCAAGGAGGTGCACAAGAAACTGGGAGGGAACAGAGCCAGGATAGCTGAGCCCAAGTGGCTGAAGGGATGTTCCAGACCATAGAACATCAGGCTGTCTACATAAACTGGGATATATTTGCCATGAGGGGTGGATCTCTACTCAGTGACGGGCTGGGCACTGGTCAGTGGGTGGTGAGCAATTGTTTTGTGCATCACTTTTCTTTCTTGGGTTTTATTTCTGTCTTTTTGTTGTATTTCTTTGCATTACCATTATTTCATTATTATTAATACTAATGATAATAATAATTTCAATTATTAAGCTGTTCTTATCTCAACCCCCAGATTTTACCTTTTTCCCTGGTTCTGCTCCCTATCCCACCAGGAGAGAGTGAGTGAGCAGCTGCAGGGTGCTTAGTTGCCAGCTGGCATTAAGCCATGACACCCATTCAGTCAGTGTCCTTACAGCTCTGCACGTTTGTCAGCACACTGATCATATGGTATTAAACTGGAGGAGAAGCAGGAAACCTCCCTGCTCTGTGTCAGCTCTCCCTCCGTGTGCCTACAAGTAATGCACAAGGCAGTTTATAATTAGTATCATGACTCACTCAATACTGGTAACTGCAACTATGCCCTCAAAGGAAATGGCTTTTTCATTCCCTTCAGCTCAACTCTGTTTTGTATTAATGGCCCTCCCCTTTTCCCTTGTGTCTCTTCTTCCAGAATTCCTGAGCTGATGTTAAGAAGTATCTTCTAGCAGGTGTGATGGAGAAGACATGTTAGATTTTGGGCCTCACCAATACTCTTCCAACTGTGCCTGCTTCCAGAAAAAAAAAAAAAAAAGGAAGACAAAGCAGAAACAGCAGCTTCCAGAATTCCACTCCTTTTCTAGAAGATAAATATAAATCAATTGCACAACAATATAGCCTGAATTCAGTTAAAGAAACTGAAGAAGACCCTCGTGCTTTCTGAGATCTGTCCTGTTACATCTGTTCTTGATTATAAGAGAACGAAGTTCTGTGAACAATTAAGCAAGTGGCTTTAATAGAAAACTGGAGAAGTAGCAGTTGGTGAGGCACAGAGACGTTTTGGGGAGATACAAGGGATTGAGTGAATACTGAGTTGACTTTCATATGCTTGGGCTTTCTGGTGTCCACTGAAGAGATGATAAGCAAGAAGGATTAAAAAATAACTTTCTAATTTATAAATCAAATATCTGCTTCATGTTCCTATCAAGAAGATATCAAAGAAAAAAAGACAATGGAGATCGAGGATAAGAACAGGTAAAATAAGAAAAAAAAAGCCAAAAAAATCTCCTGAAAGAATTTACTGTTAGGCTGGCGTGTTCTTGCTCAAACACCCATGGTCAGTAATTTAAAGAAGTCTGAAACTTGCCTAATGTTTGTACAAAGTTGCTATTTTTAAAGTGAAATTAATTACTTAAGTTACAAAATAATACTTAGGTGCCAGGTTCTGCTGCGTTTACGTATGAATTGTCTCCATGAAATTAATGAGAACTGCTTGGAAAAAACCCTGTGATTAACGGGTTCATAGTCTAACTTTCAATTTACAGTCTCCTTTCACTATAGGATTTTTTGAAAACAAGTGAAAGAGAAAGTTTCCTTCCTGTGCTTGCCTAACTCTGAATTCAACATACTGTTTTACTGGGATGAATGTATAATCTTGCCAACAGCTAAAATGCAAAGCAAGTTCTTTGTGTGAAGTGTCTAAACAAATTGTATGAGATAAATGTTTATTTGTTGTAAGCTACAAAACATTAAGTTGTAATTAGAAGTGTTCTTATTTGCTGGCAGTGGGCCTGCAGGAAAAGGCCAGCCTCCACCCTCAGCCTTGCAATCTGCAGAATCCCCTGTGATGTGCAGTTCTTTAATGTACAGCCTCTGTTTTTCCCTGTGTGTTAAGAAGGTGGGCTTTGCACTGTGTTAGACAGTTGTTGTTAGCTACAGCTGACTACTCCTTCAGGGTCTGCTCCACTGGCTCCCTGGGGAATTCTGTGAAAATTCATGGAAGTTATATACTTCCTTTGCCAGGTCACTGTGGGATAGAAAATGTGGGGGTTTGAATCTCTCTTTTTCTTGTAGGTTAGTTAACTAGGCCCTTTGAATGCAAATCTTATACATCTGGGCATCTCTGAGGTTATTTTCTACTTCTCGGTGTTTACCCAGAAGAGGATGACCTGTATGCTTTCTTCCTCTTTTCCAACCTTCCTCTCACTAGGCCTTACATGGCACTCATGTTTCTTTTTCTGTGCCACCTGTCCTTCTGTTTTCTGAAGGATAAATTGTAGCTTGTATTTCTGTATGGAACTGTGTTATGAGTGAGACAGAACTGATACAGAGGTGGAAAAGAGCTAGTATTATCTGGAAGGATATTGCTGGATATCATCCACTACCTAATGAAGGAACACTTGCAGAAGTGCTTGAAGTTGTGTCTTTTCACAATTTAGGAAAACTACTTGTCTTGTATTTCCTTCTATTTTATATTTTAATTTTCTCTGTATACAAAGGACTGTTCACTGATGCCTAGAAAATGCTATGACATTTTGGAGCATGATTAGATGCAGTATTCAGAAAAAAATAGGGATCAGTAAATACTTCTTAAAATGTTTAATGCATGTGTAATCTGGGCCCTTTTCGTTATTGAGTTGATTTTCCTCAGTGGAATGATAGTAGCTTCATTAGCTCTGAAATTAAATAAGAAAAATGTCTTAAGGTAGCATGGAGAAAGCCTTGCTTTGATAACCTGATGACTCTGTGTCCTAAACGGAGGCAAAAAACCTAGGCCTGGATTCATGAAGGTGTTTAGGAGCCTACATTAGGCCCTGGAATTAATTTGCAAATTTAGACTCCTCTCTTTTGATGTTTCAAGGTTAAAGTGGATGTTCTAAATCTGACCCTTTTATTGGCACCAGAGGCCAAAAGAAAATACCACCAGTTATTTAGCATATTGCTTATTAAAAAATCTGTGCCAACAGCAGTTCTTGCAACACTGTAGTCCCTCCTATTGCAATCCCTAAAGAGCAATTGAGGAGTTTATTTTTATCATTTGGTTTAATCTTTTTCATAATTTGAAATGTCAAACATTTAGTACTGCTATTTTGTTATTTGTACCATCTGGAATGGAAAACTCCATGATTCTTAGCAATTCAAATTTGTGGAGTGGTGGTTACTGCTCTATAGTTGAGTTGTCTCTTCAAGGACTTAGCTTTAAGTAGTATTTTCTTAAAGGTGGATCAAAGAGGAAATTTAACTTCAGCATTTGAGATTTTGAAATCTTATAATTTATTTGTTCCTTCTTGCATTGCTTTATTTGCAAAGAATAAACTGAAACAAGTTTAATAGGTCTTTCAAGTATTTTCCATTAGAATTTGCTTAGTGCCATCAAGGAACTCACCTGAACACTAAAGCAAATCACAGAGTGATCAAAATCATTAGATGAAAATAAATCTCTGTTCCTAGTCTCTGTGCCCTTACAGGTTTTGCTCGATTTTAGTAGTATTCACAAGCATCCTTTTCTGTTGATATTTGACATCTAGAAACGTGTCAATTTGAAAAAGAAATAAGATAATACTTCAGTTCTTCAGTGTTTGACTAAGCTATGATCATATAGATATTTTGCTCAGAAACTGCTAATAATGTTTTCCCAGGAGGGGTGCAAAGTAGGATTATTTATTTAAACTCACTGCACCAATCTAAAATAAAATAGTTTCATCAAAACACCCAATTTGTGTAATAGATCTGAGGGAAAAACTAAATATTTTGTTTGAATCAAACCCTTCACATGCCCGAGGTTGGGGTTTTTTTCGGCTGTTTGTAGTAGATGGAACTCTAGCTGGAAAATAATTAGATGTTTTGTGTTAGTGGAGATATTCAAATGAAACAGAAACTGTACAGGAAGGGGTGGCTTGCCAATGACTAGCACATGTGTCATCAACAAATGGTAGGCTTATTCTCAAACTTCTTGAAAAGGCATTAGTAAGCAGGGGGAAAGTAAGCTCCTGGCAGTGACTGTAGACCAATGCAATCTGTATTCTCTGACTGCTGGGAAATACCTATGGCACAATGTTTAAAACATCTGCTAGTAACATCTAAGGAGTTGATTTAAGAATGGAGGTAAGTGCTTGCTGTGTCATAGAAGGTTTTGCTTTAAGTTTGGTGTGCACTGTCTGAAACCCAGATGAAGCTGTTGAGTCACTGCTCCTTGCCTGCCAGCACTGCAGAATGTTACTTGCTGCTCTGGAAGCCACTGAGCTGCAGCGGTTTTCCTCTGGCAGGAGTGACCTAGTCATGTCTGCTTCTTATCACACCATACACCCCTTTTGCAGACTCCATTCCATCTTTCTAGTCACACTGACAGGATGGAAGGGACTTGCATCCATCTTTTTTCTGCTACTGCAGTCTTATTTTAAATAACTGGAAATATGAGGTGATTCTGCAATGCAGAATTTTCTGTCTTCAAGGAAATGCTACTATGAAAATGGCTTTCATTTTGTTTTATAAAAATAATTTAATGTTGCAGAGACTGTTATTTTTTTAAAAAATTATTATTTAATATCCCTTCTTGTATGGGTTATATGACTTCATTCTGAACCAAACAGAATTTATTTATAGCCACAGGAGAATTTTTCGTATGTATTTTTAAATCTTAATACTGTTCTGCTTTCAAAAGTGGTTATTAAATTGTTAGCATAGGAACTTCTATATATAATATTAAAAAATCTCAAATCAGACCCAACCCTTCTATATATAAAAGTTGGGGTTTTTTTTTACTACCACAGGTAGTTAAAAAATTCCTAACTGGTAAGGTCAAATTAACTTTTTTAAACATTGTCACGTAAAATCATTTTTAGTAGTTCTGCATAACAAATGTGTACATGGTACCTTGGACTTCGCTAGGATTACCCAGCTTCCAAGTTCTGTTTTCAAATGGATAAGTGAAATTTTAAAATTTATTTTTGTTGTTGTTGTTGCAAAAATCTGCAACCTGGAACATGTTTTTTTT
>VZRO01008585.1:1808605-1894758 GCA_013397915.1 Daphoenositta chrysoptera
CTGGGCCGGGCCGGGCCGGGCTGGGCCGGGCCGGGAGGCGGCGGGATCGGCTCCGCCGCTTCCCCTCGGAGAGCGGGACAAGCGCCCGCCCGCCCATCCCTGCACCCCGCGGGCTCCGGCGCCCGCCTCGGGCCTCTGTGCCCGAGGGGGAAGCGAGCGGGCGGCGGCGCTGCGAGCCTTTTCTCATCTGGTGTCTGTCGTGTTGCCGCAGGCTGGCCCGGGTGACCGTCCTCCATGACTGCCTGGGCTGCAGGACCTTCGAGCTGCCGGCGTCCGCGGCCGTGCGGGACGTGAAGAGGCGGATCGACGCGGAGGCCGGGCTGCCCCCCGCCGAGCAGCGCCTGTGGCACCGCGGCAGAGAGGTGAGGGGCGCGGGGGCCGCGGCTCCTCTCACACCGCTGCGGGAAGTCCCCGCCCGGCTGCTGCCGGTGTCACGCGTGGGCAGCGCGGTGCGCGCCTGTCCTTAGGCGTTCCTCTCGTGGGAGGCGCGGAGGTCGTTTGGACGACCCTCATACCGCTCTTGATGTTGCCTGCTTTTATTAGCTGAGTTTTTGTGTCTCTTTTTTTTTTTTTTTTCGTTTCCGTGATGCTCTCCGTGTGTTCTATCCTAATTTCTTTGGGGAGTTGTTGGGGAGAGCAGAAATTCAGCTGAGAGTGTTGATGTGCTTGTTCTGCCGTCCTGCCGCTCTGGTCAGTTTCAAGACCAGAGTTGACATCACAGTGAGATGAAAGTGACAAGTTAAAAATTGAGGTCTGGGCACAGGAGAGAGTCGAATGAATGAATGAATGACCTTGTTCTGTTGAAGGCATCAACCTGGTGTCAGTCTTTCAATACCACTTGGTGTGCTTCCGGCTGTTCTCTTGGGAAATGGGAACCTGGAGACCTGGCAGGGTGGGATGAGTAGAGAGAGGCAAGAAGGGGAGAGAGAGGAGGTTGGAAAGTAGTGTTAAATAGGGCAAGGGGACTTGCAAATGCATAGAGAGTGAGAGGGCTCTAGGGAAACCTTATTGTGGCCTTTCTATATATAATGGAGGCTTATAAGAAAGATGGGAAGAGACTTTCTACCAAAGCCTGAAGTGATGGGACAAGGGACAATGGCTTTAAACCAAAAGAAGGTAAGTTTAAATTGGGCACGAAGAAATTTTTTTAGGATTAGGGTGATAAGACACTGAAAGTTTCACAGAGAAGTTGTGGATACCCCATGACTGGAAATGTTGATGATCAGGTTGGATGGAGCTTTGAGAGACCTGATCTAGTTCCTGTTCGTGGCAGTGGTGGGAGGGGGAGTTGGACTACATGATCTTCAAATGTCCCATTCCAACCCAAACCATTCTATGATATAGGCGTTGAAAGATATAGGTGTTTGCTGTGTTTCTCAGGAAGCTTTTAAGAACCTGGGGAACACAAGAAGTCTTTGAGGGCTCAGGTTTGAAGCAAACTGCCTATATAGTTTATCTTTTGTTTTCTTGTCTGGTTTTGTGTGTCCTTAGTTTTGTTCTTGCCAGGGCTTCCTGTTTTGGAGGGCAAACTCTGTATCACTTTCTAAAATTTGCCTGGAAGCAAAGATCTGACTGGCACAGAAAACTTATCTTTTGCAGGGAACAGTCAGTAAGCAGACTGTAATTGCTATTATGTTTGTTTGGGTTATTTTTTATAATAAACTAGAATATATATGGGAACATTTATTCTATACTGTAGCAAATTTGAAAATCCTTTATAAACTTTTGAACTCCTCTTTATTTAGATCAAATTATTTTTTTATTTTCTGAGTAGTAGAATATTCATCTGTAAATCTTTTTTTTTTTTTTCCCATTAGAACTTTTATGTGCAATTTACAGATGTTAAATAAAATCCGGTATCTCTTTCTCTCATAGTTCCTTACAGTATTAAACTATTGATTTGGATATATTCAATGTTCAAGTTTCTAGTGGTGTTTATGTACAAAAATCGTACCTTAGAATATTTGGGTACTCTATCCCTTTAATGCTTGGTGATGGGTCACAGCATTCTGGGGATTATTTTTTATTTTAGTGATTTCAGAGTAGTTATACCCAATTTTATGTCTTGAGAAAGTTCAGCTCAAGTAAAATATTTCTGCAGTTTTATGATAAACCCACTATTGTTTTAATCACTATTTAAAACTGGTGTAAGTATAAAAGAATATCAGGTTTTTTTCTTACTGATGTTGTTAAATAATGATTACATACTCTGGACTAGAGCTGTCTTTTGCTTATTAAATGTAGTTAGATTGTAAGCATCTATGTCTGTGTAAACACCAACTGCTTTCTAGTGATTTGTTTTTGCCCATCAAAGTGAGGAAGTAGTCCCAAAATTTGCTGTAAACTGAGACTAATATAATCATATAATTTCACATAATAATATTTCAATATAGTTTCTAATTAGTACAGTGGCCTGCTAATTCTGCATTTGTTGTTCTTGCATGCAGGATAACCTGTGTTGTATATGGGTTTTGTAACACTTTGTGTGTGAATGAGACACACATCATACAAAATGAGAATTGCAGCGAAACCATTATGTGCTATGATTACTGAATCGTTTTCCCAATGGCTGCTAAGGAATGTGTTGCTTAGTTTGCCTCAGTTTCTCGCTGATGTTCCTGGTGAGTCCACTGGAGGTTGGATTAGGTGACTTTCAGTGGTCCCTTCAACCTTGATCATGCTGTGAGAGGTCTGCATGTAGAGGTAGTGGGGGGATGAGGCTGTCAGATTCTTCAGGGATGTTTCTCTGACATACTTTTGTCTCTACACATGGCATCCTACCAGCTGCTTTGAGCTGATATTGCTTAGTTTAAGCCCCCTATGAAATTGCATATCCAGATGTACTTATGGAGTACAGACTATGCACTTCCTGTATGTGTTAATTTTTTTTATGGACATTCACCTTAGAACAATAATGCTTTAGTTTTATGCTTCCAGAACTTCCCTGAATACAAAACTTTTTCAAATGTAAAAACAAGAGGCCATGGCTTGCTCTTAGTATGCTTCTATAGGCATTTTTTCCACCTGATTTGTTTTGATCCTGTTACTAACAAACTGAAACTTCTGACCAAGATCTGTCTTATTTTTTCCTTCAGTTGTCTGATGGTATCAAGATTGTGGATCTTCAGAAGTCTCAAAATCAAGTTTTTCTAAAGCTTCAGTCAAAAGGGTTGAAAGGAGGAGGTATGGAAAATATTTGTCTCTGTTTATAAATTGGAAGCTCAAAGCATTTTCTGATGCAATATGGAGTTCATTGAAATTCTTATCTTCTTTAAATGGGAAGCAATTATTTTTCATGTAAGTCCTAGGTTTGTCACTTGTTCTTTTCATTCTGCTCTAGAAAAGTTAGGCTTCTCTTTTTAAGTGCCTTGGTGTTTCTTTTCTTTCTTTGTAATATAATGTGTAGAATTTAGATTGTTGCTGTCTTTTGGAATCAATAAGACTTGCCTTTCAGTAATGTTGTAGCTGCCTTGTCTCATATAAAATAAGCTGAATACTTGAAAACAATTCAGATACAGAAAGGATATCTTTTCAGTAACCACCATGTTAAAAAATATAACACTGGTGAAAATCTCTGGATTTCTTCTGTTGTTTTTAGGGTTTTTTCTTTGATAATTTGGTTTCCTTTTGATTCTGTCTGTTTTTACATTTTTATTAAAGGAAACAGAAGGTGTATATTTTCATATGGTATCTTGATAACTGAATATCTTCAGAAATGCTCTAATTAAAATCTGTCATTATTATTTTATTTGGTTGCTAGCATTAATATTCTTCTCACAATAACTTTATTGTAAGGCAATGACATAAATGCTAATGGGATGATAGAACAAAGAAGGAAACCCTTCTTTTAATACAGCTGTTTTATTTGGTCTCACAAAATATTGTATTTCTTAGCCTGTTCAAGCCATAAATGTACTGGATTATGGATTTTTGCTGACAGAGGGAAGTTTGTATATTAGCAGGAAGTTCATGGTCACATTCTCTAGAACCTAAAGTGATTAGAAAACACCTGTAAAAATGGACTTCATGGTTCTATGACATCAAATGCTTTTCTTTCTGTCATTCTTGACTGCCTGCTCTGATGTTTTGCTGTGTGTAGGCTGTGGTAGACTAAATAAAAAGAGTCTTGTTTTCTGCCATGCTAGTGTATAGAGAATATTAGTGTAGTGGCCCTAAGAAATCTTTCATGGGAAAGAAAAACTGGCACTGTATTTTTGTGCTTAGAAATGGAGATTTTCTTAGAGATTTCACTTTAAGCAGTCTATGTCTAGATAAAGTGCCTAACTTTTCCTGGCCCACATTTCTGATGTAAGTCAATCTAAAATATCTGAAGGTTTTAGTATCAGCCTTTTGTGTTCATTCTGGAATCTTTCAGTTCAGAGATTTTTCCTTACAGCAGGTGAATCAAGAAATGTCCTAAATTTCTGACTTGGAAGTGCATGGTCAGTAGGACCAAGCACATGGTTTGCTGAGTTACTCTGAAGCTCATCCATGTCCCCTTTGTGCTCATTCATCGCTGGTGTCTGTCAAATAATGCATAACCTTTTCATGTGATAACAGAATAATTCATGTTGGAAGGGACATCAGGAGGTTTTTACTCCAGCCTTCTGCTCAAAGTGTGGCCAGCTCTGAGCTCAGACCGGGTTGCTTGAGGGTTGATCTGGTTGAGCTTGGAAAGCCTCAGAGGATGGAGACTGCACAGAATCTCTGGGCTCCTAAGTTCTTGACTGCCTTTATGGTGGAACAAGTTTCTCCTTGAAATTTGTGGTACCAGTTTTGTGTTAACTATGACAAGCTCTAATACTCAAGAAAAATCAGTTCAGCCTTTGATAGGATGCAGTAAATAATGATCTATAGCCAGAGTAATTGTTGTGACATACATAGAGCAGCTCTGCTCTTAGATTTAAAGAGAACAAAGTCTATCTTCATTCCTATCACTTAAAAGTTATTTGTCTGTTTTTGTGGTTCCCATGGTGAATGAAATGTGTTGTTTAAACACTTCCACCTGCCTGCCCAACTTAGAGAAGATCAGTTTCTTGATTTTAGATAATTTCTGTTGATCAGTTCGCCTTATTTTGGAAGTATGCACATTGCATTTTGACTTTCATATACTTCTGTACACTGTAAAAATGACAAAAGTTATGAAATATTTCAGACACATTCAGCTGTCAGTTGCAATTTCTTGCTTATTTTTTCATTGAGGCTATTAAATTACCTTAAATAAAGTGACACAAGAAAATTTTGAAAGAGAAAGTATTTGATGTTTTTACTTGATGTTTTCTCAGCAAATAGAACTCTTATTTGCCCCCTGTTTTCCACTTTGCTTTTTTCCCTAGTGTTTTATTACAGAATATACATAATATGTGTGTTTGAATCTGTGTGCTTCATAAACACAAGCATATGCAGAAGAGAGGGAGAAAATAATTACTTGTTAATAATTTTAAAAGGAAGCTTTAGATGTGGCACCATTAGGGTCTGTTTTCCTTGTGAGGCTGGCATCACTGCTGTTTGCTTGAAGCACATTTTAGAGGTTTGGTTTAGGGAGCTGCCCTTTATCCTCAGACTGGAGCTTGAATTGAAGAGTATTGAACCTTTCGTTTTGTGATAGACTTTTTCTCTTGGAGCAGATGTTCATAATGCTTGGACTCTTTTCCCTCCAGGGTTAGGCCCTGGCAACACCAAAGCTGGCACCAGGTCCATGCCCAGAGTACATCAGAATGGGAAGTGTACACTAGAGCCAAAAGCTCCTGTGCCTGTGTGGGGCTGTCAGCAGGGACCATCACTGGCTGTAAAAGAGCTGGAGCCACTGCTGCCCTGGAATGCTGTCCTGCTACTTAAAAAATAGTAGTCATTTAGAAATTGCTACTTTTGAACATCAAGTAATTGGAATTGTGGTATAACTGTTGGAAAGACTTAGCCCTGAAATTTATTTAATCTGCATATGAAACCGCTCATTGACTTCAACATCAAAACTGCTGTTTTAATTTTTTTAATTAAAAGATTTATAATGTAGTATTTTCACAGTTGATTTTGGAAAGACAAGATTTTGCAATAACAGGCCTTAAGTTAGTTTAAAGAAATTATTTAAGTTCGCAGTAATTGTTTAGTGGGTTTTTTAAAATCTGAAATTAGGTGCATAGTAGCCTAATACACAGGGTTTTTTTCAATTTATTTGTTTGGTTTTAGGTCGTTTTGGACAAACAACTCCACCACTTGTTGATTTCCTTAAGGATATATTAAGAAGATACCCAGAGGGAGGACAGATTCTTAAGGTAGACAATAAATAGTATTTTTAACAGTAATTTAATATGCATGACATAATACCAAAGTTTAACACTTTCTGGCAAATCTTATAGTTGTTTTATCTTATATTCACTGTAGTACAGGAGGTACATGTTTCCATTTGTGTGGACAAGGCCAAGCGAGTTGTGTGTTTTGTGTGGTTTTTGTTTGGTTTTTTTTCTTCAAACACTTTTGAGTTTGCTCAGTAGAAGATGACTTGTGTGATTTATAGCTTCTTATGCTAATGTCTGAAGATGGCAATTTGATTTTTTTTTTTTTTAAAGAGCATCTGGGGTAATTAGTTGGATGTTAAACTTCTCTCTATCATGCTTCATCACAGGGGTGGTAGGAAATTTATTTTCTTAGTGTATGGGAATAATAGGTTATAACTAATGGAATTTGGTACAAATATGTCTTCTCTATTTATACATACATACAAATACAAATGTTGACAGATAATGACAGTTCCTGATGTCTGTTGTCTTGATTGCAACCATGGAACTAGAAGCTGATTATGCTTAGTGGGAATGCCCAAGATAAGCATATCTTCAACTGTTTTGGCAAACTGCTTCCTGGGTATGTTCTGAGAAGTGTCTGTACATAGGAGTGTTGCTTACATTTTTATTATTTCTCAGTACTGGTTACATCTGTAAAATGCATTTGAATTAAGAAGGGTTCAGACTTCCTCAACATTTTAAACCCAAACTTTCATTCCAACATGAAGAAATAAGGTAATGTCCTTAGATATCAGATAGGTAAATCTAAAAGTATAAATGATGCTATTTTTATTGCTATTGCAATAAATAAATATTTTTATTGTTATTTTTTGCAGTTTATAATTTAGGGTTAACAGATTGTTAGAGAGAGATTACTACCAGGAATTTTGCTGATACCTTAAAATTTATTTCAGTGTTTTGATTCTTCAGATACAATGCTGTTACCCCATGTACAATACAGATACAATGTAGCAGTTACCCCATGTGCCACAGCATGAATGCAAGTCTGACTACACGGTCATTTCCATACTTACTATTTTATATTTCTGGAGACTTTGGGCTATCTTTCTGTGTCTTCATGAAGTACTATCATGATTGGTCTTTTAGATGAAGAACTGCATATAAATATCTTGTAAAGAATCTTTAAACATTTGTTATTTATGCTTAACTGTAGGTATATTTCTTGCTATCTCATAATACTTCAAAATTATGTAAAAGTGACAATATAATATGCATTATAGACTGAACATACTGTCACAAACTGCAAAATCAAAGGGTTATAATTTTGGAACCAGATATTAGATAACAGTGAGGTTATTTTAGTCTCAGCAGTATATTTGAATGCAAGCTAATCTGAAATACTTGCTGCTAGCTGATGCATTTTTTAAGTACAAGTTCATCTTGCTATCAAGTCTTTTATGCATAACTGAATGAAATTATGTCTATGAATACATTGTATGTGATATATCTATGTTGCTTTTTAATTCAGCTGAAATACTTGCTTATGCCAAGCTTGCACACACCCACATAAATATACACACGTGTTTATGTGTCTGGAGCCCTGATACACTGTGATGATTCAGTGTAAACAGAGTATTGTGTGAGGCTGTAATCCTGTAGGTATTTATAATCACGCTTACGTGTCTACTGTTGATGAGAACAGGACTGAATAGGCATATTTTATTAATGGTCGTGTTTACAGAACTAGTTTACTGACATTTTAGTTTTCCGTAGCTCTCACCACTACTAATACTATTTAACTGATATTCAATCTTAATATAAGCCTCTTTCCAGTCTGTGGGTTTAATTCAACAGGGGAGCTGCTCTGTTGGTTCATGGCTCAGGGAGCTACTGGTCAGAACTGTTTTGCAGACCTTTGTCAGAGGAAGTGTGAGCATCGTGGCCCTTGAATCCTTGGTTCATACTGTGAAATGTTAACTTGAACTTAATTCAGTTGACATAAAGAAGAGTGCTGTGTGAATGGTTGCCTCACTGTTGTTGTACAACTGTTTGTAAAGGCTTAACAATACACTTTGGTAAATTTAAAAATTCTTTTTTTCCCTTCTCACATTTTTGTTGTTTTTAGACTTCTACAGCTCTGATTCAGGGTAATGTGGTAGTACCAGTTTAGTAGCTTATTTCTCAACTTTGTGACTGCTTTTGTATGGTATTTGAGCTCCAAATTAAAATTACATTTATAGTATTTGTCTGAATATTTGTTTCATAAGGATACCTATTCTCATGCAGATAAACTGGATAAAACCATTTTGGTTGAAAAGTATGAAAACAATTACACTTGAGACAATTGCTTATTATTTTCTTATTAAAGTTCTAAAGCCATTGCTAGAATATATATTACTGCATTTTACTTTGTTTTGTTTATTTTTTTTCTGCCTCAGGAACTGATACAGAATGCAGAAGATGCTGGTGCCACAGAGGTTAGGTTTCTGTATGATGAAACTCAGTATGGAACAGAAACGTTATGGTCAAAGGACATGGCACAATATCAGGGTAAATATAATTTTTATTAAATGTGGCCATTGTTCTTCAAAATGCATGTTGTTAGGGGTTAGCTGTCCTGGCTATGGCCCCTCTCAGCTCCTTATGCACCCCCAGCCCACTTGCTGTTTGGGCCACATGAGAAGCAGAAAAGGCCTTGGCTCTGTATAAGCCCTGTTCAATGATAACTCAAACAGCCCTGCGTTATCATCACCGTTTCCAGCACAAATCCAAAATACAGCCCCCAGCTACCATGAAGCCCAAGCCAGCACACCAGTTCTTACTGTAAAGATGACCTTAGCCCTTCACATTTCAGCGTTGTTCAGGCAGTTTGGTTTTCTTCCCCATGCTTTTTCTCTTGCCCTTACACTCAGCTTTGCTCCGTGTTGCCTGTATACTGCAAATCCAGTTTCTTGAAACTTTAATATCATTTTACATCCATTACTATGGCTTTGTGAGATAAAGGTCAGTTATGTATTTAACAAACAAATTAGTTTGCATAGTCATCCTGAAAGGCATTCAGTTGTGATTTGAAGATTTCAATGATGTATGATCCACTACTTCTTTCTTCTGGCTTTTTTCAGTCATTAATCAGTCTTACTATGTCCTCTAATGTGAATTTGTCTGTCTTACTTTCTAGACTCAGGTTATTGTTTTATCTTGCCTTATATTCCCTTCCAGTGGAGGTGTCTTTAGACTGTGACTAGTACATTTTTCAAACACCTTTTTGATAGACTGAACAGATTGAGTTTAAGCCTTGTGCCACATGACATTTCTTTCAGAAGTTTCATTGTTTTCTGCTTTTTGTTCAGTTTTGCAGATCATTCTTTTAAAATGGTGATGTGAGAATTAAATACCACATAAGAATATAAATCTAAGTACCATTTACAGTGGTAAATTAATCTCCTTGCTTTTGCTTTTGCTTTTTGCTTTTTGATTTTATTACCAGGCATAATTTCAGGTCAGCTTAAGTCATAACTTCCCCATTAAATTTGCACATGCATATACTTCAAAGAAATGCTTTCTCAGGTCTGTGAGCTCATTTCCTAGAAATGTTAAACACTAAATAGTTTTCTGCTGTCGTCTTTTCAACTCTTGCCTGTTTATTATAGGGCCAGCATTTTATGCATACAATGATGCAATTTTCACCCCTGAAGACTGGCATGGTATACAGGAAATAGCAAGAAGCAGGAAGAAAGATGATCCCCTGAAAGTTGGAAGATTTGGAATTGGCTTTAATTCAGTTTATCATATAACAGGTACTCTTAGTAGTTATTTTAAAAAGAAAATGTTGAAGTTTTAAATAGTTCAATTACTTTGGATATTCACAAACATTTAATATTTTCTCTACAGTACGTTTTAAAATTAGTTCATGGCTAGATTTTCTTATGAAGGTTTCCTATTTTTCTGCAATCCTATAAGGTATAAATTTGATTTTGAAGGTTTTTGAAGAAGATTGTTCTACTAGCATCATTATGTACTTAGTCCCTTACATTGAAATGAACATTCATTTGCACTGGTATTTCAATTATACACTGCTGCTCATTTTATAGAGGCTCATAATATATGGTAGATATCCAAGTAGAAGTGTGGAAGTTCTATCACTAGACTGAAACTCTTTTGCAGGTTCTTTGTATAATAAGTAGTGATTTTTATTTACTGCTAGAAAAGATACTATGTAATAGAGGTATATGCACATTTACACTTGAAAAAGATAGTGTATACTTTTTCACAAGCTCGTAATATTCAGTCTTGAAACATATTATTCTCCCAGAATGTTTTGTTGTGTTACAGAAGAAGCGTAAGTAATGCTTACAGTCTCCACAGTTATAATAGTATAGGATAAGAGGCAAGTTTTTGCTGAAATAAAAATTTTTACCTTGTTAGGTGAATTTTCAAGACACATGATATTTTTTAAGAATATTTTACCTAGCTGAGCATGAATAAAATGAATACATTCAGTGGTTTGATAATTCTGGGAATTTGTGCTTTTAAATGTACAGGATTACTGTTTGCAAGCCTTCAAGATCTGCGAATGATGAATCTAGTAGAACACACAAGTAGTAAATTAGTTGTTTTTGTTCTTGAAAATACTGGAAACATAAAAGTATATAGTTGAAAGAAATTGTATTTCCTGTTGCTTGCTGTTTGCTAGAATTCAAATAGCTGAATGAGTATTTATATATTCCATTGCAGAATATGAGTGTGCTTGTTTCTTCCCTGTCAGTAAGCACTGAACTATGTTATCAAAATCATAGAATCATGTAGGTTGGAAAAGACCTTTAGGAACATTGGATCCAACTGTTAGCCTAATGGTACCAAGCCCACTGCTAAGCCATGTCCCTAAGGGCCATGTATGCCTGTCTTTTAAATACCTTCAGGGATGGTCACTCAGTCGTTTCCCTGGGCATTACACTCAGTTCACCACAGTTTTAGAATTTTTTTTCTTGCTTTTTAAAAGTTTGTTCCTTAACACTGTATTTTTTAAAAGTACGTTGTTTTAGGATTAATAATAATTGTTGGTTTTTATGTATACAGATGTCCCTAGCATCTTCAGTGGTGACCAGATTGGAATGCTTGATCCCCATCAAACCCTTTTTGGACCTCATGAGTCAGGCCAGTGTTGGAATCTAAAAGAAGATAGCAAGGAAATAAATGAACTTACAGACCAGTTTGCACCTTTCATTGGTGTGTTTGGCAGCACTAAGGAAACCTTCAAGAATGGAAACTTCCCTGGTACCTTTTTTCGTTTCCCACTTCGCCTGCAGCCTTCCCAACTGAGCAGCAATGTTTATGACAAACAGAAGGTTTTGGAGCTGTTTGAATCTTTCAGAGCAGATGCGGACACAGTATTGCTTTTCCTGAAGAGTGTTCAGGATGTTTCATTGCATGTTCGGGAAGCTGATGGAACAGAGAGGCTGGTTTTTAGAGTAACTGCCAGCGAGAACAAGGCCTTGAAACATGAAAGACCCAATTCTATCAAAATCCTGGGAACTGCAATAAATCAATATTGTAAGGGAGTTCCAAGCAATAGCATAACATGTGTGACATACCATGTAAATATAGTTGTAGAAGATGAGAGTGTTAAGGACGCACAGAAAACATCTTGGTTAGTGTGTAATTGTGTGGGTGGTCGAGGAATGTGTACAGAGCTGGATTCTTTAGCTGATGACTTGAAATTTGTTCCTACTATTGGAATTGCCATGTCTTTAGCAACTAACGAGGAGGAAAATGGAGCTGTAGCAGACTTTTCAGGAAGAGCATTTTGTTTCCTGCCTTTGCCTCCAGGCGAAGAAAGCAAAACTGGACTCCCAGTTCATGTTAGTGGTTTCTTTGGTCTCACAGACAATAGGAGGAGTATCAAATGGCGAGAGTTGGATCAGTGGAGAGATCCAGCAGCTTTGTGGAATGATCTTCTTGTGGTAAATATAGTGCCTAAGGCATATACCACCCTTATTTTGGAAGCTATCAAAAGAATGGAGACTGAGAAGAATTCTGATTTTCCATTGTCAGCTGAAAGAATTTATAGGTTATGGCCTGATGAGAACAAAATCAGGGTACCCTGGAAACCAATTGTAGTACCTCTCTTTAAAGACCTGCTCCAGCATACAGTTATTTACTCAATGAGTAATCAGTGGATAAAGGTGGAACAGGTGCACTTTTCTGAAATGGATGAGAGTTTGGAGTACACACAATCTGTTCTCAACTACCTCCAGAATTCAGGGAAGCAGATTGCCAAGGTACCAGCAAATATTGCTAGTGCAGTGCATCTTACTATTTCTGCTGCTAAAGCTGTGAAAAAAGTGACTCCCGCTGTAGTGCGGCAAGTGCTAAGGAAATCTGGACACAGTGGACCTGCTGAAGAAAAGCTTCATCTTTTAGAATTTGTGCTTTCTGATGGAGTCTACAGTGAACTCATTGGATTGGAGCTCTTGCCTTTACAGAATGGGAATTTTATTCCTTTTTCCTCATCTGTATCAGAACAGGATGTAGTTTACATAACCTCAGAAGAATATCCCAGGTATGCTTAATATTTGCAATACTGTGGGGGTTTTTTTGTTAGTGTTTGGTTTTTTTTTTTTTAATTTACATGCTAAAACAGAGCTTCAGACTGTTCTTTGCTTGTCAACAAACAAGGTATGCAGCAGCCTGTATTGTGATGAAATAATGCATAGATAGAACTCAATTTTTTGTTTATATGTGTATGTGTGCATATGTCTCATTTGAAAAGTTTGACACCCATTTGCCACTAACCCTTTATAAAAGAATTGTGTGATCTATACTTTTAAGAGAATACCTCAGGATACATTCCAAGTTCATTTTCTTCTGGGAATTACAAATAGGAGGAGATTAGAAATATGCATAATAGGAAGTTCATTAAATTAGGTAATGATAAGAGCTTTTATTAAACCTAAGGCTTGAGATTACATCTGGCACTTTCTTTTTTACCACAACACTTACTCTCAGTTAGGTAGTACTTTTACATCTGCTCTCCTTTTGTTCTTTCCAGTTAGTTTTTTTCCAATTAGTTTTTTTCCTTGCTTATTTCCCAGCTGCACCAGTGTTCCAATTTGTTTCTCATTTCATCAGCCAAAAGAGCTTGCACTGACACTGGGGAGGGGATAGCAATGAGCAGGCTAACTGGAATAAATGAGCTTGGGCTCACTGGGGAGGAAGCATGACTGCTGCTTTTTATGTCTGTACTGGATTATGAATGTATTAAATACTTGTTAAATCTGGACCATTCTCTGCGTAATCTCTTAAGATGTATGGCTTGAAGTCACTCAGGCACACCAGCTGTCTTACTGTTTCCCCTTACAATGTGATACCTGCATGTATGTTCACAATGACCCCATGTTCTCCTTTGCCTCAGAGTTCCACTAATTTCCAGACCCTCAACCTGAGAGAATGTGACACTTGGCATATGTTTTGTTTCTTTTACTGCTCTGTGGACAGTTTGTAAGGGAAGTAGAGGTGGGTTGGAGTGTGCCCATAGAGGTATTATTAAGTTAAAAAGTGCTTCAAGTGAGGTCCTTACGTAAATTGTGTTTTGAATATACATACAGACAAGCCAATCTTCAAGAAAAGCAGCTGGATGCAGGTAACTTGTCTTCCAAACTTTCTTGAAAACAATTTGCATATCTTCAAGTCTGTTGCTGTTTTTTTTCTGCCGTATTCTAATCAGAATCACAGAATGGGTCAGGTTGGAAAGGACCACAGTGGGGCATCTGGTCCAACCTCCCTGCTCAAGCAGGGCCATCCTAGAGCACACGACACAGGGTTGTGTCCAGATGATTCTTGAGTATCTCCTTTGAGGGAGAACTCCACAACCTCTCTGGAGGTTCCAGTGTGCAGTCACTGCACAGTAAAGGAGTTTCCTCCTCATGTTCATCTTCTGTGCATCAATTTCTGCTCATTGTCTCTTGTCCTATTGCCTGTATCCTTGGCACCACAAAAAAGTGCCTGGCTCCACCCTCTTGACACCCTTCCTTCAGATACATGTAGACATGGATGAGCTCCCCTCTCAGTCGTCTCCTCTCGAGGCTGATCAGGCCCAGCTCCCTCAGCCTTTCCTCATAGGAGAGATGCTCCCGTCCCTTAATCATCTTTGTAGCCCTCTGCTGGACCCACTCCAGGAGCTCCATAAATTTAAACCCATAATCTTTCTTGCTCTAAAGAATTCAGGTTATTTATCAGGGGATTAAAACTACTCAGAGCCTGTGACTCTAGTGTCTTTTTCTAAAAAAAAAAAATGTTCCTTAGCATCTGTTGTGAGATGATTTATCTTTTGTTGTTCTTTCACTTTGTTACTCCTTCCGGAAGTTAAGCTGGTATACTAATACAGAAAACATCCCCATGGTGAGACTAACAAATTAGAGTTTGTTAGTCTCATCATGGCTGCTTCAGACTAGTTATAGGATACTTTTTTTGAAACTTAAGGATACCAGTATTTCTTACTCTGTTCACATTCCATTGGTAATGGACTTGGTTTGATAGGCCATGTAAAACTGATTCAAAAGCATACTATAACAGGCATAAATCTCCTTGCTAGCTGTGATAAAACTGGAATTTGAAAAAGTAATGCTTTCTTTGCCTCTATTCTTGCCTACATAAAGTGTCTTTAATTCTAATGTTTTAAGTATGATAAATTATGTATGTTAGATGCTTCAAAACCCTTTCAATTTAGGAGATTGGCTCTTTCCTTATTCAAATTTGGAGCCTGCTAAGAAGATAAAATAAGATATTAGGAATTTTCTTTCTGCTAACTCTGTGGAAGAATAAGATTCTGTGTTGGTTTATGTGTAATGAACATACCTGCGATCAGAATTAAACTGGATATTTATTTTTGATTTCACAAAGACCAAAGTCCTGAAAACCAATTTGATTTTAAGTGCTAAAGTAAGAGAAGGGCAGGATGAGACTGACTCTTGGCACAATAATTTGAGCTATTGACTGCAGATCTTCTGAAATCTGCAAATATTTTCAAATCCACAGACCTGTGTGACATTCTAGAATTATGTGTTGTATTTTTTGTATACTTTTCAAACAGAATTCTAAGAGACATACAATGGTAAGTGATTTTTTTTTTTTTTGTTACAATAGAAAGAGGTGACAATAGTTTTTTAATCCCAGTTCTTCTGTCAAAAGAAAACTTGCTTAGATCTGCTTTGAAAAGAAGAGTAGTTGGAAAAATTACTTTCTTACTACTCTCTGCTTCTAAATGTACGACTTTTTCATTTGTCAGAAAATGCCCACTGAAAGCCCTACTCTGCAGAGGTACATGATTGCTGTGCATGCTGCTGTTCTACCGTGATCATTACTGTGCTGCTAATGTCTGTGCAGTAACATAAATAAATGATGCTTTGCTGAAGTGTGGGGACCTTTTTTGTTTTCTTTTATTTTCATGGTGTGCTAGATCACTCTTTCCTGGCCTGGAAGGAAAGTTGCTCTCTGATGACCTGAAGCCTGAGGTTCTTGCTGCTTTAAAAGAAGCTGCCAAAAGCCGAGGTAATGTGTCTTTTGTATTCTCTTATAGTAAAACCAACTTCTGATGGTTCAAACAGATTAGCAATAAACCTAAGTTTAAAGTAATGTCTCTTGAACTTGAATTCCCATAAATAGGATGGCCATCTGAAAAAAAACGCAAAAAAACATTAAGATATGATAGACTTGTTTGAATTGGAAATAACACAGATAAAAATTATAGATGAACAAAAAGGCAAAGGAAGAAGGATGAAAATTTGTGATAAAATAATAGATGCTCATGTAGTAAAATGTATTCAAAGATGAAGAATTTTATTCAAATGGTATTCTTCCACTTAAGACAGTCTTAATTCTGTTTTGTATTTATAGTATTTGCCTATGCAATAGCTGTGTCATGGTTTTGGTGTTGTGTATCATCTCTTATCTCACAATTGCAAGTGATCACTTCTGTTTTAAGCCAGATTAAATCAGTTTAGGTGTTTAGCCTCAAGCATACTGTAGATCATGTAATTTCCTCATGTGTTTCCTGAGTCTTAATTCATAGTTTATGGTTGTGCCAATGTGGACCTACTGAAATACTCCTAATCATGATCAAAAGACTTAGTGAAGGAGTTTGTTGCATCTATAGATAAGATGCCTCTATGTTTAACCGTCTTCACAATTAATTTTTTCGGCATTTATTCTTCTCAGTGTTTGTTTGCACTTACATTTCCACCCTTGTGTTTACCATTTGATTGGTAAATTTGAAGCTTGAATATCAGAAGTATCTTCATGTAAACAAAATTCACAAACCAATTCACTTGTTAGCTCACCATATAGTAATCCTATTTAAAAATAAGCTGTTCTTCAATGTCTAGACAATGTATTTTTCAGGAAAACATTCTTCTTTCTGGATTTCTTTTTTAATGACTTGATTCATCAGAGTTCTTTTTTAGACTGGAGATGTTAGAACTGGACGTAGAATACTATAATTCATGATCTTGATTTGCTTTTCTTTATATTCTTTATCATGATCTTCAGTTATTCAGTCTCTATTTCTTCTGTGTTCTGACCATTTTTCCCCTTCAATCCTTTAAATGTTCTCTTTATTATTCTTTTTGTTGAGTTCTAAAGCTCCGTCCTTTCTCCATGTTTCGATCATTCCTTCAGTATCAAAACCAATAGAAAAATAAGGTGATTCTGAGGCAAGATGATAAATTTTTAAAGTATGGCAAAGCATCTGTGAAAAAATTAGAAGAATCGATTGACTTTTTGCATAGAGTAAAACATGTAAATATTAAAACCAATATAAAATGTATAGAAAATATTAAATCTGGGACTTTAACTGAATATGAAGGACATCAAGATTGAAATTATTATAAAGCAAACCTTTATTTTAAAAAGCAGAACTTTCAAATTCCTATCAGCATATTAGATGGATGTTGTGTGTATTAATGCAGTAGAATATGCTTGGTTTAATTTTTTTTCCCCTACTGCTAATTTACCTCAGTACTGTTCTTAAACAGAATGTAAAGTGTTCAAAGCAATGACTACTTCAAATTGTGTATCCAAACAAGGAATATTTGTGATCTAGGATAGAACTATAAGGAGCTACTGTTTAATAGTAACTTTTAAACAACAGAAATATATAGGTATCAAGACAACCACAGTGAGATGAGATGGATGGAGATTTTATGTAAGACAGCAATGTTAGTACTGAAAAATCCCTGTTCTGTGTGATGAAACCTTGAATTGACTTTTGAGATGTACTTTCCTAGACAATTTCCTCCAAGTGAATGTCACAAAGCAATCTAAAAGCAGGCTTAAATTAAAAACAGAGCAAAACAACCAAAACAAAATACAGTATACACTTGAATACTTCCTAAAAAAGCAGTGGTGACAAATGAAAGAAAACCCCTGTATGTTATTAAACTAGTCCCTTGCTGAGTTGTAGGAAATTCCTTCCCCTCCAGGCTTGGTCTCAGAGTTGCAGTGAAGTCTTTCTAGACTTTTTAGTTACTGGGAAGATTTTAGGTCACCTCTAAGGTTTTTCTTTTGTCTCTCTTTCTTCTCTTCTGGCAGATTCTTTGGATGATATTTTTCTAGGGACTTGTTCTTGGTAGTGTGCCTCCCATTCATTAGAAGAACGTATTTTTGTAAATAAATATGATGAGTATTCTTTTAAATGTTCTAGAAATTCTTAAATTAGATAGTCCTTTACCAGATTCAAGTGTCCTACTTTTCTCTTCATTCTACCCCCTCCTAAATTATTCTTCATTCTATGATTCTGCATAGTTGTGAACTACAGCTGTACTACCATGAAAGCTGTATGTTGCTATAAATAATTAGTATTAGAGGGGGTTTGGACAAGTTTAAAAAACTTAATCTGTCAAGAATTTTATTTATATAGCTGTAGATATTACATCCGAGCGATTTCTGATACAGTTGCAGAAATAGTAATTTTCTTATATTATTTCTTTGAGATGGGATGCAATTGTTTTTGTGTTTGTTCAAACAGATCTTACTTTTAATCTCCTTAAATGTGAACTGTATTTGTCTAGTTAGTAACTGTTTCTATACTGAGTGTATTAATGTGTAGCTCACAGGATGTTTTCTAAAAATGGATTTGATTATATTCTAGCCCAACAGCTTCTCTGGGGATTTTCAGGTATGGTTATTAATTGAAGATGTACTGGTTTGGATTGAAGCTTGATATTTGTGTGAACTTGGTCATTAGCTATTCTCATTACCCCAGCTTTCTTGTAAAAAAACCTTGCCAAATAGAGCCACCAAGATACAGCAACCTAAGATAATTATGAAAAGATTTCTAAATACAGCTGAGGGGAAAATGCATATTTTCAATGAAGAAAACATTGTAATAATGTTAAATTGAAATTATCAATATTTTCATTGGTTTATTTCTATATTTTTAATAATTTTAGATGCAGGAAGATTTCCAGTATCTTAAGATCACATGTATAGTTTTAAAAACAATATTTTAAACTTCTGTTCTCAAATTAAAAAAAAGGGATTTAAGATTAGCTTTTAAATAGATTCTTATTTTCCTGGGCCCCTTCTGCAAATTTTCCTCACTTTCACAAAGCTGATGTGTTTGCCTGTTTTCTGTTCAATAGAGCTAACACAATCCATAGTGCTGTAGGCATGAAGTGAAAGAAAAAAGATTTTTTTCTGAAGGATGTCTATAAGTGCTCTTAATCTTTATTTGGACTGTTGCCTTCAAGAAAATGGGAGTGTTATCTAGATGCATGATGAAGGATCTGAAATTCAAATGGATGTCTTGCTTCCACTTCTGTCATTGGTTTTGATGTGTTGGGAGGTAGTGGTATTTTTATATTCTATGATATTTTACCCGCAGAAGTTCTGTAGTTTTTAAGTATATACTGTCCTAATGATAATTAAGACATGAGTGTAAAGATATATTTCTTCTAGTGAGAACTTTGATAATAAGAATAAAAGCATATAGACTTAGTTTCAGCACTTCCTGCACAGCTGAGTAGAATTTATTGTCAGTTTTAGTTGTGAAATCAGCTGCACCTGAGCCACTTTGCTATAGCGAATCAATAATCTTTCAAATCTATTTGAACACTTGCAATTATAGACAAATAATGGATTAGATTTTTATTTACCACTAGGCAAAGAGGTAGGGTAAAGAATCAACTAAACAAAGAAATGTTTGTAGTTCAATTCTAAATCTCTAGTTGCTATGTATGCCTGAGAACTTTTGTGTTAAACTAACAAATGTAATAACATACTGATAATTTTCAATTTGTTTATATTTTTGTACTAATATGGAATGCATTCGCCTTTAATTAACTCCTAAAAGGAAAGGAAACTGGTATCTGCAGTCCTGTTTAACAAATATTTTTTTTTTCCACAAAAGACAGGGCACAGATTAGACTTTTTTTCTTGTTTTCCTTTTTCTTTGCCCCCTGAAGCCATTTGCTAAGTAACTCTGTTCTGTGATGTTCACAGCTTTTCCCTTTTGCTGTAATTTCAGGGAGGCCATGCACTCAGCTGCAGCTCCTGAACCCCGAAAGGTTTGCCCGGCTCATTAAAGAGGTTATGAACAGCGTGTGGCCTGGGAGAGATGTGGTTGTACAGTGGTACCCAGGCTTGGAAGAAAAAAAGCATCCGTCAGTTTCCTGGCTGAAGATGGTCTGGAAAAATCTATATATACATTTTTCTGATGACTTGAGTGTGTTTGATGAAATGCCGCTTATCCCCAAGACGCTGCTGGAGGAAAATGAAACATCAGTGGAACTGGTTAGATTTAGGAATCCATCACCTATCATTCTGGAAGATGAATCTGAGACTCAGCTTCCAGAATATTTAGCTGATATTATTCAAAAAATTGGTGGAGTTGTACTTAAGAAACTGGATATTTCTATCCAACATCCACTTATAAAAAAATATGTGCATCCACCATTGCCAAGTGCTGTTTTACAAATAATGGAAAAAATGTCCTTACAGAAACTATGCAATCAGGTTGCGTCATTCCCATCGACACATAAAGATGCTCTTAGGGCATTCTTAGCTAGTTTAACAGATGCAAATGAAAAAGAGAAGAGAATTATTCAGGAATTGCTAATATTTAAAAAAATCGAAAAGTCATCTGATGAAAGTGTCCCGGTTTTTACTGCGCTAAAAGGTAGTAAGGTATTACACCACACTGCCAAAATTCCTCCTGGTCTAAGATTTTCTGTTCCAATAATTGACAGCAGTGATGAAGCAACTATTCGCTTAGCTAATCTCCTGAAAATAGAACAGCTGAAGAGCACAGACTGCTTGAAGTTTGTTATAGAAGACATAAGAAGTGATTTTTATTCATATGATGAAACAGCACAGATAATGCAATGGGTTCTTGAAAATCTGACTTTTCTGAAAAATGAGAATACAGATGTGATAGATTGGCTGACACCACTGAAGTTTATTAAGATTTCACCAGAAAAGATAATGTCAGCAAATGAACTCTTTGATCCTGAGGTAGAACTCCTGCAACATTTGTTTTATGCTGAGGAGGAAAGTTGCTTCCCCCCTGTTATTTTTACATCCTCAGATATTCTTCATTCACTGAGACAGATAGGCTTAAAAAATGAAGCTAATCTTGAGGAGAATGATATCTTGAGAGTGGCAAAAAAAATTGAAAGTTTGCATGCTGACTCTAACACCAATCATGATTTGCTGTTAAGAAAAGCTAGAACTCTCTTAACAATTTTGAACAAAAACCATACACTGCTTCACTCATCTGAAACAAAAGCTGCGATGAAAAAGATAAAATGGATTCCTGCAAGTAAGGAAAGGCCTCCAAATTATCCAGGGTCCTTAGTTTGGAAAGGAGATCATTGTAATTTGTGTTCACCACCAGAAATGTGTGATATATCACATGCAATTTTAGTTGGTTCCTCAGTTCCTCTTGTGGAAAATGTACTGTTGGATATCGAAAAAGCACTTGGCATCCCCACCAAGCCCAGCATAAAAGCAGTCTTGAAACATTTCAAGGTCGTAGTTGATTGGCATAGTTCTAAAACCTTCAGTGATGAGGACTACTATCAATTTCAGCATATCTTACTTGAGATTTATGGATTTATGCATGATCATCTAGAAGAAGGCAAAGAAGCTTTTAAAGCCCTGAAATTTCCCTGGGTTTGGACAGGTAAAACATTTTGTTCCCTGACACAAGCAGTAATTAAGTCAGTTCCTGATCTTGATCTCCAACCTTATCTACATTATGTGCCAAAAACTATGGCAAAGTTTCACCAGTTGTTTAAATGTTGTGGTTCGATTGAGGAGTTAACACCAGACCACGTTTCTATGGTCATTCAGAAAATATATCTGAAGAGTGAGCAGTCTCTCTCGGAACAAGAGAGTAAGCAAAGCCTTCACATTATGTTGAGCATCATCAGATGGCTGTACAGCAATCAGATCCCCGCCAGTCTGCATACCCCCATGCCACTGTACAGTGGCAAACTTCCTTATAAACTTGCAATGAAGCCAATTCATGAGTGCTGTTACTGTGACATCAAAGTTGATGATTTAAATGACTTGCTTGAGGATTCTGTTGAACCCATAATTTTGGTGCACGAAGACATACCAATGAAAACCGCTGAGTGGTTAAATGTCCCGTGCCTTAGCACCAGACTGATTAATCCAGAAAATATGGGATTTGAGCAATCTGGGCAAAGAGAGCCTCTGACTGTGAGAATTAAAAACATATTGGAAGAATACCCTTCCATTTCAGATATCTTTAAGGAGCTTCTTCAAAACGCTGACGATGCTAATGCAACGGAATGTAATTTCCTAATTGACATGAGACGAAATATGGATATAAGAGAGAACCTTCTGGATCCAGGAATGGCAGCATGTCACGGTCCAGCTTTGTGGTCGTTCAATAATTCTGAGTTTTCTGACTCTGATTTCCTAAATATAACTCGATTAGGAGAGTCTCTAAAAAGGAGTGAAGTTGACAAAGTAGGAAAATTTGGACTGGGATTCAATTCTGTTTATCATCTCACTGATGTTCCTATTATTTTGAGCCGAGAGTTCATGATTATGTTTGATCCAAATGTCAACCATATAAGTAAGCATATCAGAGATAAATCTAACCCTGGCATCAAAATCAACTGGAGTAAACAACAGAAGAGACTGCGAAAATTTCCAAATCAGTTTAAGCCATTTATAGGAGTTTTTGGTTGCCAGCTGCCACTGACAGTAGAATCTCCCTACAGCTACAAAGGAACACTTTTCAGGCTGTCCTTTAGGACTCAGCAGGAAGCTAAAGTGAGTGAAGTCAGCAGTGCATCTTACAATACAGCGGACATTTACTCTCTTGTGGATGAATTTAGCATTTGCGGTCATAGACTGATAATATTTGCTCAGAGTGTAAATTCAATGGTTTTGAAATACTTGAAAATTGAAGCAGATGATCCCGGCGTGGCACAAGATGTTGTCACTATCAGAAAAAATCTGTGTTCTTCCAAAGCCTTGACTGCACCAAATGTGAGTGTTTTAAAGGAAGCAGTTAAACTCATGAAGGTCTGCAGCAGCAGTACTAAAAAGCTTCCCACTGAAACACCAAAGTCATCGTGTATCCTACAGATAGTAGTAGAAGAATTTCACCATGTGTTCAGGCGGATTGCTGATTTACAGTCTCCACTTTTCAGAGGTACCGAAGATGATCCAGCTGCTTTCTTTGAAATGGCTAAATCAGGACAGATGAAAAGATCAGGTGATGAATTGCCGCAGAAAACAGTAGATTCAACAACGTGGCTTATATGTTCTTGCATGGACGTTGGAGATGCTTTGAAATTTTCTTTGCATGAAAGTGGACGAAGACTAGGCCTAGTTCCCTGTGGTGGTGTAGGAGTGTTGCTGTCTGAAACCCAGGATCAAAAATGGATTGTGAAACCTAATTGCAACAACATAGGTGAAGTATTCTGCTATTTACCTCTGCGAATAAAAACAGGCTTACCTCTTCACATAAATGGCTGCTTTGCAGTTACTTCAAATCGGAAAGAGATCTGGAAAACAGACACGAAAGGAAGATGGAATACAGTATTCATGAGGCACGTTATTGTGAAAGCCTACATAGAGGCCCTTTGTGTTTTACGTGACATGGCAATCAATGGTGAGCTAGTTGACTACAGTTACTCTGCAGTGTGGCCAGATCCTGATTCAGTTCACGACGATTTTTCTGTTATTTGTCAAGGGTTTTATGAGGACATAGCTCATATGAAAAGCAAAGAAGGGATCAAAGTGTTTTCTGATGGCTCATCCTGGGTTTCCATGAAGAACGTAAGGTTTTTAGATGACTCCATACTGAAACGGCCAGATGTTGGGCCATCAGCCTTCAAGATCTTTCTGAAATACCTTAAAAAAACTGGTTCCAAAAATCTGTGTGCTGTAGATCTCCCATCCTGGGTAAAGACAGGATTTGAAGAAGCAGGATGCAAATACATATTATTGGAGAACACGTTCTCTGAGAAGCAGTTCTTTTCTGAGGTATTTTTCCCTAATGTTCAGGAGATTGATGCAGAGCTGCGTGATCCTTTGATGCGTTACGTTCTCAATGAAAAAGTTGAGGAGTTCTCAGGAATTCTTCGTGCTACTCCATGTATTCCCTGTTCATTGGATGGACATTCATTAGTTACACCATCAAGACTGATCCATCCTGAAGGAAGAGTTGCCAAGTTGTATGATGCTGAGGACGGAAGATTTCCTTATGGTACCACTCAGGATTATCTTAACCCTGTTATTTTGGTTAAACTTGTTCAGCTGGGAATGGCTAAAGATGATATTTTATGGGAAGATCTGATAGAACGTGCAGAGTCAGTAGCTGAAATTAACAAGACTGATCATGCTGCAGCTTGTCTCAGGAGCAGTATTATATTGAGTCTTATTGATGAAAAACTAAAATCTAGAGATCCTAGAGCTAAAGAATTTGCTGCAAAATGTCAAAACATTCCTTTCCTTCCTTTCCTCAGCAAACCAGCAGGCTTCTCACTGCACTGGAAAGGCAGTGATTTTCAGCCTGAAGCAATGTTTTCAGCAAATGATCTTTACACTGCTGATCATCAAGATATAGTTTGCCTCACACAACCAATTCTTAATGAAAATTCCCACTCTTTTAAAGGTTGTGGTACTTTGTCATTAGCTGTCAAAGAATTTTTGGGTTTACTGAAGAAACCAGCTGTTAATTTGGTCATAAATCAGTTAGAAGAAGTTGCAAAGTCATTTGATGGAATCACATTGTATCAAGAAAATATCACTAATGCTTGTTACAAATACCTGCATGAAGCAATGTTAGAGAATGAATCAACAAAAGCCACGATAATTGAACAGCTAACAAACTGTAGTTTTATTTTGGTTGAGAACGTGTACGCTGATCCATCAAAAGTGTCTTTTCATTTGAATTTTGAAGCAGCACCCTATCTCTATCAGTTGCCTAACAAATACAAAAATAGTTTCCGTGAGCTGTTTGAAAGTGTGGGTGTAAGACAGGCTTTCACAGTTGAAGACTTTGCTGTAGTTCTGGAATTAATAAATCAGGAAAGAGGGACCAAACAACTAACAGAAGACAACTTTCAGCTCTGCAGGAGAATAATTAGTGAAGGAATATGGGGCCTCATTAGAGAGAAGAAGCAGGAATTTTGTGAGAAAAAGTATGGTGAGATTTTATTGCCAGATACTCGTCTTGCACTTCTGCCTGCAAAATCGTTGTGTTACAATGACTGTCCATGGATTAAAGTTAAAGACACAACTGTTAAATACTGTCATGGTGATATTCCAAGAGAAGTTGCAGTGAAGCTTGGAGCAATACCAAAGCGCCATAAAGCTTTAGAAAGATATGCATCCAATATCTGTTTTACTACCCTTGGAACAGAATTTGGCCAGAAAGAAAAATTGACTAGTAGAATTAAAAGCATTCTGAATGCTTACCCTTCAGAAAAAGAAATGCTGAAAGAGCTCCTTCAGAATGCAGATGATGCAAAAGCTACTGAGATCTGTTTTGTGTTTGATCCTAGACAGCATCCAGCTGATAGAATATTTGATGAGAAATGGGCACCACTTCAAGGACCAGCACTGTGTGTTTACAACAATCAGCCTTTTACAGAAGATGATATTCGGGGAATCCAGAACCTTGGAAAAGGTACAAAAGTAGGAAATCCCTGTAAAACTGGACAATATGGTATAGGTTTCAATTCTGTTTATCACATTACTGATTGCCCTTCTTTCCTGTCTGGCAATGATATACTTTGCATTTTTGATCCTCATGCAAGATATGCACCAGGTTCAACATCAACGAGTCCTGGCCGCATGTTTAGAGATTTAGATGCAGATTTCAGAACACAGTTCTCAGATGTACTGGACCTCTACTTAGGAGATCACTTTAAACTGGACAATTGTACCATGTTTAGGTTTCCTCTTCGAAATGGAGAAATGGCAAAAGTATCAGAAATTTCGTCAGTTCCGTGCTCAGACAGAATGGTCCAAAATCTTTTGGATAAGCTGCGTACAGATGGAGCAGAACTCCTAATGTTTTTGAACCATATGGAAAAAATTTCTATTTGTGAGATAGAAAAAACAACAGGAGCACTGAATGTCCTGTATTCTGTACAAGGCAAAATCACTGATGGAGACAGACTGAAACGAAAGCAATTCCATGCATCTGTGATTGACAGCGTAACTAAAAAGAAGCAGCTAAGTGAAATACCTGTACAGCAGATTACTTACACAATGGATACTGAAGACTCTGAAGGAAATCTCACAACTTGGTTAATTTGTAATAGGTCAGGCTTTTCTGCCATGGAAAAGGTATCCAAAAGTGTGGTTTCAGCCCACAAGAATGAGGACATAACTCTTTTCCCTCGTGGTGGAGTAGCAGCTTGCATTACTCATAATTACAAAAAACCCCACAGAGCGTTCTGTTTCTTACCCTTATCATTAGAAACTGGATTGCCTTTCCATGTGAATGGACACTTTGCTCTGGACTCTGCAAGAAGAAATCTGTGGCGTGATGACAATGGTGTTGGAGTGAGAAGTGACTGGAATAGTAGTCTAATGACAGCGCTGATAGCACCGGCCTATGTTGAACTGCTGATTCAGCTGAAGAAGAGGTATTTTCCAGGCACTGACCCTACGGTATCAGTGCTGCAAAACACACCTATTCATGCTGTGAAAGACACTTTAAAAAAGTTTTTATCCTTTTTTCCAGTTAACAGACTTGATATTCAGCCAGATTGGTATTGCTTAGTGAAAGCAGTTTACAGTTGCATTTATGAAGATTTGAAGCGTCTTCTACCTGTTATGAGAGCTCCAAATGTTGATGGTTCTGATTTGCATTCTGCTGTTATCATCACATGGGTTAACATGTCTACTGTGAACAAAGGCAGACCATTCTTTGACAATTTGCTACAAGATGAATTGCAGCACCTCAAAAATACAGAATACAACATCACAACACGGAAGACAGTGGCTGAAAATGTCTACAGACTAAAGCATTTACTCTTAGAAATTGGATTTAATTTGGTATATAACTGTGATGAGACTGCAAATCTCTACCACTGTTTGGTAGATGCAGATATTCCTGTCACCTATGTGACACCTGCTGATGTCCGATTGTTTTTGATGACATTTTCTTTTCCAGACTCTAACTGCCATATTGGAAAGTTACCCTGTCGTCTTCAGCAGACAAATTTGAAACTCTTCCACAGCCTCAAACTCCTGGTTGACTACTGTTTCAAAGATGCAGAAGAAAATGAAATCCAAATTGAGGGTTTGCCACTCCTTATTACTCTTGACAATGTTTTGCAAGTTTTTGATTCAAAGCGACCGAAGTTCTTGACAACATACCATGAACTGATTCCGTCTCGCAAGGATCTCTTTATGAACACCTTGTATTTGAGATACAACAATATTCTGCTTAGCAGTGAAGTAGCAAAAGTCTTTGACATCAGAAGTTTTGCTGAATTGTTATCATCCGTGCTGCCTAGAGAATATAAAACTAGAAATTGTATGAAATGGAAGGAAAACTTTGCAAGTGAATCTTGGCTTAAAAGTGCGTGGCATTTTATCAGCGAGTCTCTAAATATTAAGGAAGAGCAAGAAGATATGCAAGCAAAATTCGATGGTGTTATTGAAACTTTGAAGGACTGGACTTTGCTCCCAGGTGTAAAGTTTACTGTCTCAGCCAATCATCTTGTTGTGCCAGAGTGTGATGTTTTGCTGCCGCTCAGCATTATGCATATAGCTGTCTTTCCAAATGCTCAGAGCGATAAAGTCTTCCATGCTTTAATGAAAACAGGCTGTATTCAGCTGGCATTGAACAAAATCTGCTCCAAAGACAGTGCTTTAGTGCCTTTGTTGTCAGCGCGTACAGCAAACATAGATAATCCCTCAAGCATTCTGAAAGCCATACAATATATGGTACAGACATCAACTTTTAAGACTGAAAAGTTAGCAGAAAGTGACTTTGAGGCTCTCCTAATGTACTTCAATTGCAACTTATGTCATTTGACATCTCAGGATGACATTAAAATTTTGAAGTCTCTTCCATGTTACAAATCAATCAGTGGCCGATACATCAGCATTGCAAAATATGGGACATGTTATGTCCTCACAAAAAGCATCCCATCAGTAGAAGTAGACAGATGGACACAGTCAACTTCATCGGCTTTTCTTGAGGAGAAGGTTCATTTGAAAGATTTGTATACTATGCTTGGCTGTGTCTCTGTGGATGATCTTGAAGTGTACTTGAAACATCTTTTGCCAAAAATTGAAGGTCTGTCTTATGATGCAAAATTAGAACATTTGATCTACTTAAAGAATAGGCTAACTAGCATTGAAGAAACTTCAGAAATGAAAGAACAGCTCTTTGAAAAGCTTGAAAGCATTTTGATCATTCATGATGCAAGCAATAGGTTAAAACCTGCAAAGTACTTTTATGACAGGACTGTAAAAGTCTTTGAAGTTATGCTTCCTGAAAAATTCTTTATACCGCAAGATTTTTTTAAGAAGCTAGAGCAACTTACAAAACCAAAAAATCAAGCTGCATTCCTTCCATCATGGGTAACTTTTCTACGACATATCGGATTGAAATTCATCATTTCACAGCAGCAGTTACTGCAGTTTGCTAAGGAAATCAGCATGCGAGCAAATACAGAAAACTGGTCTAAAGAAACACTACAGAATACTGTCGATGTTCTCCTCCATCATATATTTCAAGAAAGAACTGACCTTTTTTCAGGAAATTTTCTGAAAGAATTGTCTTTAATTCCTTTTCTGTGCCCTGAACGAGCTCCAGCAGAATTTGTGAGATTTCATCCTCAGTATCAAGAAGTTAATGGAACACTTCCTCTTATACGATTCAATGGGGCACAGGTGAATCCTAAATTCAAGCAGACCGATGTGTTGCAGTTGCTTTGGACATCATGTCCCATTCTTCCTGAGAAAGCAACACCTTTAAGCATCAAAGAGCAAGAGGGGAGTAGTCTTGGTGCGCAAGAACAGCTTGAGCAGGTTTTAACCATGCTGAATGTTAATTTGGACCCTCCTCTGGACAAAGTTATCAATAACTGCAGGAACATATGCAATATAACAACTTTGGATGAGGACATGGTTAAAACCAGGGCCAAGGTCCTAAGAAGCATTTATGAATTTCTTAGTACAGAGAAAAGGGAATTCCGCTTTCAGCTTCGAGGAGTTTCTTTTGTAATGGTGGAAGAAGGTTGGAAGCTCCTGAAGCCTGAAGAAGTGGTAATAAACCTTGAGTATGAATCTGATTTTAAACCTTATCTTTACAAACTTCCTTTAGAACTTGGTACTTTCCATCAGTTATTTAAACATTTGGGTACTGAAGACATTATTTCAACAAAGCAGTATGTTGAGGTTCTTGGTCGCATATATAAGAGCTCGGAAGGAAAGCAGTTGGATCCCAATGAAATGCGCACAGTTAAAAGAGTAGTTTCAGGCCTGTTCAAAAGTCTTCAGAATGATTCTGTAAAGGTTAGGAATGACCTTGAGAATATGAGAGATTTTGCCCTTTATCTTCCCAGTCAAGATGGTAGGTTGGTAAAGTCTAGTATCTTAGTTTTTGATGATGCACCCCACTACAAAAGCAGAATCCAAGGTAACATTGGTGTGCAGATGCTTGTGGATCTTAGCCAGTGCTACTTAGGCAAAGACCATGGCTTTCACACTAAATTGATAATGTTATTCCCTCAGAAACTGAGGCCTCGCTTACTCAGCAGTATTCTTGAAGAACAGTTGGATGAGGAGTCTCCCAAAATTTGTCAGTTTGGAGCGTTATGTTCTTTGCAGGGAAGGTTACAGTTACTGTTGTCTTCAGAGCAATTCATCACAGGACTCATTAGGATTATGAAGCATGAAAATGACAATGCCTTTCTGGCTAATGAAGAAAAAGCAATAAGACTTTGCAAAGCTTTGCGAGAAGGTTTGAAAGTTTCCTGTTTTGAGAAGTTGCAAACAACATTGAGAGTCAAAGGGTTTGCTCCTATTCCCCACAGCAAAAGTGAAACATTTGCTTTCTTGAAGAGATATGGAAATGCAGTAATACTGCTTTACATACAGCATTCTGACAGCAAGGACATAAATTTCCTCTTAGCATTAGCCATGACCTTAAAATCTGCAACTGACAATCTGATTTCTGATACCTCATACTTAATTGCCATGCTGGGTTGTAATGATATTTATCGGATCAGTGAGAAGCTTGACAGTTTAGGAGTGAAGTATGACTCTTCTGAGCCATCAAAACTTGAACTACCAACACCTGGCACTCCTATACCAGCTGAAATTCACTACACACTTCTTATGGATCCAATGAATGTATTTTATCCTGGTGAATATGTTGGTTACCTTGTTGATTCTGAGGGTGGTGATATATATGGATCATATCAGCCTACTTATACCTATGCAATCATTGTGCAAGAAGTAGAAAGAGAAGATGATGAAAGCCCCAGTTTTCTAGGGAAGATTTACCAGATTGATATTGGATATAGTGAATATAAAATAGTGAGCTCCCTTGACTTGTACAAATTTTCCAGACCAGAGGAAAGTTCTCAAGGCAGGGATAGCACACCTACTACCCCAACCAGTCCTACCGAATTTCCAGCACATGGACCGAGGGCAATTCCACCTATCTTTACTGGTAGAGAGAGCCACAAAACAATGTCCTCAAAACACCACTCTCCAAAAAAGTTAAAGTCAAACTCGTTGCCAGAAATATTAAGAGAAGTGACATCTGTGATTGAACAGGCTTGGAAGCTTCCAGAATCTGAAAGAAAAAAGATTATTAGGAGGCTGTATCTTAAATGGCATCCAGATAAAAATGCAGAGAATCTTGATATAGCTAATGAGGTTTTCAAACATTTACAGAATGAGATTAACAGGATGGAAAAACAGGCCTTTATGGATCAAAATATGGACAGAGCCTCCAGAAGGCCCTTTTCATCCTCTGCTTCTCGATTTCAGTCAGATAAATTTTCATTTCAGAGATTTTACACTTCATGGAATCAGGAGGCAACAAGCCACAAATCTGAAAGGCAACAGTATAAAGATAAAGAAAAGTGTCCCTCTTCTACGGGGCCGTCGTACTCCCAACGCTTTTTCGTCCCACCCACGTTCAGGTCCGTTGGCAATCCTGTGGAGGCACGTCGATGGCTTAGGCAGGCCCGAGCCAACTTTTCAGCTGCACGAAATGACCTTCACAAGAATGCCAATGAATGGGTGTGCTTTAAATGCTACCTTTCTACTAAACTAGCCTTGATTGCAGCTGACTACGCTGTGAAGGGCAAGTCAGACAAAGACGTAAAACCAGCAGCCCTTGCACAAAAAATAGAGGAGTACAGTCAGCAACTTGAAGGACTTTCAAATGATGTTCAGACATTGGAGGCTTATGGAGTAGATAGCTTAAAAACTAGGTATCCTGACTTGCTTCCTTTTCCACAGATTCCCAATGATAGGTTTACTTCAGAAGTTGCTATGAGAGTGATGGAATGTACTGCTTGTATCATAATAAAACTTGAAAACTTCATACAACAAAAAGTATAAATGATTTGAAGAGGTTAGGGGACTGTTTTGCGAAGAGTTTAGGTGTTTCATGTGACGGGATACAAATGCAATTGTGCAGGTTATGGAACGTCCAAGAGGTTACATGGTGCCAAGCAGTTTAGAAGTGTAGTGCACGAAGGTGGATGGTACCGACGTACTTAGAACTGAAATTTACTTAAATGGGATTTTTTTCTTAACTGAGCCTGCTGTTAAGCAAACTGTAAAACCTGAATATTTTTTAGAATTTGCAAGGAAATTGAGCTGCAAAAATTAGATGTATGCACAACATTGTGATTAATTGGCATATTATTGAACTGCACTTTATATAACCAAAGCTTAGCTCTCTGTTAGATGAAGCCTGTAATTATAACTCCTTATTAGATTTATTTCATTTAATGTAATGTTTCTGAAAGGGTAATGTCAGTTTTCAATGTACTAATCTTAAGACTGGACATACAGTGAAATGGGAGATGGGGTGGAAGTTAAACTAACTTTGGAGGTATTGCTCCAAAGCGTATTTGTATTCTTTTGTGTTCTGTGGACATTCATGTCACTCATAGTAATGCTCTTATCAGCTGGATCTGATTATAAATTTGCTGCAGTATCACATTGTAAACATTTAAAGGATAGTTTAGTACCTGTAAACTGGTACAGTTATTTTAATGCTGAATAATGGTACTTGATTTAACATGCCACGTCATGTCATGCATTGATTGCGTTTACTTTATTATAAAATAATGAAGTATTTAATTTACTTTTTTTTTTAGAGCCTCTCATCTTTAATGAAAAATGCATGTGGAAGATATAAAATCTGTGAACATTATTATATGGTGTTTTATGATTTCTTTTTGAACACCAAAACTCAGTTTTCAGATGTCTAAATGCTTGAGTTTCTTTTTTTTTCCCCCTGCGTGTGTGCCTTTGTGTGTGTACATATATATATATTTTTCCACAAACATTGGTAATAGTACAATTCAGTAACTCATTTTTGGTGTACACAGAGCACTGTTTTTTGTTACATGTTTAAAGGTGCTGCAATGTAATGCTGGTTTTATTTTGTTATTCATTACAGCCCTTGAGCAATCTGATTATTAGTTCACACTCTTTTTTTTATTGTTTGTAATACTTTTGGTAATGTCCTGCAGTATGTTCAATGTTAGCTTTTTGTAAAAAAAAAATCAAAAATTAAAAAATAGAAGGATAATGCTAAATTGAAGGATTTTTCTTAGCTGGATCAGCCACATTAAACATAAATGTTAAACATTTTCCAGTAGCATGCTGTTAAAATTGTCTACTTGACAGCACAGTGAAACTGCAATTTAATTTACAGAATACAAAGGAAAATAAATCAACAGCAAGCTTGCAGGGCTGATACAGCTGTGATAGTGTTGTAATACAAAAATTAAAAATCACAGTGAGGTCTGCTACAGTTTTGAGGAAATTATAACAGCCTTGTTCTCCAAGAAATGTGATGTTTGAAAAATGATACTGCTTCTGATTGTGGAGCCCTATTATTATTTCTGCTATTAAATTAAGTGCCATAAATGTAATAAAGAAAAATGCAAACATATATTTCACTCCGATGTGTTTTGGTTTTATAATGTAGGCTAACTTTACCTATTATTTGAAGCTTTTATATAGGTAAATACACAATCTTTTTTTGATTAATTCTAAATAATTGTACAAATATTAAAATACTGTTGAAAAGGAAACATGCTTTTTTCTTGCAATGACAAATGTTTGCAGTTTTCTCAAAGAAATTGTACATTTTGCTGATTTTTTGCAATAAATTGCATGTAAGTAAAACACAAATCCCAGTGTGCCATGAAATAAATCAGTTTAGTTCATTCCCTATGTTTTTAAAATAGATTCCTTTGTGGTTCTTGCTTTGTGCATTAAGTCAGATGAATAGTATTCAGGGTAAGCAAAATACTTGAAAAGGAAACAGTTCTCATGCTTTTCATTTTAAATGGAGCTAAGGTATCACGGCAGCACGCAAAAGCGTAACAGGAGCACCATGAACACTTTCCTGATTTTACGTGAGCTCTTGAGGAAGAAAATCTTCTAAGTGTGTAACTGTGTGTTATAAGCAACTTATGTTGCCTTGCCAGTATTATTATTATGAACTGTTAAAATGGGCTGTGCAGAACCACTAAACTATTCTGTTATAATTATTTTGTTCATTTTGTATATATTGTTGAGTACTGACACTGTGAGAAAGAAAACGGTCCCAGTTCTTAGGAAGCTAATGGCCTGAAGCAATTTTAAATACTGAACCAAGTTGAGAAAGAAAACTTGAATGACACAGACAAACAAACTTATTCTGTTATTCCTGAATTGAAACTAACAATAAAATTTACATATGGCTGCAGAGAGACAGACAAGAGTGGTGTCTCAGTTGGAAGTCTCTTAGTTTCTTAACGCACTGTAACAGCTAGCCTAAGTAAAGAGGCTTTGTGAGACCAGGAAACCATATTCTGATAGAACATGATTTTGTAAGTGCCATTTAATTCCTGATTAAAAATAAAACCAACTAAATAAAATAATTGATTCTTGCTCTTGGCTCAGCTGGGAGACTTGGCAATGTGTCTAAGTCAGGTATGGAAACTTAGAACAATTAGGATGTGATGATTCTGTAGTAAGGGTTTGTAGAAGTAAATGTTAGCATGTAGGTTCCACAAAAACACATTTAACAAGTAACTCTGCACATTAAACGAATTCTCATTGGAAAAAATTTCTTTTCATTCAGGTCTTTCTCCTACCTTCCAGAGGTACCAAGAGTTTATCTAGGAAAAGCAGCTTCAGTAGTCTTGTCTCCCAAGATTACAACTCAGGAGTTTAACAAAAAGTCAGTGGTATAGGAAGCTGGTTTAACTATACATTGGGCAGCTTAAATCTAAGGAACTGCAGTTGGAATAAGCCTTGATAGGCTTGTTACTATCTTCTGCTTTAAAAGCTTTCCTGTCAAACAATGGCATACGTATCTATGTCAAAAAGCACTGGACACCTGCCTCAGCATTTAGTGACAAGAAAAATACCGTTTGTTTGTTTGCGGTTTTTTTTTGTTCTTTTTTGTTAAGGAAATGGATTTTTTGTGTAGCTGACTACCAGAAGAAAAATAAATGGTTTATTGTGTAAAAAATGCAGTTTTGCAAGATTTGTACTCAGATCATTATCAGTAGAGTTACTGTAATGATTTGTGAAATAGGATTTAAAACTTGCTATAACGATTGCATTCACTTGGTACTGGTATACTTGGGTTGCTTTAAACAAGGCTGTAATTAAATCTATTGTAATTTCTCCAATTAACATAGAGGGTAGTACCACCTCTGAGGTATTCTGTTGCTGTATCTGAACTCTTTGAGAAAGGCTGGATCGGTCTTGGGGAACAAAGGCAGAACTTACAGTTCAAAAATAATTAAACTTGGAAGCCAAAGTAAATGTTTTCATTTGAAGAAGACACACGTTTTTGTCACATGAAGGGATTTGTCAATGAATTTTTAATCAAAACTGTTTATGTTTTCTTTGGTTTGTTTTCTGGATGATTAATTTAGTAGCACTGGCATAATTTCTTTGTTTCCTTTCACCTACTACTGATTAAAACAAAGGAATTCTAGATGTCCAATGAAACCTAATTGTAAAGCATTTTCTAAATTCTGCAAAGTATATTTTTAGTTGGGACCAAGACTTTTGTTCATATTTTTAAATAATGTACATTTCACATTCTTAGTCTTGGAAAAATAATTTTGTTTTAAAAATGAAAACATTCATTTAAGCTCTGTTTCATTTAAATACAAAAGGAGAAGCAGACTTCAAAATGTATAAAGTTTATTTCAAGAACTCAGTTCCCAATTCTTGCAATTTCCTTTTGCATAAAGCTATATAAAGACAGACAAATGTAAATACTAACTGACTGTGAAATGGAAACAAAAAGGCTCGTATTTGGGCAATCACCAGTGAAGTTTTACTATCATTTTTCCACTGTGTAACAATTGCAACCAATTACAAGAACTGCTGTAAATAATTCTTTTTGAAGTAGTAAATATGCAAAAAAATCAGTTCACTATGCTGGTAGTGATTTTTTTTCTCCTCTCCAGTTGGATAATACTTTTGGAAATAAACTAGAGAACTGCATACTCTCACTTCCCCGTGCCATAATTTTCTATTAATCTGTAACTATTTACGGAAGTTTGATTCAAGTAGAAACAGTAATTTTGAAGTATTAGAGAGGTATAGACATCCACATGGAGATATCAGAAATTATAATTTAGTGATGTATGAGCTATACTGAGATTAACAGCAATTCAGATTGTAGCATCAGCTGATTACACTCTGGTAATTTTAGCTTAAATTTTGTTTCTTTACTAACCACCTAAAAGAAAAACAATATTCAGTGATAATATGTTGCCATTCATGCTTTAACAAATGTGCACAACTTTTATACTGCAACAATACTTCTGATGTCAATGTTGTAGCATAATGAAAAGAAGACTGAAATTTAAGCAATGAAAAGGTCAGGTTGGTGATTTGGGTGATGGCAGCGCTGAGGGTACAGCAGACCACTTTAGTTTTCAGTACTACTCAGAATCCACCTGTGAACTGAAGCACGTCCAGAAGGTTTGTCTCCACAAGGAAAGGCAGTAGTTATTGCAGTGTCTAAATGAGATGCCATAAGGCTTACTAGTGTTACCAGCCAGGGGACTGCACCCTGACTTTCCTAGCTCTTTAGAGGTCAGGTGCCCCGGTTCACTCCCTTGCTCTGAATTAATTGGCAAATCACATTTGAAGATGTGCCTCCAAAACAAAAGCTTAAAATGTGTAACTTAAAATGCTGTGCTTCCATTGCCAGCAGAACAAGCAGATTGTAACTATCTTCCAGTATCTGGCTAAAATTTAGGGCTTAGATTAGGCGAATGATTTGTTTGATACCACATGGAAGTGGGCGTATGTTCCTTGATGTCAGAGCAATGGCTGAAATTAAGGACTCAAGTCCCAGTTTTGCTGTTTATACTACACTTCTAAGGGGCTGGTGACGTTACAGTTCTCCAAGTTACATCTAGCAGCAGTTCTTAGGTATCTGGCGCATGCAAAGGTATTTGCTGACCTTTATTTTAATACTCATACTTTCTATACAATGAATAAGCTAAGTCTGCTCGTATTTTGGTTTGTAAAATCTTGTGCATGGAGATGGAACCACCTAAACTGACTTAAGAGGAATACTGAAGACAGGTTTCTGTTAAAGTGTGCCTCAGCTGAGGGCTTAGTTGTAGAGACAGATATAGTCAAGAGATACAGTTGTGGAGATAAACATTTCTCTCCTTATGGCCAACAGCCTTGGACTCACTCCTGAAGACAGGAGTAAGGGAGTGAGCCTAAGCCCAAGAAGAGGGAATTTCAGATATGGAAGATGTGTGGCTTCCTACTTCTCCTTCAGGCAGTGTAACAGCCACTGGAGCACTCTCCAGATAACCTGTGAAACCTTGCTTCACTCGCCTAAGCTCACCTTAAGTGTTTCCTACTTGCGCTATTGAAGCTCTTTGAGTTTGCATTAATTGCTGAGGGCTCCACCCTGCTGCTGAAAGGCAGTTTCAGTTCTGTACATCCAACTCTTGGAGAAATTGCAAAGGCAGCCAGCCCTTGAAGGAGGGACTGCCCTGGGCTTTACCACAGTAATAGTGGAAAATGTTAACTAGGGACGCTTTCTCCACTCAGGCTTTTGTATGTACCTGGGATCTCATCAGAGTGTTGGTTTTCTTCCCTTGTTCACCAGAGCTGAAGAAGCAAGTTTTAAAACAGTTAGTAATTATTTTGTTCTGATTCTCCTATTTTAAGGATGATGATTAATTTTTTTCCAAATGGTGGATATTCGTGATCTACTAACATTATGGGTTAAAATCCTTCTGTAAATAGACACCAAGGCACTATGTGATAGGTCCTTCCTGGATAATAAGATCATTAAGTATATACAAAACAGCATCAAAGGAATTAAAAACCCACGAGGTTTAAACAACAGACTACTAAATACAAATCTTGCTACCCAGAGGTGTGCAAACAATTTATTTGTGTTCAGTGCAACACTGTACAGGGGAATGGGTCTGCAGTTGTTTCTTTACAAGGGCAATAAACGGTTTGTCAGCTCTGGTGAGCATTTATTTTGTATCCAAAGTCCTAATGTAAAAAATAATAAAGAGCAGTTTTACTCTCTCCGTTTGTGATGGAGACCCAGTCTGACAGGATCAGAAATACCAGTCAACAGGTGCAGACGGAAATGAAATATTCCTCTTAATTGAAATCTGTGGGCTGCATAAAAGGATTTTTTTCCCACTGTCCAAGTAGTTCCTTGTGTCAGACAATCTGAAGATACTTTTTTTTCTTTTTTACTAGTCCAGCTGGCACAACAGATTGCCTTGTTGAATTAGCATGTCCTAAAATAAAAAAGGATTTAAATGAATATGATGGTATAGGCAGTAGAACAAACAATTGCTATTATAAAATATACTAACATATTTCTCTGTTGTATAGTGAATGGATTTGAGACACAGGGAAGTCTTAATGACTTCTGGAGCTTTTTGCATTAGTTGTTTTTATATGAATCTCAGTAATAAGCAAATGAGCATATTTGTTGCCAAATTAAAATAGAAAGCTATTAGCAAATTAACCCCTTTTACACAGAACTTATACAAATACCGCATTTTTCTATCTTGTGTTATTGCAAGAACAAAATTGCATAGACCATTTGCTGGCACTTTCTGAATTCTCCAAATAATGTTTTGTCTTACAAATAATTCAAGTAGTTCCCTCAATTTAATTTCACCCACTAATACAGTAAGTGTTTACATGTAGTGAGAGAAAAAACCCACGGATCTCAAAAATATGAACAATGACATAATCATCTGACTGAATAATAGTTCAGCAAGGAAACATATTTGTTTTATTTTTTTATGCTCTCTGTAAGGCTGTTTTCCAAGTGTTACTGACAAAACATTTAATTTGATTCAAGTCATTCTTCTGAAGTGGAAATGTCATTTGTGCTCTTCTTCCCCTTACACCCTGTATTCCAGAATTGAAGATGCAGATTTGTTTCCTAAATTGAAGTACTTTGTTTTTAAAATGCTGAAAAATATGCTTTCAGTAATGCTCTTCAGCAGTAATACAAAACTCAGATGCGCAAGGGGGTTTGAGGCCTTTCCGGGTGCCTCACTGGCACACCCGGCTGTATTCTTGGCAAGTGGAGCCCACGCCGGCCACTGACAAGTAGAGCTTTCCATCTGGACACACGCAGATTTCATACAGCCCCTGAGAAATCCCGGGTCCACCCCTTGCACCCTCAGGCAACTTGGGCAGTCGCACAGTTTCAGCATCGAGCAAAAGCTGTGTGGGAAAAAGCAGGACAAAAGGGTTTGTTAGAGATGATAAAGCAGTAACATGCCAGGAGACAAGTTGAATTTGGCTAGGCAGAGGCTTAAGAATGGCCTTATATCCAGGACTTGTTATATACAAAGTTTCTCTGTGCCCTACGCTCTTGGCAGACAAACACAGGACAGGGCTAAGCTGGTGCCCACCCTCTTCATAAGCAGGGAATTCATGAAGTTCAATAAGGCCAGGTGCAGTGTCCTGCACCTGTGTTGGGGCAATCCCAAAAATGGATACAAGCAGGGTGATGAATGGATTAAGAGAAGCCCTGAGGAGAAAGATGTGGGGGTATTGATGGATGAAAAACTAGGTATGAGCCAGCAATGCGTGCTCGCAGCCCAGAAAATCAATCACATCCCGGGCTGCAACAGGAGCAGCGTGGGCAGCAGGGCGAGGAAGGGGATTCTGCCCCTCTGCTCTGGGTTCACCAGCATAAGAAAGACATGGACCTGTTGAATTGAGTCCAGAGTAGGGCCATGAAGATGCTCAGAGGGATGGAGCAACTCTCCTATGAGGAAAGGCTGAGAGAATTGGAATTGTTCAGCATGGAGAAGAGAAGGCTCTGGGGAGACCTCCCTGCAGCCTTCACTTGAAGGGGGCTAGAAGAAAGCTGGTGAGGGACTCTTTATCAGGGATACTGGTTTTAAATTGAAAAAAGATAGATTTAGATTAAATATAAAAGAGAATTTCTTCTAGTGGTGAGGCACAAGAACAGGCTGCCCAGAGAAATTGTGTATGACCCATCCCGAAGTGCTCAAGGCCAGGCTGGATAGAGCTCTGAGTAGCCTGGTCTAGTTGAAGGTGTCCCTGTCCACGGCAGGGAAAGTTGGACCTGGATGATCTGTAAGGTCCCTTCCAGCACAATTCACTCGAGGATATAGGATAGTGACAGGGTCCCTGCCCATGCACAGAACAGCAGGACAAAGCACTGCTGCTGCACCCAGGCCTGTCCTGGCCTGAGTGCTGATGCCTCACTGCCGAGCCAGCTGTTACGGATGGACATGGGTTGGTCTGCAGTTCCTCTGTGGAAGAACTGGCACAGTACAGCCTTGCAGAGGGGATAAATAGGCTGCTGCACGTTGCCTGCTGCTCATGATGTCTGCAGAGCTTCCCTCCTTAATTTTGCCACCCTAGAGCTGCGTCTGCTGATTCCCCACTGGGGTGAGTGGGGATCACTAAGCTAGCAGGGAGCTAAACACTAGTAGAAATTTATTAGAAAGAACCTCTCTAAGCTAATACAACTTTATGTCTGTTGGTAGTATTATTTACATAAATAGAAGTTTTTTTATTGGCACTATTAATTTTAATATCCTGCCACCTAAAACCTGAAGATTAACAGGACTTGAAAAAGAAGACTTAAAATTATAGTCACACAGGAGATCAACCACAGTTATGGAAAAGAAGGGCTTGTACTCACCACACCATCACTGCTGTGCAGTTTGATATCCATCTGGGAAAGAGCTTCAATATTCCCAGCTTGTGCTTTGATATTAATTCCTCGTGGTGCATCCATGCTCAAAGATCGAGTTGGAGATTCCAGCCTAAAAGCAGGAGCAGGAAATCAGACAGTAGTGCAATCTCATACGTTCCTTTATTTTACAAAAATAAGTAAACATCAAACAAGCCCTTGCAGGCTCTTGCCTGGAGTCATATAAAAGATGCAGCTTCCCTTTTCTTCAGGCAGACTTGAAAAAGGAGGCAGCTATTTCAAAAACCAGCAAAGCATCCCAAATGAAAAATACAGGTTAATTCATAATACAAATGCAAGGTATTATTTAATACATAACTGCAGATTATTTCAGTATAACAGTAATTTAATCTGTTAAATTGAAAGTCAGCTTTACATTATTTAGTTTTGATTTGTTTTCATTTTTGACATAATAAGACATAGAAATTAATACAAGTAATACAGTCTAGGAATTTTTTTAATCAACAGGAGTTTTGACATTGCTATTAGTTGGACCAAGATTTCACTCAGAGTTTGTGTGTGTGTGTTGTTTAACTAGATGACATCTGAAACTTAAAAACCGTTAACTTAATTTGAAATAAAAATCTTACAATGTAACAAACAGGGAGTTGCAAGCCCTGCAGTGCCACAAGATGGCAGGAAGGTACTGTATTATCTGAGTAATCACCTCGTCACATCAGCTGTGCTGGATTAATGATTTTTATTTTTCAAAGAGGTAAGGCTTTGTTTCTTCAGAATTTTGGTATCATTTCCATGCTAAACACCAGGGATAGAAGTACTAATTAAAAATCATGAGAAGGAAAGAAAAAGCCCAATCTTAGCAACAAGCTAGTGATTGTGTTGCTTCTTTTGACCATTACCTAGAACTGCTTCATCTGGAGGCACTGCAGGATCACAATTGATACCTCTTAGGTTCTGAGTATTCACTCACCCTTCCTGATGACACCAGCCAACACAAAAGAGGTGAATATCAAGGCTAGAGGAAGTGACACAACTGGTGGTCCCTGTTTACATCTGTGGTAACTTTCCTATTCCCTGGACGCGTATCAAAGAATGCGGAATGTGGGTTGCATCCACACTGCAGAACACAGACCCACGTCCTTGTTCCCAAATCTGCATGTTCTCACCCACTGTGTTTTCTAGAAATGTAGAGGGCTGTGTGTGTCTGCATGCACTCCCAGCAGATCCTGTGCTGCTTCCACAGGTACTCCACAGCTGCCAGTCTGGGTGAGTGGAAGCTGTGCCCCAGCAGGTCCTTTACTGGGAATGCATTGTGTAGTGAGTACGGAGTCTGACTGCCAATCATTGGCAGGAATTAAATTTTACACACAATCTTGATGTAGCTGTCTAATTTACTAAGACTATATCAATTCTTCCTTTTCTTTTTGTTTTCCTGTTACTTCACTAAAACCAGAATTTAAAAGAAGACAGTTTGTGCCTGTGAGAAAGTTCAGTTGTATCTTTGAATTCTGAAGAAGCTAAATGCAGTTGATAACTTAAAACCTAAATCCATCATATCTAAGCACAGTCACGGAAACTTCATTTTTTAACCTCAAATCTTAAAACAGCTCAAGCAGTACTGGCTTATCACTGCTGGCCAGAGTTGGCAGAAGGTTCTATCTTCTCTGATCTTCAAAGGTCCCTTCCAACACAAATTATTCTACAACTTTATGTTTCTATGATCTGCCTCTCCTTGACACCTACTGGGTTTGTCACCCTCAATTAGTTTAAACTCCAGACTGATAAATAAATAAAATACTAACAATGGGTAAATGCATCATGGTCGCATACTGAGACCATATCCATTAAATAATTGGATGCCTTATCCCATGAATCTAAGATGGCACAAATTTCTGTCATGATCATGCTGTGTACAACGACATGAGTACAAGTCTGTCCTGCATCAGACAACTAATATGGTATTAATAATCTTTATTAAGCAGTGTTTGGGATTTAACAACTTTCGTATGAATTTTTGCTTTAGATCTCTAGATTTATACTTCTATAAAATGGAAAATCAGTTCTTCCCCGAGTGATTAATATGGGAGGTCTGCTTCATGGGAATATTTTTCAGTGCGCATTTGCATGCATTATATATTGAAAAATTAAAAGAAGTTTCTGTTTTCAAGCTTTAAAATTTAACATATTTTCATAAGTTAGGGTCAAGGTAGTTGAATGTAACTTTGCCTTAGTTTGTCTTAAAAAAAAGCTTTAAACGTTGAAATAGCTCATGTTCTTCTGTAAAGTATTTCACCTATGTAAGCAATGTCTACATAGGCATAAATTTTTTTTTTTAAGCTCTATTGAGTATCACAAGACTGCAGACTGGGACAAATTTCTGAGAGTATATCAGACCTGGAGTTTGAAAAGCGATCAAACATGAGAGAAATATTTCTTACTTTCTACCAAAATTAATGCTGGCAAGAAGCCTACAGACTTTGGAAGCACCTAGATTTATGATATGACATACATATAATTTAAATTACATTGCAGAATTACATTTGCTATATTAATCACAAACCTAAATTTCTGCTGTTTATACAGGTCCTATTTCTAGATTAGCTCAGGGTGGATTTGCCTAATTAAGCACGTCATTGAAGCTTCCTGGCAATGCAAACTGTTGTGAATCAGTGAGGTGAACTATACTGTGTGAGATTCTAGCACAGGCAAGAGTCAATAACATTAATGATGCATTTCTCTGTACAGCATTCAAAGGTTCAGTGTCTGAAGTCCAGATGTACTCCAAGAGAAACAGGCACCTAGTGTAGAAATAGCCTGACTGAGTTGAACCTTGACTTTGAATATCCCTTCTCAGTCCCCACACTGAAGTGCATCCCTCAGGTGTCCTGGCAAAACAAGAACTCAGTGTGTTTGCAAATGCTGGAGGGTGCTTGGAGAGTAAGAGGGCAGAAAATAATTGTCTTAGAGATTTTGCTCATTTTATAGTGTTTGAATTTGTGCATTAGAATGATGAGGGAATATATGGTTACCAGTCACTTTATCTTTTTTTAAAATTACAGACACATAAATTACATTTAAGAGGATGAAGTGAATGATCTTTACCATCTAGGGGAATTAATCTATGTAATGTGCTGTCCTAAATGTGACATCTGTCACAGCCTCTATCTCACTTGGGAAGATGGATTCTGTGCTCATGAGTAGCTTCTAGGTACTTTGGTAGCTGCCAGGGTCAATTAGCAAGGGGTGTGGTGCAAGAGAAATTGATCTGGACACCACAACATTTGATGCCAAGGACCTGACAGCCTATTATGTGTGTCCTGAGGAGTACTCTGGACTAGCTGTTGCCAACTGGATGCCCAGAAAGGTTGGAGGACATTAGGTGTTCTCCAAGACATCACAGCTTTCAGATTAGTTTAACCCAAATGTCACCCTGTCCCTGTACCCCAAACAGTTCCACAATGAAAATCAAGATGTGGAGAGCTCAGGCCATTGGGAGATTTCCCTCAAAAGCATGTGTCTAATTCAGACACTCAAATAAACATATCCATGGAATGTAAGGCAATGCAAGGCACACCTGGGCTCACCTGCAGAATAGTTATTTTGCCCTCCTCCCCTTCACCCCATTCCCTGCAGCCAGGGAGGCTGCACCATGTCATCTTATGAAAGGCAGGGAAAGGTGAGGGAATAGGTGGTCCCTGGTAATATTTTACAGCTTTGTCATTTGCTGGATATTGGTTCTTCATAGTCCATTGCAACTAAAGCAATTGATTACAGCAAAGGTAATATTTTCATTGCTGTCTTCTTACTTGTTGGTAAGACAGTTCCAGGAGTCAACTATTCTGTCTTATCTGGCTGCCAAGGAAATGTGGTGCTGAGGTGTGCTAAATAATTCATGAAGGACTGTGTGAAAAATATTCTGAGGGAACCTTGACAGCATCCAGGGTCTGGATCTGAAACCATCCCAATAACCTAAAGGCTTGGAGATTCCCCTTTTCCTATAAGCATGTTGCTAACTTGTGGAGATGCCAGATCACCAGAAATTGCTCAGTTGGCTGTTAGGGAGGATGTGAGGGCAGTGATAGACTGCAGAGGTTCTGGTAAAGAAGCAGCTACACTGCCTGTGCATGCTGTAGGAATACTGATCTCTTTTTTCATCCTGATCTAGCAGGAAGGATACCTTACAGATCTTGTAAGTACCACAAGGCACTAGAAAGCTGTTTCTAGCACTGCAGAAAGAGTACCACAAGTTTCGTACTGCAGTTTGGGGTTGCTTGACCCTTAGAACAGGGCAGAGGGACCAGTCTGCTCTTGGGTAGTTTATTCTTTCCTTCTGACCCCTTTTGGACCTTTCCAGCTCATGAGTCATCATCTCTCTTGAATTCAGTGCGAAGAGAATTCCTTGGTATGACCTTAGATAGAAGTTGCCCATCTGTATGCATTCTTCCCAGCACCTACCTAAGGAAGATCAGGCTTGCTGTAACTGGACTGAACAGATCCAGGATCCACACTACCTCTGATATTTTAGTGCACCCAACACCTGTGGATGCCCCAGCCCCGGAAGTGTCCAAGGGCAGGTTGGATAGGGCCCTGAGCAACCTGGTCTAGTGGAAGGTGTACCTGCTCATGACGGGGGGCTGGAACTAGAAGACCTTTAAGGACCCTTCTAACCCAAACCATTTTGTGATTCGATAATCAAAACATCTTTTTCACATTGTTAAGTAAGGAAGAAACCCTTGCACGCCTTCGGCATGAAAAAAGAAATATTGCCATGAACACCTGTCCCAGAGTTCATCTGACTTTGTAAAGGTTAAAGGGGAACAGAAATTAAACTTCACAGTGACTAGAGGTCATGGAGCAAAGGACAAATACAAAAGGCAAGAAATGAAGAGAAAAAAAAAAACATGAGGAAAAAAGGGGAAAAATTTTTAACCTGTCAAGGAACTAATGTTTTGAAAGGCAAAAAAGCAACCTAGAGGATTCTGTGGGCTTAATTGGCCTTGGTTCTCTGCAGATGTCTGCTTTGAGCCCTGCTTTTTGAATGCACGTTAACCTTTAAAAGGCAATAGGACTGTATTGACTTTTTGATTAGTCTGGAAGGCAGTCTAATTCCCCAGCCATGCAGCTAGACACTGTAAGGGAATAAACCATGGGCAGAACACGCACTAGTCACACAGGAAAAAGAGACTGTCAGCATTTATTTATGGTGCAGTATACAAAATTTCAAACCATACCCCTTCTTTATGAGGAAGCTGGATTCCTGTTGACATGAGCTGAGCAAAACTGGGCTGGAGTTCTAGAAGTGGAGAGTAAGCAACAGGCATAGAGAATGCCAGCTGCCAATCCCAACCCATACTCTCTTGGATCTCCCAGCAGCTTGCTGTTTTGAGGTCAGGCAAGTGGGGAGGGCAATCAGGATGTAGCAAGAAGAATATGATTACCCAAAGCTGAGGATCTTGGTGTTCTGCCTTGTGGCTTTTAGTTGCTTGCCAGAAGGTCCAAAGGCAAAGAAGGACGAAAGAACAGGACTGAGATCTCAGTCTCAGTACATGCCTCATTTCTGTATTTTGTAAAAGTATTTTCTTTGGAATGGCTCCTAAAATTACATCTCCTTGAAAAGAGGAAAAATGAGTTTCACAGCATATTCCAGCAACCGTGTCTATCTTAAGGACACGGAAGTATCAGTATTCAACACTAAACTGTGATAGCTCTTACTGAATGTCAAAGAATAGAAAATACTAATGACTCATTAAATCTTCTTCCCCGATCAGTTTCAGCATCGTAATGAAAATACAGCAGTTACTTAGTCAAGCCTTAGCACAAAATTCTGATTTGACATAACTTCTATAAATCTTTCAAATGCTAACTGATTTTTCTTTCCAAAATGTCCCATTTTGCATCCCATATATTGAATTCCTTCATTTAGAGGTGGAATAATCGCTTCCCACCCGGATGATATTGTCTTCCATATTTCCTTCGTTCACTTCGATATTCTAAATCTGAACTTCACTGAGTTAGACTAAATGAAACATAATGAGAAAAATTGACTGAAAAACTATCCATTTTTCCTTGTCAAGCCCATTAGTTGGTCAATGGTTATATCTCCCAATTTTTTCAGCTTAGTTCAAAAAAATCATTTTCCAAGGGTTATTGCCTCTGAGAGTTGCCTGCACTAGGATGCATATTCTGTTTCAGTAAGACTAATGTCAATATCTACAGCTCCTTTACACTGAACACTAAGTTAATTTATTATTTGTGTCAAAATAAAATGTAATATGCAAACCAGTATGTTTTTAATGAATCAAAATTTAACAGCAATTATTTTAAATTTTAAAAGAAGAACATTTATTAATTTTCTACCAAGTAATCTGGCTCTTTCATTGCAGAAAAATTTAAGGGAAGACTTAGAGTAGCATGAGATGCACCTTAATATTAGAACTGTACTTTCAACTTAACTATGCCAGAATTATTAAATCAAATAAAGTTTTTGTGCCAGTAATAAAAAAGATCACCAGTCTCTTGTGAAAATACAGAAAAGTTGTCTGATAACATTGTAAGAAAACCCATAGAGTACAACTGAATTCAGACAAACATACTATGAAAATGTCTGTTTAGAGGCAATTGTATGTACACAGGAACTCCATTAGAGAAAAATTATTTGGCTGGAATATAGGCAGCTGTTCATATAGCACCACATTTTTCTAGGAATTCTGAAGCTTTAAAAAAAAATCTTCGGTGACCCTATGTTGTAACTTAAAGACTATAACATGATAGAGCAATTTGTTCTAATTTGATTTTTAAAGGGGAAGACTTGAGGAAGTCTCAAAATGCGCTGTCCTTTGCTGACAGCTTCTAACATCTCTGACCTCTGAAAATAGACAGAAATACCTTGTAATGCACTGAAACATCCCAAATACTTTAATAACAGCAGAACTACCCTGAAATAACTACACAATGCTGTAGTAGGCTCTACTTTTTCTGGTAGTCTTCTTTCTCCAGACAATCAGGTTCATGCACATAGACACTCAGTCCTAACGTGTGAAGCACAAGCAAGTCATTACTTATGGCAGCACAGGACTTTTGTATGGCATGTATAATATTGCAGCAGGATCCTTTATTTCATGTTTATTAGACTCCCCTCCAGACATCTGTGTTGGTAAAGCCTAGGAGCACTTGATTACTCAACCATTTCAGGGTTGAGTTCTCGTATCTGGAGGAGAAAAAACTTCACTGAACCACTTTCATACTTCCCCTTCTTCCAACTTCTGGGAAAGGGGTTTTCATCACACACAACACAGCTGGGCTTACTGAGCTTGGCTGGAAGGAAGGGGAGTCACAGTGAAATGATAAAATTGTGCAATGGAGAAACCAAGAAATCAGATCACAAATACTCACTAGGCTCAAATAAGCAACCTATAGGAAATGCATTTTCTAAAGCTAAACCAATCTTATAATGACCTTTTAGAATATTGAGCCACTGCAGTAATGGATCTTAGACTCTTTGTGCTTTTTACATTAGGACAATCATTATATGAAAATGAAATCATAATTAATCAGATTCTATTGTAAGTTCAATTTCCCACAGATAAATGAATCCATTTATCCTTATTTATTTCTATATTTAAATAATTTTATCCATGGATTTATTACAAGCCTATAGCTCAAAGATCTTGGATATGGAGTCAAGTCCGTTACTTGCCCTACTGCTGCATCAGGGTGTCTAACTTTTACATATTCCAACATTAGAGATGCAGGACCCAGGAAACCAAACTGGATTGTGTTCCTCTAATGACGTCTGTGCTAAGGACTCTATGAAAGAAAAGCACTAACTGTATAATATTTTCATCCTTTGTTGTGCTTCAGGCTGTGGGCAATCTAATGATCCAGGATTAGAAGAAAAGAGAGATTGTGCTATGTTCCTGATACACATTTAAATATTCATAAGCTTTAAGGAATGAGTCAGTTACAGGAAGACTTTGGTGATGAGTGTGCAGAGTAGGATAGAAAACCAGAAAAGTCCTCAAAACAAGAATTGCAGGAGCCAAGGGAACAACTGTAGAAGATAATAAATATAAATGTAAATACATGGGAGGCAGATGCACAATTATCAAGATTAGTATAAAAAAGAAGTCTGAATTTGATGCAAAAGATACGGAGAAGGTTTTGAAGGAAGAAGACATTCAGAAACTTGATAGCAATGAAAACATTTAGACTGTATTCAAAATTCTCAAAGTCTTCAGTGAGTATAAGACAACCATGGATTTTTACCAACTAAGAAAGGATACTTCTTTTAGGTAAATATGATGGTGTCATGACTTTCCAGAAAAGAAAAAGTCATAGCATTGCCAGGGCCTCCAAACTATTTATTAGCTTGGAAGGACTCATTACCTCATGCCTGGTATCAAACAAGAGCCAGTAATTGGCAGCATTTTCTAATCCCAGTTACACAGTTATATAAACTATGATTAGGAATTTAGATGAATTTATGAAATACTGGGTTACAAGTGGAAAAGCTTTATTTTGCAATTTGAACATTTCCCAGCACTTGTTTCCCAGTGCCATGTTTCTTATGATGAATTTTCATTTCTTCAGACCTTAACCAAAAATGGTGTAATTGGCAAGGGCACAATTCCTCTATAGAAATGCAGTTGATCCCCTGTGCATCCATCAAAATTAATAGAAAGAACTGGGTGCTGCTAGAGCATAAGTAATCTGCTCTATTTTAGATCTCTCTGTAAAATGCCCTCACAGTATCTGTTGCCTTCCACCAAAAGGTGATGAGATGTGTGCATAGGAATCTGCACCTAGACGTCCAAATGAATTGAATCAATTCCACCTGAACATCTGCCCAAACAGTTGCCACCCCCCAGACAATTCTCCAGGGATATTAGTCTCTGTGTGGGTGCCTTGTGGGAGGATCCCTTTCCACTTCAGTGAATGAATGAATGGTTTTGCTTGCAGAGAGAGGAGTATTCTAAACCTGGATGGGCATCTGAGATGCATCTGCTTCTTCTGGGCACACACAGGTCCTCTAGGTTTGGACTCAGTTGTATGAATGCAGCCTAAATATGTAAGAGCTAAATGGTAACCAGGAGTGTGTGCTGAACCATCAGCTAAATCACACGCATGAACAATGAAGAAATAATTTAGAATCAGAAAAAATGTTAGGCACATGCAGATGAAGAGGTTTTTGTAGGTTTTCAGTTTTTAGCCGTACTCCCTATGCATAGAAAGCACAGCTGATTTTTAAATAAATAAATCTTTTGGGTTTTTTAAAGCTCATTTTGTCTTATGCTAAAAATGATCAAGGATAATGATCAAGGGCAGAACCCCAAAGCACTCCATTCCTTTTGGGTGCCATTCTTAAATGTTGGGAGTATCTGCTGCTCTTGAAGATGTCAGCTGGTGTTTTCCTCAGCACATTTTTCTTTCCTTTAATTTAAATTTAAAAATTCTTATCATAGTTTTATTTCTTGAAATAGCCTGTGTTCCAAGTTAGTTCTGTATTTATGTTGTAAATCTGAAATGCGTGGCAGCAGATGATTCTAGTAAAGCTCAGTTATGAGATTCTGGATTCAAGGGAATTGTTCAGTATAAGCACAGCAGGCACTAACAGTGCTTATGGCTTAGGGGGGATCTCTGTGCACAAGCACAATTACAAAGCCAGATTTGAATAACAGATGTTTCCAGCTCCCAAGGTTTTGGTTAACAGAATTTTTTTTAATGTAAGCAACATAAAAGAAGTGTTCAAAGTTCTAGGACAAATGCAGTTATATGTTCTCTTAAAAAGAGAATAAAACAGTTCTCAGTTTTAATGGCACTTTGAAAAGGCTCTAAAGACAATTAAAACAACATTTATAATGTATTCAAAAACATAGCAGATATGATTATCGCGGTATACTTGTTTACTAGTTCTCCATCCGTTTTAAATACTGAGGTGTTTTTTCCTGTTTGCCCACTGTCACTCAATGCAGACTTGTTGAAAGAACAAAGACTTAAAGATAAGACTGAGATATGATTAAAATAGAAGCTTCTCTCAAGACTGACAGTTGTGATGAAGAGTGGTAAGAGCTAATTCAAAAGAGGTCTCTGTGATGACCTCAATTTTATGATGTGCTGACTCTCCAGGTAATTAAAAATGACCACAGCCCCAGTAAATGTGATTAAATCTGGCACATTGCAGATGTTTCCACCATGGCTATCTTTTTCAAATTACTTTAATAATATTATAAAATACTGTCTTATATCATAAAATTTTAATCTCATATAATAACAGCATTTGCATCACTGTTGCAAAAAATGTGCTTAGAATTTTCCTCATGAGTAATTTCATAAAATTATCTTCCAGGTTGAAATTCGCCATGCCTTTCTTTAATATGTATCTCAAGCAATTTTTTATTTAATATGCTGAAGCATAGAAAGATTTCAAGTAAGTGGAGTTCTTCAGTATATGCTGTTCATAGTGTCCACATGTTCTCCATGAAAACAAACACTCAAGTGAAGAGGCTTTGCTGAAAAGCAGGTCATACCCTTTCCTTCTTGTGATTTGTTAGTACAGTGGCTGAATGTGCCACACTGTCATCACAGTCCTCACAGCTGAAGTACCACAACTGTGCACACAGTCTGAGGGAGAGGGGAAAGAGTGAGTAGTGACGGTGTAAATGTGCAATGCATCTTGGAAAAGTTACTCTTATCAGGAAACCCTTCCTTTTCTTTTTCCAGTGTTTGCCACACCCACATCCTTATGGTCTGTGTCTCTTGTTTCTTGACTCCTCCCCAGTTCTCTTGATACATGTGCAGATAGGGTATGTAGGTGAAAGATAATGTAAGGGATGATCAGCTCAACTCAGAATTACAACTTGGATCAGTGACAGCACAATCAGGCTTACAAGCAGGGCTCCAGGTGGCCATCTGCAAGGTGTCTAAAACTGTGACAATCACTAACAAAGTTTTCACGGTGGCTTGTGCTCTGGTGGAATATGCTGTAATCACTGATGACAATTTCACTGTAGCAAATTCACTGAGCAGTCTGACATTGTCAGGGACCCAGTTCAACAGGTGCATTAATCATTACAACTTTGCTCTTTGTGCTACTGACATAAGCAGCCATGGAAAATACTTAAAGGACTGTCCCATACAAGCAGCAGAAACAACTTTTATTGGTTTTAGTGTTTTAAGTGACATCTCTGAAAAATTGAGGCTTTAGGAAGAACATCAGCCACATGAATGGAGCAAGTGAAAGTAATTGATGAGAGTGCTTGCAGAATTCTTTTCACTTTAGGATTAATATTTATGGGTAAAATCACTGCTTGAAAGACAACCAGATGTGATGTAATACACAAGACTTTGCTAACAGAGTTTTTTAAAACATCCAAGTCAGAAATACTTCTGAAAAGATCATAAACACAATGCCCTGTACTATCCAATCCTTCTAAATTACACCTTTTTACACATTTGAGTCCATCAGATGAATGGAAATTCTTTAAAGCTTCCAAAAGCATTATTTGATGGTGTTCTTAGTTAACCTGATTGCAGTGAAGTATATGAATGCAAATTTATATCCAGCAAATTAAGGCCAGGGCTCATAAAATTACATGGCAGTAGAAATATCTCACTGGTCAGGGAGCAGAGATGCCTTGCAAACCCTGAATCATAACCGTAGTCTTACTTTCCATTATGTAATTCATTCTCTTCTGACTGACTGCGCTTTTGATTTACATAATGAATGCAAATCAAAATGACTGTACTTCAATTAGTTAGATGGTATTTTTAGGCAATTAGCATGTAAGCATTAGTATTACAAATATGATTAAACAATTATTTGGCAAATGTTTTTACTCTGGTTGGCTTCTATACATTTCTCCAGATTTCCTTCATAATTCTTACTCATACAGCCATAAAACTCCACAACTTCAATTTCCAGCTTTCTCTCTATCTTATTACACAGTTTAACCATTGCAAATGCTTCAATTGCAAAAGGAAAAAATATTATCAATGGGGAATGGAAAGGATAAAAATAAGACTTCAGAAAGAATCAGATAGAAGTAGAAGCCATAACTCCATAACTAGAGTTACTGAATGCCACAGAACAGGTGTAAAATTAAAGGGTATATGTTAATTATGAATATATCGACAGGGAAAGGCCTACCATCAGTACAGTAATTTACCCAAGCAGATACCTAGAAAACATATCCTTGGCCTTCAAATTATCAATATTCTGTAACATGTTAGTCACATACCAGTAAATATCTATTTTTATGCTTTTAAGTGTTGGACAGGTATTTCACTTAAATATAAAACAATGCTTCTTAAATGACACATTTAAAGTTTTAATTAATACCATTATTATACATTTGTTTAGAATACATCTATTTCCCTGGGGAATACTGAAATATGTTCAGCATATACCCACAAACCATTAAATATACCCATATTCTGGTATAACATATATCTCTCTATAAATTTATAATCATACTCTGGCAAAAGTTGACTCTCCGGAACAGTGATATCATTCCTGTTATAGTGCTTTCCAAAACCAGGAATTGTGGAATGATGTGGATCATTTTGAACTTGGATTGAACAAACCCTCAGTTAAAGGACTGTCAGAATACCACAAGCTGACTGTACTAAAAGTGATTTCCCACAGGATTTGTGCTCAGAAGGCACAGTTGCTGGCTGTCAGACAGCCATACATGGCAAATATGAGAACAAAGATAGTACTAATTCATAAGCCTTACATTCATTATTCATAGTATACAGTTTGTTGATAAAGAGAAAAATGCCATAGTCATAAGCACATTTCCGTAAATTTGGGAAATACAAATGCTCAGCTCCGAAACATTGTTTTGAGATTTAAAGAATTGTGCTGGCCCACTGTTTTCCCTTAGAAAACCACAAGCCACGTAGATCACAAGAAGCGAATGGTATCAAAATGACAAAACTATGTATGAACATGTTATTCAAGGATACAAAATTTAGAAGGAATAGAGGAGTAGGCTAAATGGTATTCTAAGCTTAAGCAAGTTGTCAGAAAAATATGTTAGCATCAGACTGGAAAAATGTCTAAACTTAGACACCAGTTTACACAGAGAATGTTATTTGATAACAGGGCGTATAAAAAGGTACATGTGCTGGCATGAAACTCCATATAATATCAGAAGAGGCTACTTCCAGTACCTAACAGGAACCTGAGGAAAAGATGGCTTTTAGGAAATTGTTATAAATATCTCTGTCTACATCATCTAGTTCCTGTAGTTGCTGTCACAGATTTTTGACCTACATTTTGGACCACAAGGTATTTGTTCGAACATGAGCTTTCCTAATTCTGTTTAAATTCATGTTTTTCTAGGAACAAAGAAACCTGTTGTCCATTAAAACTTTGCTGTGATCCAGTTATAGGTGTCAGCTAAACAAATCCTTGGGAAGCCCCAGGAGACCTGACAGAGGCAAGTTCTCAAGGTGCCAAACACACACTGAAGTATGAGGCCTCATGAAGAGCTATGGAAAGGGCTACAAAATAGCCTGGAAGGAATTAAGAGCTGGATTGTGGCAATCACTGACATATTTCTGTTCTCACTGATGACAATCGGCTGTTTTCAACCAGGTGCCTCCTCCAGTGATATCTGTCTGAGAAGGATATTTCCTGGATATATCCAAATCTCCCTGTTGATTGTAAACATGTCTTTGAGATGATTGTCGGACACTTATTACATGCAAGGCCCTGTTTTTAGATGTCCACTGCATCCTAAAGTCTGAAAAAATTTTGTAAATGAAAACTATGTATCTTATTTAGATATAAGAACTCCATTAAAGGAATTAAAAAATAGGCAATGTTATTTCAAAGTTAGGAAAGCTACAATCATTAAATATAGATTTCGTTGTTTTAATTCTTCCTACCAGTTGGAAGTAAGTGCAAGCACATCTCATTTTCTTTATGAGTGAGTCATAAATTCGATCTTTTAGACTGAAAAGGACTCTATAATTTTCCTTCAAATTACAAATGAAAAGACAGTTACTGACCACAGTATAATTGCATTGCTCTGTCTCCATAACTTAGCTATAAAAAGACACATTCTAACACACATATCTCTTTGTTTCCAGAAAAGCAGTCTATCTTGAAATTCAGCATTTGGACAAGAAAGCCAGCAGAATGTGTAATTCAGAGGCCATTTGTGTCAGCTTTGTTTGAAATCCTGCCCTAAATCTGAATGACAGAGAAGGAATGTGGCTGCCATTCATATGACACAAGCTGAAAAGTTATGAGTATTAACAGCTTTCCAGTCAGATCCTTGAAACCTGCAACTCCATTTGCAGTGGATGGGGTTTCTTGAAATGCTATTTCCCCACATTTAATGCTGCAGACCATGGCACTTTATAACACATTCACCCAGCATATCACATCCACATGGCACAGCACAACCACTGAAGGAAAAATAGAGGAAAAATAGCAGAAGATTAATAGATGGTGAAAGTGTGGAGATAAGGCTCAAGGTAAGCAAATATGCTATATTTCCTCTAACTCTGTACTCACTACCCTAATCTGGAAAGGAAGCATGTTCAAATCTAAAATAGAAAAGTCATACTTAAAATTGCTTTTTAAATTTCCATATTGAAGTACTTTTCAGTTGTTAGGTTCCTGTGTTTAACAGCGTAGAATGAAACGGAATCTTTATGAAGCATTACAAAATACCTATTTTTTGGTAAACTTGTCTGAGCTTTTTCACAACAGAGTGCATGAAATTTGTTTACACTGACATTTAAGATTACCCTTGAAAGTAACCTTTTTCCAGCTTGACGAAATGGTCTTCTCTGCCTACATCTTCACTTACCATCTGCACTGCAGACCAGTGCGTTTCCTTCTTAACCTTCCCCAGAAGCCCCTCATGAAAAAATGAAATCATTGCTATCTCTGCTTTCAAACTTGACACTGATTATGACAGAAAAAAAAATAAAATTGAAGGATGGAAGTATTCAGAACTGCTCTGGGTGAAGGCCTGCCAGGACAGGAGAGAGGAGAGGGGCGTTTTACAAGGGCANCTGCTTTCAAACTTGACACTGATTATGACAGAAAAAAACCAGGATTCCCAGAGAAGCTGTGGATGGTGGAGGTGTCCAAGGCCAGGCTGGGTGGGGCTCTGAGCAACCTGGTCTAATGGGAGGTGCCCACAGCAGGGAGGCTTGGAACATGATGGTCCTTAAGGTCCCTTCCAGCCCAAGCTGTTCTATGATGGCACAGGTGAGTGGTGTATACAGTGCACAGCCTCATGCCCTGATAATCAGTTTTCTTAGGGTTAAGCTAACTCAGTTTCTAGCACAGGTGTTCAGTAGCTCTGGATTCATGTCAAACACTAACAACAGTCACAAATGTGTCAGTGGCCGTGTAGCTACATCCCTGACCTTACAATAATTACTAGCAAACTGCTGTTAATTCTGGAAAAGTCTGTATTTCCCACTATTTGAAGTTAATTGAAGACAGAACTGAGCAGGATTTTATGTATTACATTTGAGCTCTGCTAACACATGGCAACATTCTAGATCAAAACAGGTGTTTATAGTTGACATGGTAAAAATCACTAAAGAGGTAAGCTGTGAGGTAAACTCATCCATGGAGGAGAACTTTATGAACACTTTGAATTAAGCCCTGTGTTTTCCTTTCAATTTTATCTTATTTCAAAAACAGGTAGAAAAATTATAATAACAACAGTTGTATGTAGTCAGAAACATCATAACTTGTCAAAAGGAAGTGTGAATAAGAACTTAAAATGAAGCAGAGCATAACAGATGTGGAATAAAACTATTAGCTTTAAGCCTATTAAAATATTAATTGATTATGCATTTGAAGCAAAGTAACAACCACAGAAAACAACAGATATGTATCCAATCAAAATGTGCAGGGAGCTTCTTGACTGTGCAATTAAGAAATCAATTTCCTGCTTCACTAAAGTCGAGATAATCACAGAAAATGACCCATTTCTAACATAATTAATCCATTTCTTACAAAACCAGACAACGTACACTTATAATACAGAATATTGGTCCAAGTCTCTCACATCCAAATTCTACCATAACAGAAGAAACACATTTTTGAAAGTGCAATCAACATGTAAAAAATAATGCCTTGAGCTCACACTGTCTTCAAATGCAAGCACAAGGCATTTTACTGCAAGTAAATCTTAAATATAAACGAGAAAATCAAAATAATTATCTTAACAGTCTCCCTCTCATTTGTCATTCTCAATTTGAAAATTCAATCAGCAAGATACAGACAGTGTTTTTGAAAGCTTTCATCATCTTCCACTACTCTCTAGCAGTTATCCCTACTGGAGAGAAAAACTAAGAAGAGAAATTATGACAGAAAGTAGCAAACTGCCAAGGTGTGAAAGGACAGAAATACAATGGTTAAAGAGATCCTCTTCCATTTCAGATCTTTCTTTGAACTGGCTTATAAAATCAAAGATAACACGTTCATTAAGAGAATATAATTTGAGTTTATTACCTCATCATAACCAGCATATTATGAAATAATTTGGGATACTCAAAATTAAATAGAATAATGCACCAAGAAATGCTATCCCAGAATTAAGGAGCTCTGAGACATACAAAGTACATAATAATGATTTTCTCAGCCCAAATGCTCTTTAGTCATATTATAGAGCTTCATACATTTCCATATTTTCCTTCTTAGTCTGCTTCCTCAGATTGATACTAGTTCTCAAAAATCTTGACTAATTACACATTGATGACCTACTGCAGACAAGCAACTTATATTGTAACACAGTAAAAAAAGTAATATTTTGAAGTGTTTCGAAACTCAAAAATAGAAGTTTACAAAAAATCTTTCCACAGTGGTTTTAAATATATTCACCATCAGCAATAAATAATTCATAACATATTTCAGAATTGCAGAACAATATATATGATTTTCCTGCAAAATAGTAACTTGTCACATAAACCAGAAAAAAAGTTATTAGCAATTCTGTGTTGAAAATCATGTGTTCGAAAAATGGGAATATTTATTAATGTTTACTTATTAGATTTATGTATAAATTCTTACCTAAGCTGTTTAAAAGCTTCTGCTTTCACAAGTGGTGTTTCTACAGAATGTTCAAAAAGTGCTCCTTCAGGCCCTGAAGGAAAAAGAAAAAAAAGAAAAAAAATACTGTAATGTAACAGTTCAAATATAACAAGAAAATAGCTAGAGCATTTTTTTTTATAAGGCCACTTTGATATTAGAAATCAAGATAAGAAAACATACGTTAAGAATTATAAGACAATTGAAATATAGCTACATTATTACCATTACAGTATTGATTGGAACAATACAATACAGAAGTAATGTAAATGTACAGCTGTAAATTCTTAAAATTAAATCCAGAAAGTCTGAAGACAGAGAAATTTTAAACTACTTGGGACAAAAAAATAAGTAAATAAGATTTATACAATGTAACTTTCATTACAGCTAATAGAGCTAATTAAAATTCCACAAAACCTTTGCAAATACTACAGACCTAAATAATCATATTTATTTTAGACGGTTCCATGCACATCACAACTTCTGTCATATAGCTTTATCAAAGATTTTCCCCTATTTATAGGCAGACTCGCTGCATATAAAATGGTATTTATGCATGCAAAATGGTAATGAGTATGGGATCAGACAGTTTACCCTTGAAATAAAAGTAGTTTCATTCCAAAGAGGAAGAAGCAGTGGGCACCCAGCCTCACCAGGAGCCTCCCTGTTGGAAGATCTTCCAAGGACCTCCCCTTCTGCTCTCCTGAGTATCAGCATTATTGCAGTATCACCAGCCCGGTGACCACCTCCCACCTAAGCCCCACTAGGATCAGGAAATTGGCTGATGTAGGACAAAAGCCCCTCAGCAACCATCTACAGCAAGGGTACAACTTCTGTTCCTTGGCTTTGTGAACCTACTCATCAAAAACTGGAGAGGTATTAGGTTGAGAGATCTTCTCTGGCTCTGAGGATTCACATATCTGAGCCCTTTCCTGGTGAATATGCAGCAAGGCAATACATTTTAATAGTTAGGATATTAGTCAAGGTGGCTTGTCTGGCTGCTCTTTATGCTCTTACCCTCTGGAAAGAATTCTGGGCTGTAAAGAGCTCTAAGTTAGGGATTTTGGCTCTGTCTAGACAGAGAATGGTAATGGATGATTAGAAAGCATGATGTAGATAGTATAGACGTGGTATTAGAGTATTAAATGAAGTATAAAGGGAAAAAGATAATAAAAAATTGGTTGGGGCAGCCTCAGAGAACACAGCAAAAAGAAAAGAAGTGAAATCAAGGAAAAACATTAAAAATGAATACATTACTGAGAAAACTGATAGGAAGACTGTCACTTCATGAGGGGTGCAGGAAAATTCTCATTATGTCCTGAGAAAGCATGAAATGTGCTGCTTTTTGAGAAGAGTTTTAGCTGAAATCATGATTCCTTAGAATGAAATCTCCTTGTCTTGGAAGAGAAGTACACAAGATATAAGAACTACTATATTAAATTACTTCAGGACTTTGAGAAATCATTGATTTATTAAGCTTGTATTTAAATTTTATTTAGCTGTTCATACCCTCCTCATCAATTTAAATAAATTAATCTTTCTGTAAATTACAAACTGGCATGAATATAATACTGGAAAATTTAAAATTTATTAATTCAGACAGAGCTTTAACCCTGCTTCATTAACATTTCATTTAATTTTCATTAAGGTTATTCTGCACCTTAAGGAAATAAAAACGTTTATCAGAAAATACTGATTTGGTACAACTAAGATATTTTGCAGAGATATCCTGATATGTGAAAAGTCCAGATGTGGCACTTCGGGACATGGTTTAGTGGTGGACTTGGCAGCGCTGGGTTAATGGTTCAGCTTGGTGATCTTAGAGGTCTTTTCCAACCTAAACCACTCTATGATTCCATTATTCTATAAAGACAAGTAAGTAGTAACAGAGAGTGTATCGGTTTAATGGAAATAGGGGCTACTGGAAGGAAGGGAACATCAGTGTTAATGTTCTGGGGGGCTGGGCAGGTGGTGTAAAACCTTGCCTTTATTTGAGAAAAACTTCATCCAACAGCATTAAATTTTAACAGTATGCCACTCATAGAAAAAAACTCTCAGGGCAACTTTTTTTTTGGAAAATGGCCCTAAATTGATTTCTTGTCTTCATTTCCTATTTTATCTTTTTAACTGTGATATGACTATTACTATATTTACTATTTTAGAGGCTACTGTTACTAATGTATTGTAATCTAATCCTAAAATACACAAGAACAAGATACTCGTTTTCTCAGTGAGAGGATTGAAGTCAGCAAGACTCATTAACACCCCATGCACCCTACCAGGCAAGGACCATTTGCCTCCTCAAAGTCTAACAGAATGTTTACTCATACCCTGAAACTGCCTCCTACTTAACTTACCTTCTGAGCAGAAGTGTTTAAATCAAACACACACTGTCAGGCTGCACTTCAGCATTAGCTACACAAACTGAAAACCTTTGCACAGAACAGAGCACTAGAAAATCAAAGACTCAGCAAATACTTTAGCGGATTTTTATAAAAGACAAATAAGCAGAAGGACAAGGAGTAAACTGGAGAAAGGGTGATATAAATATGCTTCTCCATAAAAATACTGATCCTCTCGGTTTTCCTTTAAGAAAAACAAAAAGTGTAGATGTGGCACTTGGGGATGTGGTTTAGTGGTGATCATAGTCTCAGGTTAATGGTTGGACTTGATCTTAAGAGCTCTTCTCTAACCTTTACAACTCCAGGTTTCTGTGAGCCTGCCACGATGATGTTATAAAGCAAACGGCTCTTTGACAGACAATACAGTTACAAGGTGGTTCACTGTCACCAATGCCAGCTGAATGTACAAAACCCTCCCAGAAAAAAACACAGATGTTCAGTGCATCCACAGCAACGTAATAAATGTCTGCAAAACGCAGGTCCTCACTGAAATAATATTAGAGGATGTAGTTGGAGTCCATGATCCTTCAGAAGCAGTAATTGTCATGAAGGGTTAAGCCAAGCTTCAGTTTCATACACTTAAATGTGTCTGTGATGTAGATGTCACAGGTGAGCCAGAGGCAGTGTTTTGTTGCCTAATCATCTGTTCTTACTGTCATCTGGAACACCCTCGTGCATCCTGCCTGGCCTCCAGCTGTCATGATCACAGGAAGCATCTCTCGGAGATAAAGCGATATCATGAGGTGCCTCACACACCCCCAGGTGTTTCACACACAGCTGGATGTTAACGTCTGAGCACACCAGCTCAGCTGCTACCCACTCTATCCAAGGGAGATGACACGCCCTGGAGCTCTCCCCAAAGCAGGGAAGAGCATTTGTGGGCACAAGAGCTCTGCCCGGGGCAGGTGCCGGTGTCTCCCCGTGCTCCAGGGGAGTGTGGGCACCCAGACCTGTCAGTGACCCTGCAGGGTATCGGAGGCACATTCCTGGTCGAGGCTTTCCCCTGGCATTTGCTCTTCCTTCATTTGCACTGTTCTATTCTACACATGGCAAGAGAATGTCTGACTGAAATAGCATCAGTTGAAACATATTAATTGTAGGAAAATGGCAATTCCTGAGGTGTTGGATTGGATTATATTATTCTTAGACCTTTTCCTTTGTCCTGAAATATCATAAATCGTAGACATTTGCTCTCTGCTGTATTATATTTTAGTTGAAAACTGTCAGGTTTTCTTAAAAATCATTACTGAGCTTTTCATAATTCACATAAATAAGGAGAAGTAAAATCAAATAGTTTGCTACACTGTGCATAAAAAACTGCAAAATGCTCTTTGTGTATTTTAAGCCCAGGATCATGTATTTTATGGTATGAACTTTTCAAAATTTATTTCACATTGATCTTGTTCTCTATCTAAAATGTTTAAAAATAATCTCAGTATGCAAAGTATTACTAATTTATCCTTCATGCTAATAGTATCATTTAAATCACAATAATTTATCCTTCATGCTAATAGTATCATTTAAATCACAATTTTAATAAATTAATTTGAAGCAAAGTAGGCATGAATCTCCTCTCACTTACGTTAATTTTACACTGAAATATCCTCACTGACTTTAATGTATTTGCTTTTGAATTTTACTACAGTGTTAAGAAAGAAACAGGCAATGTGTCTCACTACAATATCTGCTGAAGTAAATAATTATCAATGCACTGTAAAGATTAATATTGGATGAGTGAGTCATTAATATTAGCATAACAATTTCAATTCGTGTATGAATGATTTTTACTTACTTTGAGCAGAGATAGACCTTTTCCAAATCAGTTAACAATTATGCAGTTTTTCATATCTTTGTTAAACACGCTTTTCTATTAAAGTTTAGCATCCCTTGGGCAAACAATAATTATTTGATATGGTTTCCTGGTTAAACAAAGTTGTAATTTCAATTAGGTTAAAAAGTAAAAAACCTTAAGATAAGACCCTCAGGCGTAAACAAAATGTATTAATACAATTATTATAACTTAACTTTGGCTTTGAAACACTAATTGTATAGTTACTACCATATTTATAGATTTGACAGTGAAATAATATGAATCTATTCATTAAAATTAAGACCTCAAGATTTTGGAGGACCGGTAATTAGCAAAGGTCAAACATGATAGCTGCAATCAGGTAAAAACTATTTAAAAATTAATTGAAAACAAGTTACAGAATAATTTCAGTATTTCCTTTGATGGATTCTTCCGCTCAAAGAGAAATAACGCAGTGATGTATCTATTTTAATGCAACCTTACACCTAGAAAATGAAGGTTGACTTTATTGGGTCATATGAAAGGAAGTAGCTTTTCATGTGATAATTCTGATGTATTACTTTGTAAATGAGTACTTCAGTGATTTGCAGAAATAGCCTAAGACAAACTTGTATCTTGACAGATGACATTTAAAATATGCTACAAATATCATCCTGTGACATATGTGCTACTCACAGTACAGAAATACAGTAGCTTTCACTTTGAAAGTTAAAACCACATAAAAATACCAGAGAGAGCCTAAAGTTTCCACAAATCAAACTCATTACTACTCAGAATGGAATATCTAGAATTTTTTCAGCTTCAGAAAGTGTGCACTGGAAACACTGAATAATTCAGAAAACGATGCACAGTACAGTCCCAGTTACTAATGGCTTTAAAATAAAAGACACATACAGAAATATTTACATTATATATATATACACATAATTATTTTTGTTAAAAGTTCTTACTGATTAATAATTGAAAAAGATCAGATTATCTTCATATTTCTGTTACTTAATGAAGTAAAACCAGAACTTACATTCACACACAATAACATATTTAAAAATGCTATTTTTATTGTGCTTCTCATATGTGTATTATTTGAGCATTTCTTAAGCCATACAAACCTGTGACTCGAAGCTTATCCGTGCCAATTACAACTTCATTTTCATCCACTGTAAAAAGTGGCTTTCCATCCTTTGAGTTGATCTGAAATTGCTGACTGTGGAATTCTACCATTTTAGGACCTGCAAAACACAGTACAGTAATAGAATAATTACATTATCTTTCTTCAATTTTCTACTAAATTATTAATAATTTTAATTGGTGTCTTAATAATGTAGTGACTCATTTAAATACGTTAAAGATCATGAGGCAGCCAGATATTCTAAGGATAGCGGCCCTGTAAGTACTGAAATTGGGTAAGTCTATTTACATGATCTAATTTGTTGTTCAAAACCATGCCTGGAGTCTTCCTTCATAGTTGGGTTTCCAGGGAATCTAGGAAATCCCACTCAAATTGATCCAGACAAACATTCATGTTCTTGGTGTTGAAACTGCTTTGATCAGAATGAATCTATTTTTTTTTTTTTAACAGAAACTAATTAGCAAAGTCTTTGCAGCATCATCCCTTTTCATTAGGGAGGCTCAAATGCTTTAAAATTACAAACATCCCATGTAAGAGCAGGACCTCAGCTCTTCATAACAGAGCCAGCTTGGCTCCATATATATAACAAATGTTACTGATCATGTTCCTAAGGGTTTCAAGAAGCTAGGAGAATTATTTGCAATTGATTGTGGTACTCCAAAAATTAAAAATAATTGTGAGCAAGAGAGTCTTTCCATACTTCCAGATCCTAAATTCACTAAAACATCTTGTTCTATAGTATTGGCTTGGTAAGTAGATAAAAATCAAACCCTTAATATTCCCTCTTCTAACAACCTGATCAATTAAAATTCACAACACATCTAGCCTGAATATCTATTACATAGAGTTGTCATCATAAATCTGTATTCAGAATTAAAATTACAGAGAATGGCCAAAGCAGTTAAGACTCCTTTTCAGCAATTTTTAATAAATGTATTTCACAGACTATCCATGGGACTGAGAGGCACTGAACTGCTTCCTTCCCATTAAGAACCTCTTTTACCATGTCTGCTCCCATAAATGTTAAATATATTCCAGGCAGTAATTCTGAAAAGAAACAGTAATTTTTATTTTTTTTAGATCTCATGTTAAAGGGGCATTAGGTGACCTTGATACTGCTAAGAAATACATGCAGATATTTCACAAAATCTGGTTGGTTGCTGGTATAAGAGATGCACACCATAAGGCCCCATACAAATTGCTTATTGCTTCACTCAGCAGATCGAAAGCATTGCTTTTAACTGCCCACTAAACACAGAAAGAGTTAGAGAAGCCATAATGTCCTAAAGTAGGGCAACAATTTTGAGGCATAAAACCCAGTATTGATTCTACCTGAAAATGGTCAGGATAGAGGGCTGAGGTCTGCATTATGTTATGCTCTGTTGCACATGTGCACCCAAGCACAGCCTTAGGGGCTTCAATTTGGCTCTTCTCTAAAGCTATTCTGAAGCCCACAACTTTTCTTCTGAGAAGTATGTTGCAAAACGTGAGATCAGAAAATATCTTCATCAAGTGAAAAGGCTTTAAATAGTTTTATTGTTTGTTTGTTTTATTTTTTACAGCAAAAGAAACAGTTCTGGGTAAGTGAGGCAAGGATGGTTCCCTGTCAATGGTTTCCTAGAAAATCTTGGTAAAGGTTTTATTTAAGGTCCTTTCCTACCTGGGCCATTTTATGGTTCAGTGATTGATTGTTCCTGTTTGTGCCCAGCAGCAGTAATGAAACTGGCCTTTTATGTAGTGTAGCTAGATCCTTGTGTATTCAAACAAATCAAAGGCCTAAGTAAAATTGAGGTTATCAACTCTACTGGTGCTGCAGGGGCTGGTCCCTCATCCTTCCCATTCATCCAATCCCATGATTTTTAAAGCTAGCTTAACTAAAGAAAAACTCTGCAAGCACTGTGAGAACACTCACTGAACATTTTACACCTTCCAAAGGTACCTTAATTGTCTCTCTTTGAAACTACAACTCATGACCTTGCCCATGCTGGGTTTGCATCCAGATTGTTTGATCCTGGGCCTTGCACACTTAAATAAATCTTAAACAAGAATCTTTAGGTCCACAGTTTTCTTAACACAAGTGCCCCAGTAACGTGGGACAAGGATTGTCCTATAGATAATCTTCATTATCGGAGAATGGAATGGATAATAATAGAAGTATTTTAAATCTTAAGAGGGAATGCTAGGGTAAACAAAATTCAAGCATATGTTTTATTCATGCTAGAGATGAGACATCTGAGTATATGTGGAACAAGTTTCAAAAAGGAATAAGAAGCTTTTACATAAATGGGAGTAAGTTCATGTAATGAAAAGTAGCCATTAATTTCTCTTAATTGTATTCCACAATACACATAAACTGGACATATTACAATAACACTAATTGAAATGTAATCTCAGTGAGATTAATTTTCAACTCATAAACAGCAGCCAAACTCAGTATCTGAAAGTTTTATCTCCTAATGCCTAACTGTGTTTTGTTTACCACCCTAGTATATTAACTACATGTAAGTCAACTAATACTATATAATCACATTTGCTGATAAAATCCTACGATTAAAAATGCAGCCTGACTGAATGCAGGTTATAGAAAGTGTTTGTTTTCTGCTTGCTGCCAGATGTGTCACACGAATTTCCAGGTCAATGGGTTATTCTTGCTAATCAGGCTGATTATTGCCCATTGTTTGTGTAGGTTTCCTCCTTTAATGTGCAGCCCTGCAGCAGACCTTGTAAGTGATCTTCACATAGCATACCTCTTGACACTGAGGATGCTGCATTAAATGATGAAGTTTTTTTTCCAAAAAGAACTGACAATACTGCTAAACAGTCTTCCTTTTCATTTGTCCTCCTCACTCTTTACGTCCCTAGGGTTTTTCCAGGGAAGGAAGGTCTTTTGTTTAGTGACTCCATTTCATTTGAAAATAATTTTAATAAACTGCCTTCTACTGCTACCCAACCTTTGAATTCCAGGCCAATACAAATATAGATGTACCAGACAGCAAAGGATCTTCTGTCAAAAACAGGGCCTGCCATAAAATAAATATCGACAAATGCTTAATGCCAATGAAATTTGGGGAGTCTGAAATTCGAAGAGTCTGCCTACGTTAGCAGCAGGCAGACTCTTAAAATAGTTAGTTCTGCCAAATACTAAGCAGTTTTAGTGTGTCTTTAGATTTTTCAGAAGAAAAGGCTTTCCAATATTGGATTTATGTCTATCATTAGTTAATTTAATATCTTTTATTTTCTTACTCTCTTTTCTTATCCATCATTTCCCATTAACCTACGGCTGTCAGCTACTCTGTATGCTTTGCTCTTCTCCTACCACCTAGAATCATTGAAGTATTCGGTATAAACCAAAATCCTGAGTGCTTTGGGGTATTCCTATGCAATTTCATTTTTTAGTTAATTTTTATTAAACTTAAGCACCTTACTTAAAATAAGATCTCATTAAAAATGTATTAAAAATGTAATACTCCTACAGATTCAGTTCTCATTCCATGAGTGATAGAACACAATACCAATAAATGTAAAGTCACTACTTTCAGAAACATAAAATTAGTCATATTTTCATATGGAATGGTATAGTATTTCATTAGAACAAAGGCATTACTACAGAGAATGTGCAGCACATTGCATATACATGTTTTATGTCCCTCTCATACATCTCTCATAACTCTGAAGAACTCTAATACATTAATAGAACACTTGCTGCTCCTGTTTCCTCTTTTTCTCTCAGTTCTCCTTTTATGCAATGAATGAAACAATGATGTCCTCTCATATCAAAGTAAGAATCTTACTGTCACCACTATTTATACTTTGTTGTTATCTGTGACTGAACACAGATCTAGAGATCTTAAAAAATTGATTCTGAAAGATGGTTGCAGACATTGATCATACAGACAGTGGTGACATAGTGCTAGGTATTTAGGTGACAGTAATTTCCACTCTCAGAGTGACTTAGCTAACTCAATGTCTTCATCCATCTAGGCATTAATCTTATAAAATACTCTATTTAAATACAGAAGCAATAAACCCATGAAATATTTCACTGTAAAATGCATTATTGCATGTACAGACCATGGCAGGAATGGGAGATTGTGTTTCTCACAGTGACTTGACAAAAAGGCTATGGTGTCCCCTTTTCTCACAGGCTTAATGAATCCAGATTTTGTTGTATGATGAATAACTTTAACAAGAAAAGGTGAAACACACAGTCCTCAGACAGATAAGGTGAAAAGGAAAATACTAAAGGAGATGAGGCATGATAATTTGAAACCCTGTATGCAGAGAGGATAGCTGATCTGAGTCTCTCATTCCTAAGCGAATACTTTACCTACTTTATCATCTGTATAATGGATATTTTTCTTCCCCTTTTCCTCTTTTTAAAACAAAAAGAAAGCCATGAGTGTACTTCCATAAGGTCAACTCCTGCACTGTGTTTCAGCAGTATTCTAAGCATACCTACTGGATCTGGGCAGAGGACAGTGTGAGAGGATCAGCCGAACAGATGGGGCATGACTCAGTTCACAACATCGCTGTCTAGTACCATTATACATTCTTTCGTGTTCTCCGCCCGGCCTTCAGCTTATTCCAGATGTCCCAGACTATCCAGGACTTCTGTATCAGACCAGAAAGTCTGACGTGGGGTCTGTAAGCAATGTGAGCCCTTCCAGTATGTCAGCTGAAGGCTGGGCGAGATGGAATCACAGGAGAATGCAAGCCAGAGGTGACCTCTGAAGTCCTACCTCCTAACCACATCAGGGTCAGCTTGGTTGGAAGTTAGAAAAAGGTGCTCAGGGTCTTGTCCAAGTGAAATTTTAATACCTCTGAGGAAGAGGATTTAACAGCCTCCCTGAGCAATCTGTTCCCATGGTTAACCATTCTAACAGTGGTAACTCCCCTGCCCCTTCTATCCAGTTGCATTTTGCCTCTCTGCAGCCTATGACCATTGCCTTTTTCCCTCTTGCTATTCACCCAGAGTCTGGATTCATGCAAGTGATAAGACAAGTGGAAACAGCCTCAAGTTGCTCCAAGGGAGGTTTAGGTTTGATATCAGGAAAGACTTCTCCACTAAAAGAGTGGTTTAGCATTGGAACAGGATGCTCAGGGAAGTGGGTTCAAAAGTGTTCAAAAAATGAGTAGATACGGCACTTTGTGATATGCTTCAGTTGGCATTGTGGTATTCATTTAAAGGTTGGACTTGGCCTTAGAGGTCTTTTTCAACCTTAATGATTCTATGATTTATTTTCTCTCTAGCCTCCTAGTATCAGGCATAAGTTAGAAGCTCTCCTTAAGCTTTCTCTTCTTGCAGGTCAAACAAACACCACCTCTTCAGACTCTCATACTTCATGTGCTTCCACTCCCTGACCATCTGAACAGCTCCCCATGGGCACCTCCTCTGCTGGCTCACAGCTCTGTCACACTGGAGAGGGCTCCACAGTATTCCAGCCACATCCTGGCTGTGGGATGACACGGCCCAGCGTGCTGTTAGTGCTCACTGCCACAGGGCTACACTGCAGCTACAAGTTCAAGCAGTCCCTCAGGATTAGGGGTGTCTACTGCAGACCTGCTGCACAAAGACAGAGGTGTAGCTCCTTTTTTGGGCAGTAGCTGCCATCAGGATTCGAAAGTACTGTTGCATTTGAAGTGACTAGGACTTTAGACATAATTATCCAAATTCTATCTTAGATTATAGTCACAATAAATTTCAGCTACTTTAAGCTAACCTTTACAAATTCATGTAGCATCAACCAATGCCAACAATTCAGTATTTTTGGTGCAGGAACCATCCTCACCTTAAGCATTAGCTGTTATCTTCTAATTACCATCCAATTACCTATGTTAATGATTACTGTACCATTGAACCCAAAATATATTTGGGATTGAAAATTTATTGAAACTGTGAAAATTGAGAAGGTTACAAAATCTTTAATAATTCCCCTTTTTTCACTTATTTTGAATGATTTTCTCCCATTGGAATAAAGAGACAATGAAGCTACCCAGATGATTAATCGCTCTCTGATGAGAGACAGCTATCCACCAACTGGGGATTTTCCAAATAAAAAATGGTTTCCCAAACATCAGTGGCTTTTTTTCAGAGCCAAACTCTGTAGTCTTATGTTCTCTTCTAGACTCAGTGGGAAGAAAAGTGACAGCATAGGATTCAAATCCCCTGGGCCTGGTTAAATTTCCCCTTAATGTGATGCTGTCATATTTAACAGGTTGGCAATGCACATTATCATAGAATCATAGAATGGTTTGGCTTGGAAGGGACATTAAAGAATGTCTAGTTTCAACCCCCTGAAATGGGCAGGGGCACCTTCCACTAGACCAGGTTTCTCAAAGCTCCATCCACTCTGGTCTAGAACATTTCCAGCAATGGAGCAGCTGCAATTTCTCTGGGCACCCTTTTCCAGTGCCTCTCCACCCTCACAATAACTATCTGATTAACTCCTAGAGGATGTTTTAATTCCATCTTAAGTCATCCTGTCTTACTGTGAACATCATCATGTATTTCTTCATAAAAATTACCATATTTGGGGACAGGGTGTGCTATGGTAAGCACCTTACTCTACATAGTGCAAAGACCATCAATGTTATTTTTTTTTTTAGAAGAGGGTACTGTTCATCTGAGTCTAAATATTAAACTGCAGTTTGATATGCTTAGCTAGCTTTCATTTAAATATATCTTGAATATTTCTTACTGTTTTGTGCTATTTATTTTAATTATTTTCAACATTATATACATTTAAATAAACAATGGTCTCACAAAAGACTAAAAGTATTTAATACGCATTTAATGTATATTAAGATGCATATGCATTTAATGCATATTCTCTTAAAAAAGAGAATTAGTTAAAAAGTCTGTAGGATGTTCTAGCAGCCACCTGGCATTCTCTAAATCTTGCCTATCTAACCAAATTTTTCTTTAAATAAAAATAGCATGTATGTCTTGATATGATCAGGTTCACTGATAGCTAAAATTCTTATACTTTAGGAAGTAAACATTTCTACTTTAATCCTCTTAGAATAAATACTGTAAATTCTTGATCATAGGAAGACTTAATCACCTCAAAAAATACTTCAATGAAATTTCAAATTTATTTTTCTATTAATTGCTCCTATGTTGTATCTTCCTTTCTTATAACCCAGCTGGACAGCAATTAAAGTTGTGCAAATAATCATCTTCTTGCAGATAAAGATCTTCAAGAAAAATGTTCTGCCTTTTATCTTAAAGATAAGAAAGAATTTATTTGGACAAAAATGGGGTTTTTAATGAAAGACTTCTGGGACAAATAAAAAAGGAAAAGCTAAATGATTTTACAATGTCATTAAGTTTATGAAACTGGCTTCAGGGCTTTCCCTGTGAAAACAAGATCAAACTCTTTTTAGAGTCATCATGCTTCCTTAGCAATGTTTTCTTCCTCCTATGCCTCTGATGAAAAAATACCATCGCTTGAAAATGAAATATTAAAATGCTGATAAGAAAACCATACATGATTTGACTTTGGAAAGCAGTAGTTTTCTAAATGGCAATTATTACTGCTAAAGCAATATACGAGGTACTGACTCTGATCTGTTTGCTCAGAATGTTGTTCCAGTCTGAAAAAAGCGGGGTGGGATAGCACAAACACTCTCATTGTAACAGCTGTTCAGATTAATGTTATAGACATGAAAATAGTCTCTCAGCAGAATTTTGACTGTAATTCTGTTTTCACACTGCATAAACCATTTTGACTTTCACCATATTCCCATGCTTTCTGAGTGAAGCTGATTTCATGCTCAACAATGCAGAACATCTTCATAATCCAGCTATCTAAATAAATTCCTTCAAGCTTTAAACACTTTAAACTGAACCCCTGACCTGAAGCTACTGGTGTTACTATTCCTTGGTGTAAATGATTGAACTAGGAGGAAGATCAGCAATCCATTCTACCAGAGTCTCTTCTCACAGACCTTTCATGACTTTGGAAACCTTATTTTTTTTTAAGTTTTTAATTTTTTTAAAATTTTCTTGTGAAGAATATATATTCACAAGCAGAATTTAGGGTCTTCTGTATGTTGAAACCTCCTTATGAACCCTAAAAGATGGATATCTTACTTTTCAGTAGTGACAGTTGGAAACATGCTGCTCTTCATTCACTTTCTTATTATCCATGACTGGAACACAACTGCAAAAGCTGACTGTATTATTTTCATCTGCTGATAAGACGTACATGTTTGCATTTTAAGAAGCCTATGTTTACTCAGGCAAAACATCATTTACTGTTTGATACCAATGTTGCTTTCAAGTATTTGATAATTGACTATATAGTCTATATGTTTCCTTTATATATAATATCGTTATCATCACTCATTATTGGAAAACTTTGCCAAGTTTTTGCACTATATTGATTTATTATGTTTCAGGGTATAAATCAGAAGTGCTACATTACTCATTTATTCTATGATTAATTAAGGCTCTGAAGTGGCTAAGAACAGGAACCTTGGAGATGATAATTAGCAGCTTTCTTGGATTACTAAAGAAATTTCTAGATATTTCTGTTCTGAAAGTTGATAAGCCGTAACAATGACACCTGAATCTTATTCATGATTTTTAAGAGAGGAGCTATTCTAATGAAAATAGCTACCACCTGTTCTGTAGACATCCTTGCCTTGCCTGTAAGCAACTCTCTCCACAACTCTATTAATTCCCTATGACAATCAAGCCTGTACCTTCCCTAAACTATGCCTTGCTTATATCCTTCCTTGCTGTCTGTTGGCCAACATCCTTCTAAGTCCCATGTCTCCTAGAAATATTACCAGAGCAATCACTTGCTTTAAATAAAGGTCTTATTTCCTTTTTTGTCTTGTTGTTTCATTCTTGTGTATTTGTAAAAAGTAATTCCAACAAAATGGGTATTTTTGTCATCCAGGGGGACACTGAAGTAAAAAAAGAGTAAAGATAATTTTTTTTTCTTAAATTGTGATCCCTATTATTTTGAAAGTATTCTTTTCTTGTCAAGGAGTTTTTAAAATATTTGTATTTAGTGAGGCTTCTGAAAGCTGTGTAATTATGGATCACAGTTACAAAACTCAACATTTACAACATTGTGTTTTAAAAAACTACAATGTCCAGACAACTCCTGCAAGAGGTATTTCATGCAGATGAACTGAGGAGCATGTAGAAGCTTTAAAGTAAGAGTGATCATGTTGGTAGTTGCTCACATTTTATGTCTTTTTAGCATAACTGTGATTCATGAGGGAATACAAAATATGTACCTGTTATCTTCATATGGGGAATTTCACAGAAACTCCTCAAGTAAAGATCTGTTTCACATCTCTCTTGTGAATTACTTCTGTTGAATACTGGGTATTTAAATCATCCTTAGTAACTTACTAAATTATTTTAGCAGATCATTTGAATCACAGTTTCCATGAGTTAAAAGGTATTTTCTTTATAACTTTGTGAGAGATGCTATACTGTCATCTTTGGAACAACCCCAGACTTATCTATATGGCTCCTTCACAATTGCAACTTCTATTTTTGCAAGTTCTATTTTTAAGATGACTGGAGTTTTAAGACATAGTTCCAGCATGATGACAATTGTGGAAGATATTAACTCTTTAGCAGAAAGCTTGTGCATATAAAGTAAATATACCACACACCTATTTATCACACTCCTTTTGATAAATATTTAGGGGCATTTTCTTAAGACAAATCATTCAGATCTTTATGATCAACTGAATTTAAAAAAAGGAATTTGAAAACATTTAAAGGCTAAATTGTGATTAATTGTATAACTGTACATTTTTAAGAGGAATAGCAGGCTCCTTTATAATTTTAATTTTTTTTCCTTTGGTTTGAAAGTAGTGAAGCTTGGAAAATGTTCGATGAATTGAAATGGTAATTCTTTAAGCAGGAGCTGTCACAGAAGTTACATAGTCTCAACAGCATGGAAAAGCTGCTCATCAGTGCTCAGCTGGGTCCCAATTTAGTAAACTACTTAAACATATCACGTTAGTCTACAGGTAAATAAGCAAGAATTTATGCTTTGCTCCCTGAGGATCTTGTAAGAAATGAGTTAATAAACTGTTACATTTTTCTCTGAAGTCAAATAAAGGTTGAAAAATAGTAACAAAGGTAAGAAAAATTCTGTCATAGCTCACACATACTGTTGCTGTTCTTCCTTTAAAAACATGATTTAAAGAGTAAGGTCTGCTTATTCTTGTTGCCAAGATCTCTCACTTACAGCTGTCTAGATCTATTGATTTCCCTGAGTAAACCAATGTATTTTACTGCTACCATCGACAGTAAAAGATATAAATGTCCAAGTTTTGAACTTGAATTTTTTAAGGATGTCTGCTTAAATGTATTAGTTTCTGGAATACCAGGAAATAAGGAGAGACTCTCGCCATGTTCTCTTGTTGCATTTTCTCAGAAATTGATTTGCAACTACCAGTAGATATTTACCCAGGGAAAAAGAGTAACTTTTGCAGAGACCTTCCTTGAATAACTCTACAAAAAAGAAGTGCTTCAAATATTTAAAGAATTAATGCTTGACTGAGAAATTGAGAATACACTGCTGCTACTTATCGAGTGGCAGCTGGACTATATGGTAGCTGGACATATTCAAATATGACCATAACAGTAATAAAATAATCATGTGTTTAGTGTTTTATATTCTCAAATCTCTATACAAATATTCATTACAATGTTTCCAAAGCAGTGGACAAGGAATAATCGCTCAGACTTACCCACGTTTAATCTGCCTGTGACTTCCCCGTTTGAATTGCGAGCATTCACGGTCACATTGTGAGTAGATTGGAGAAGGAGTGATGAGTCCTGAAGAATGGAGAAAGAAAAAGGTATGTTAGGCAGGACAACTAGAATTGTGAACAATTTTCAAAATTTAGTCTAGCGTTGGTATCAACTCAGTCACCAAAAGAGCTTTGCAGCTACAAAACTATCCACAGATGTCATCAAATAATGTGGGCAGATAATTCTGATTACTACAACTATATCAGATTTATAATAAGAAAAATAATTATAGGGAATACTTCAGGTGAACAAAATCTGTGTTACTAGACCAATGAACATGGCTGCTAATATTTTATCTTTTGGAAAAAATGGTTTAGTACTAGATTTACTACCTTCCAATACATAACTGAGACTCCTAGAAGAGAGCCATTTAATTGAGCGTGAGCACTCCTCTTGGAGAATTCATACCGTTGTATTAACTGGGTGAGAAACATGAATGTGCATTCTGCTTCCTCAATGGTCCACGCAGTCTGTAGGCTGTAGCTTAATTTTGGCATTTGGCACTGGCTCTCCTGGCAAGGAAGCTGCACCAGTGAGTGATGAAGAAAGTGGCAGGCTGACTAGATCAATGCTGATTTTAACAAATGACAGTACAAATAAGTCTGTTAGTCTAAATCAAATTGTCTCCCAGCCTGCTGCTCTGAAGGATGACAGAAAGAAGTGTATCAGTGAAATGAACAGCATCACCTGCTTGTCCACATCCCTGAATCATGACCTGAGATGGGATTTTGCTGAGCAGAGCCTCATGCCTTCCCATCATTCTGTGCCACTTAAGGAAGCCAGGGCATGCCAAGCAGGTGTAATTGGTATCTTTGTCCATCCCAACCACACCTCCCCACAATCCAGACTAGCTACAATAGGCAATTCAAAATTTCGTGTTATTCTTAGCCTGCAGGGAATTACTTCACCAATACCAACACATCCCATTGTGTTAACTCTTGTTGTGCTTGTTGACCTCCTCCCCAGTGGCGCCCCATTTCCATTACTTATTTCCAGACCTACATTGAAACTCTGTACTTCAGGCCTGTTGGACCCTCCCCAAGCTACTCCTTGTCCTGAAGGGAAGATGTGTTGAATGACCCAGCTGCTCACCGTGCCCCATCAGACTACATATACAGACAGTAATGAACCTGGTTCATGGCAAGAGACCTGGAAGGGGGCTTTTGGAAGTGTCCTAAAAATTCGTGAGGAAGGCAGAATGGTTTCTTCTAATGTTTTTACTTAATTTACCACCTGAATCGTCTTTAAATGCGGCTGATTTTCAGGTGTATCAATAGCGGCCACTGTCTTTACTTGACATTAAGCATCAGAAAATTATCTGGGGACACAAAATCTTATCATGCTCATTTGTATCAGGAAACTGTAAATAAACTGGCAGACTTAGAAAAAGGGGAAGTTTTTTGCAGTACAGGTTCTTTCATATTAAAGCATACTTTGTGTCTAAAGGACAAGAACTTAACAAGTGATAAGAAGTGCCTAAGCAGATCTCACTTGCCAAAGCATCAGGGAATACAGGATATGCAGAAGGTATCAGCAAGCTGCCTGCTTGTGACCTCAGTGGGGATACTCATTCCTAGATAAATGTGAGTTTCTAACTACTGGCATAATGTTAAAAGATCAGTCTCTTTCACAGCTATGGCTTCTAGTTATTTTTCTGGACTCAAGAGAGACTATGCAGTACCTTGAAGGGCTAACCCCTGAAAATAACCCCAAGGCATGTTCTTGTCTCAGTTTAATGCTTAGAGTATGAGACAACCTGGGAGTTTTACATGCTTTTTACACGATGAATTTTACTACAAACACTTACTTAGTAAAAGAATCACAAACCTCTGCAACCTGATTAAAAAGTAATAAAATAAATAGAAGCAACACACAATTTGGAGTCAAACTGACACTTTTTTTTTTTAAAGGAAGCAAACAGTAGGTAGGCTCTACCTACCTACAAGTAGGTAGAGAGGCTCTCTCAAAAGAAGTCATTAAGAGAGCAAAATAAATGAATCTCATTTTGTAAATTGTATCAGGAAAACATGAAAGCTCAGAGAATTAACACAAATAATGAAAAGTCTTAGGAAAAAAGTAAGCCAAGTGTTAGAATGAATATTAATGGTAATAAGTTAGTATGAAGTGGAATAGGAAGGTCAGCAAAGATTGGGGATTGGGTAAATATAGTACATTTAAGTAAATGTGCTAAATGACCCACAAATCTGGGCACCTTTATTACATTTATTTGATTGCCACTGGTTGATTTAGAAAACAAGTTAGTAATTTGTGATATCAAATGAAAGTGTGAATAAACTGTACTCTAGACCTGCTGCTGCCACATATGTGGTTTTGACTAATTAAAATCTAGCAACATATTTTAAAATGCTTGTCTTTTATCTTTCCATGAAAATGTATCAGCAAAGATGCAATGGTCTTGCCCACAGCCCTGTGTTGGACTCATAATGAAGGCATAAAGTTGTAATAGGCTCCAGAGACAACGCACAGCAAGTAGATTTTCTGGTACATATTTTCTTAGCACTTTGGAGACCTCATTAGGTGAGAAAATCTGTTAGGAGACTGCAAGGAGAAAACTATTAAGGCAAGGGAGAAAGCTGCTTTGATAGCTGGGAGAGGCCCAGTTCTCCAAGACAAACTTAGAAAAAGAAAGCGTAACAAATAAGTAACATTATGAGAATAAACACATAAATGGCAACTCAGGAGATCGAGCTACAGGCAATTAAGCCTTTAGAGAGTTCAAATATTTAAAAAAGCAAGGATACAAACAAAAAAACCTCTGATGAATTGTCAGTAGGCAGAGAGAAGCAGTAGCCTGAAGGCTCTAATTAATGCATGCTACTAATGATCATGACGGGTCATTAGACAGCTAAGCTTATATTAGATGCTGCCACACCTCTTTTTCCTATATCGTACTAAATGTATTAAGAGCTGAAAGGAATATTAAGAGAGCACAAATGGTAGCTTAACATTGCATAATGATCTTGGGGAGTAGAGGGAGTTCTTAAGTATTAGCTGTGCTGGTCTTAAAAAGTTACATGTCTTACTGGATAAAGAACCTCAGGGGAAATACATATAAGCACATAAATAGTTTTCCCACTGCCTGTGAGGCAGAAAACAATACAGCATAAGAAACTAAATGAAAGTACAGATATAGTAATGGAATTTCACTGTCTTAATTTTAAGAGCTGTTCCTGAAACTGGAAATACTTGTTGCAGAAAGAGAGAAAAAGAAAAGATCATTGTGAGTAAAATATGTTGGCATTGCTTAAATTTTAGTAATCAAGCATGTTAACAACATCATTCTGACAAATTTATTTACATTTTCTCTTGCTATAACAATACAAACACTAACTTTTTCCCTAGGTTCAGAAATGTCTTATAGTGGGCAATTTCTTCTCATTGAGGATAATGTTTACAAAACATAAAACTTTATTTTGTGAGATGTTAGACTATGGAGAATAGTTCTGAAAAACATTAATTTTATTGGCCAGTCGCAGATAAGCCTCTATAAAAAATTCACTGGAATAAGTTTCAGAGTTCCTCTGGATAATTAAAATCCAAATCAGATTCTCTCTTCCTTTTTTTAAATCCACTACTTCCATACCATTCCCATTCTGAGTGACATTTTAAATTTAATCATTTTGATAAATATTTAACCAAGTATGGTATTCCTTTTTTACCTTACTAGTCATAACAACAACAAACTTTTCTGTCTATGTAAATTAGATTAAATACTAAGTATTTCCGTTTGGACTTGTAAATTTTATATACATAAATATATAAACATACCATACATTGCATTGTCCTTGAATTGACAAAACCTATATATTTTATAGAAATCATAACTTTTCCATTGGGATCCATCAATTTCAGAGATATTGAAACTATTCTGTAATGGATGAATAAACAAAACAAGCAGTTTCCTAGGGAAGCCTATATTAAAAAATAATCTCAGTAAAAACAATGAAAAGCTTTCTATACTCTCTTAAAGTTTTAGCATGACTTATATATGATAACATATATAATTCCTGTTTGAGCTGCTTATCACATGCTAAGAGATAAATGTTAATTCTGACAAAGCATCATAACACTGACCTTGTAAAGTGTACAGAAATATGTGTGTATGCAGATATACATACACACATATATCTTTATGCTTCCGTGACAGAGGCCTTAAATTCAATTATTCAGAAGTGTATTAATTTTATTTAGCATTACTGAAAGATTACCCACTTACCACTCTCGAATGGATTTCTTTGGCATAAAGAGGGAATAAGAATTCAGATTCCCCTTCCAGTCGAAGGCCTTCCTTTGTAACACGCAGGTGCCCCATTCCAGTCTGAGGAGAAGATGTGAGAATAATGCACATTTTCTTATTTTTTCTGTATTTATTTTGTGTTCTTTTCATGAATTGAACATTTTCAGAGCTGCCTGCCTCGAGTCTACCGATAAATATACAAATAGCAATGCATTTAAAATTTTCAGAATTCTTTGTTTTTTCCAGGAGTAATTTTCTGTGAGAAATTGCAAATTTCATGAAGTTATTAAACTTAGGGGTTTTTTTGAGGGGGGTGTGGAGTGGAAATATAGTATTATAGTCCTTAAATTAAAAACAAGTGCATTTGTGTTGGCTGTGCTGAAATAGCTTTTGTACATGCCTTCTAAAAATTTAAACAATAAACTTGTACGTATGAGTTTTCACATAAAACAAACCTTATATTAACATCTCAGGGTTCATTCTATCAATAATGTAAGCCTAGAGAACAGGCAAAGAGGGATTTTTATTTGCTTCCATTTTCAGCAATTTCTTCTTTTTAATTAGGTTTTAATTAATTGGTTTAGTTTTTTTCTCCTCCAATTGTGGGTCAAGGCTCTTTGTCTCCTTATCATTACCTTTTTCTCTATCACCTGCTTCTCAGTTTTTGTACTTTCCTCATCCTTTCTTCATCATTCCCTCCTGCTTTTAGCCCAATTATTCTTTACAGCTGTTATCTTCTCTCTTTCTTTTTACTTTCTTTCATCATTAACATAGAACTGATAATGTGAAAAATGAGTAAGGAATTATTTCATAAGTACATCTGAAGGATTTCAGGCTTGTGCTGCAAGGTATTTCACAGGTATTTAGCTAATTTGTAAAGGATTCACCCCTTTCCCTGACATAAAGAGTGACAGAAAACTTGCAAAAAAAAACCCCAGCCTTCCATCTTAGCCATGTGAAAATATTTCAGGACAACTGCTGCAAACTACAAGGAGTAGGTGGAAGGGCTAAATAACAAACAATCAAATATTTCCAGAAAGTATTTCCACTCCAAATAGTTTTCAGGTTGTTCTCCGTGTAAGCAGAAGAGATATGTAACAGGCCACTGATTATACATCAATGAATTTTTCATCTAATGCATTATGCTTGTCAATGATAAAAGTTATAATTGAAGGGATGGTTATTGTTTCCAGATATATGTTCTGACTAATCAGATTATATATGTATATATGTAATGCTAAATAACATATCAAACCAGCCTTCACGAAAAATCAGCCATTTTTTAGCAGGCCCGAAAGGAGACAAAAAGAGAAACAAGTTGTGCTTAAGTTCCATAAGGTAAGAAATATTAATTCACTCCACTGGAAAATACAACTATGATTCCTCCTCAGCAAGATTTGCTTCAGGAAAGAGGCTTTAAGAACAGCTATTTATGGAATCTGTTTTTCAGGGTCAAATATTTTACTGTTTTGAAATATATAATGTACTGACTTTTCTCAGTGGAAACAGATGCAGTTTCCAAATTCTAGACCATTGCAAAGCTTTTAAAAAGTACCCAGTATATACTGATACATCCCATAAGGCAAAACTAAAAGAATACCTATGACAAACTTTTATAATGACAATTCCTAGCCAGCACTGACGGATTTAGAAATATATTTTTCTAGTGAACACTATGGACAGTTTTTTCTAATCAGCAATACTCCAATATTATAAAGATACACAGGTTTTAAGACAAACACTTTTGAAAAGTATGATGTGAAATATCAGGATGTTCTAAAGAAATATCACCAAAAAGTATGTTCTCTTTTATTAACCAAATGTAGGGTCTGATTATTTGCTCTGACCTCATGCCTTTTCCCATCAGGTGAAAGTAGGTTGTATTAGCTATCAGGTTTAAACAGAGTTTGCATATTTTTCTGGAATATAAAGAACTAAAAAAGTAGTATATAATAGAGTAAGTACAAAAATATGACATTGACAAATCTGAAATTTAGGAAGGCAGAGGAAGAAGTCGCAATTAATTCTTGCTCTGAAGCAGACTGGGGAAAATTAACAAAATCCAGGGTGGCAATCTCTGTCCTGCCATTGGCAGGAAGAAATTTTTAGTAAAGACAGAAAAAAAAAAAAAAAAAGTGAAAAAAAATTATGCAATTTACTCAGCACACTCTTTCTAATGGATTCAGGTTTCCCAGAAATGCTTATTATGAAAATGCTATATAGACAAAGAATTAGCTTTAACATAAAGAATAACATGCCGTATGACAAGACTTAGCACTTTTAACTTATCTAAAAGTTCCTATTTTTTCATTAAATCCAGTCATATCACTCAGGATTACTTTGTCTAAGTATGTCCTCCATTATGCCCTATTTCCTTCATCAGATATTTAATTTAAGCATTGACACAAAGCTCACATTTTCACATATTTGCCTAACTGCCTCATTATCCATTCTCATTGACCACTTGGGAAGTGCAAACCCGGGGAAATTTAGATTCGGGTTATGTGCATAAATGACTATTTGTGAGGACTAGCATAAACTTCGTAACATGCATGCAAACAATAAAAATGTGTATTTCATATAACAACCCTCACTTCTATTACCTTTGTGACTGTAAACAATTATTATGTTCTTAGTACCACGAGATTTGAGCATCTTAAGGTTGTAAAAGTACTGAGTTATATGTGAGATAGCGGAATTCTATTATGCCCCTTTTATAACTTGCAAATTAAAGTTACATGGAATATAAAAGAATATTTAGAATAAACAACTACCCTAATGCACTGAGATCCAGTTCCATGAAAAGGCAGAGCATAATAGTTACACATAATGTTCTCTCAACAACCACTCTACTTCTTACATTACCAATTACTATTTACTGAGTACTGCAACTTCCTCAGTGATGAACAAACTTGATGCTTTCTGTTTCAAGGATTTGATTCTGTTCCTATTCAAATAATTGAATAAAAATATTTCTATTGACTTAAGGAAAGGGACCAGATATCAGTTAGATGTGGACTTTGATGCAGTTATACAACAAGCTATTGCTTAGGGTGGGGGAAAAAAGAGTGCTTCATTAAACATAGGAGATGTATGGCAGATCTGGATTCTGGTTATCCTGATGCTGGTGACTGTCACTGCTTGAGTTTGCTGGCCCTGAGCTGTAGCACATTGTTGTACATCCAGATATAGCTGAGACTCACATTTTGTAATTACTCAAAGCCCTCGGCAAGGCAGGGATGCAGCTGTACAGAAGGGAAGGATGAAATGGCATCTCTGCAGACAGCAATCAGGTTTTATTGCTGCAAGGAGCCGACTGGCATGGAAACTGCTGGCAGCTGCCAAACCCTTATGTACCAAAGATGCAGCTTAGCATGGGTGTTCACAAAGGTGTGACCAGTTTTCATTTCAGAACTGCTTGACTTATTCTAACCGGAGCAACAGGATGTCTTCAACTGCAGAAGAAGCATTTTTTCATAATTTGAAAATGCTCTCACATCTTCAAGTGCTTGAAGAAACAGAGACAAGGCCTACAGAAAACCTCAATCTCTCATAAAAGCTCATCAAAAGACTCCTTGATTGAGATGCCCTAGTCTAAAAGACATTTGACATCTAGCTTTTCAGTGAATTATCTACATAGGGATACTCCAAACCAGCTGAAATGAGTAGCCACGACTGCAGAATCATAGGTAAGATGCTGCATGTTGCAGAATATCTGGATGGGAAGACCATCTTGGATGTGTTATCATTCTCTTGGACTCTAAATACAGACTACAGACTAATAGGAGTGGAAAATAAGCAGATGCAGCTCTAGGGCTCTTGCATTTCCACTGAGTTGCTCTCGGGCAGCTGAGCCTTATGCTGCCTATGGCATACGGAATCAAAGGAGTATCATACGATTTATTTGGGATTTATCTCCCAATAATATGACAATGAAGGACTGATGCTGTAGGCATGTGGCCCTTAGAAATGAGCATGAGGCATGGGGAACATTAATTCAGTTTACAATGAGTATTTCTAGTCGCCTAAATTCAATCAGTAACTACAGCTTGTATTTTCCTGCCAACACTGAAACTGATACACAAGTGGGCTCACTATATATGGTCGACCACTCTTCATATCATATGTCATACCATAACACATCACATCATCACTGTTTCTGCACCTTCTCAGCATTAGACTCAAATGCAGTCCTCAGAATTCCCTGAATAAGAGAAATTGAACTTCTGGTCTGTGTATCAGCTAATAGCTGCATGGGAAGACGTGTATTTTCTCCTTTTGGGGAGAGATCATATACTGGAAAGACAGGCTGACCCACGGATTAGCATGGTTACACCTAAAAAAATCTTGAAGTTGATTCAAACGTTAGTTTTAACACACATTCAATTCAAATCAAGTAGCTTTTGGCTCAGGAGTTAAAAGCATGTTTGATTTGCAGTTATCTGCTCCCTGAATATTCAGCTTCTCTATGTATTAAAAGTCCACACACGCTGTAGTGGCTGAATGAAACCGCTAATGATATTAACTTCAGAGTAGAGAGGATGAAGCATTTCCACTCAGTTAAATCCTTTTCTTTCTTGTAGGATCCTTACATCCTCCTTCTAGGACAGTCCAGGAAAAGACCTTGGCAAGTTTAGACCAAGACATTGCTTGTTGTGCCCCAAAGCTAGTTCAATTAATGGCTTTATAGATCCAGCTTGCACTGCAGTACTTCTTGCAGCAATTACTATTTAGAGAACTTGCTTTGCAAACAAGAGTGTACTGTTTCATTGAGATAATAGGACTGTGGGTAGAGATTGTTAAAGAGCAATCAGCAAAACAGGATTGGTAATGAATCTGATGAAACTCTCTGTTTGACTTACAGTATCAATTTCGGAGCTAAGTACGTGCTTGGTATAATAACGTTACTGATGCCTCATCTCATTTTCAGCTGCAAGGACTCTATTTGCTGGGCTCAGACAGAAGTTATCTGAATCATCTGCTTAGATGACAGTGGAGTAATTTCTGTCAAAGACATTGGTCAAATCAGAGCCCTTGGTAACAGCAAGGACTCCTGGTACAGAAGTTAGTCTCACCTGGCTTTGGGCTGGATACAAACTAAAACACCATTTGCAGACAAGACTAAAAAGTGGGTAGATAATATTTCAGGATTTAGAAAAGTAGATGGTCACTTTGAATTAAACAGATTTGTAAGAAAACAGCTATGAATTATGCAAATTATCAAACTACTGATGTTTGCTTATTTTTTATAACATTTCTTTCATAAAATAGAATTCATATTTAAGATGCATAGTTTCAAGATATTTTCTGGTCCTCTCTTATCTTTGTCCTGACAAAGAGAATAAAAAACTTCCTTACTTAAAGTATTAATTAAAACAGATGTTACTCAAGAGGAAAAAATACATTCTCAAAACAGATTCAGTTAATTTCCTTGTTCAGCATGGACAAAATTCTGTCTTTGGTTCTGTACAGCACAGATATTTAAAAACACCATTACATCTGGCATTACATCTCCCGTGTTAGAAAAATAGACTCCTAGGAAATAGACTTCTACTCCCACTGCTACATATATTTATTCAGGAATTAAGTTTTTATAAGTTGGGTAATGTATTTTATGATATTAACATTTGCAATTATGCAACTTAGCTAAAGAAATGGGATTAAATATTTTCATTTGATTTGTAAAGGTTGTCTAAAGGATTTTCTTAAATCCAGTTCTTAAACTTGCATGTACACTCTAGTCTCACTGTACTCAGATATTTTATAACTCTTTATCAATATTATAAATTATTCCAACAATACACTTAAAACAAGTGTTCCTCCACACCCTTTTGCATACACGATTTGATTCATAATATAATTCAGATTAATCAAATGCTTTAAGAAAATACATTTATATGAAAATACTTATCACTACTGAAAAGTCTTTCTTTGGCAACAGCTTTCTGCAGTAAGTATCTCAATATCTTTCTATTCAACTATTCCTCTCTGCATAAAATATTTAAATATTCACTTCTGATAGAAACAATACAAATGACTATAGCCTGATTGGAGGGAAACTTTATTTAACTTAACAGAAAAATAGCAAAATACAGCTGTTTAGGATTATTCAGAATAGAAACTATGGAATGTTCATGTTCTGACACAAAAATTTGGATGAGAATTTGGGAAAAATTAAATAATTTATTTGAGTATTAAGGTAATGCAACATTCTCAATATGGAAACTAATTCCATGGAGCACCCACTGTTGATCACAAAATACATGGAAAGGCTGTACAAGTTCACTAATGTATGTCTTTAGTGAAGGAGAACTCTTGCTGTAAGTGTTCTTTACTGTACATTTTCATTGCTGTCTGGTCTGGTTTTAGGTGTTCCAAATGATTGAGCATCTCCAATTTAATAAGTCATACCATTACACAGTCTATTAAGTCTCACTGTCAGAAAGTGTTACCTGATTTTCAGTTAAAATTTTGCTTCCTTAATTCATCACATTCCTTGTTTCCTATTTTTATATTTCTTTAAGTAATTCCCTCCATCTTCAGTGCCTGAATTTATCAAGTGCCTAAATAGTTGTTTACACAAGTATTTTATTACAAAATCAGTTTTTTTATTTAAAAATACATATATTATTTATAGATTTAGAGCAGTATCATTATCAGCCAACTAAATGTATATATGGTAAGATTATATATAGTTTGCTTTTCAACATGTCTTATTAAATAAAACATCAACAAACTAATATTGCCTGAGCCTTGGAAGGATTGAATGGGTACCTCCAAGCTGGTATAACCTGCTAATTNGCAACATGTCTTATTAAATAAAATATCAACAAACTAATATTTTCTTACAGAAAACTTTGAAAAGTAATTAAAAAATAATTTTTAATACTTTGCCTATATTAATTTTTAATGAGAACCCCAAAAGTTTAGAAGGGTGCTATGTCTGTGATAAAAGTTTCTGGGAATGGCTACACAGGTAGAGTGCTCACTAATTAAAAGTAAGCCAAAAGAAGAAACACCTGTCAATAATATTTGGAAAACCCTGGTATAACTGTGACGATAGCCCTATTTATCCCAGTGCCAGCAATTTATGTGCATAACAGAGAAACTAAAAGCCCACAATCTACCTTAAATGTGCAGAAAGGCTCCCAGTTCTCATTGCCTTTGTCTCTGTGTCCAGCTGAGGTGCAGGCACAAGAGCAGGCCAAATATTTGTCCTGTTCTTAGGAATAACCATACTTAGGATATGCATTGTTGGGCTGGACATTGTGTGCTTGGCCCTCCACAGAGCAAGTTACTCCCTGTCATAAGGTGACTCAGGGGTTATTCTAAGGCTTAGTATTAGGACATCACTTCCTTCTTGTTAGACTCAAACCCAAGTAAGGTTTGATATGGACGGCAGGAGAACTTGAGATTGAGTGCAGATTTGAATTATGTTTGACTAACAGTGCATCTAGAACTATAAAGACCTGTCTACTCTTACACTGTGCTTAAAATTTTTGTCTGAAGAAAGGCAACTAGTTATTCTGGTGAACACTGGAGTTGCATTACTATCTGTCCATATCAATGTGAAATACAGTGCAATTTCCTTTCTTATTCCAGGAGACCATGATAGCTGGGGCATCCACTAAAATCCATGGAAAAAATGGGTTTGTCCATAAGAGGCTAAATAAAGTTAGAAAAATTCTTTGGCACACAACTGTTCCTGGTGTTATGATAATGTAGCAGAAGCTAAATAACACAATGCCTGAATTAATGGGGGGTTTCTGAAGAAGATTTGGTAGACTATCAGGAATGGTAATCATCTGATCAGGCACATTTTTCTGACTGGAGCTTTAGAGCACTAGCATGACAATCCTGGACTGGGGCTAGCATGACCTCCAGCCTGAGCCTTGCAAGGATTGAATGGGTACCCCCAAGCTGGTATAACCTGCTAATTTAGTGTACAAGCATTCTGTCACCTCTTCCAAGTCGCTGATAAAGTTTTCAAAAAGGACAAGACGCAGGACAAGACAACTAAAAAGGACACTGCTGCCCTCCATGTAGACCACAACACATTAGTATCTTCTGAGCCCGATTACCCAGGCAGTTTATTTTTTCCCCCAGTCATCGAGGATCTGCCCAGTCTCCAAAACCTTCCAAACATTGCAAAGGGTGGCTTTGCAAGAGAATCAGTTCCCTCTGCACCAGTGGATGCAGACCATCTTGTTGCCATTTGCCCTTTTTAATTCCTAACTGAAGCTGACCTTTGGCATTCCTGACACAGAAAGCCTGACACATTTCCTGGCACAGACAATGTTTCTAAATTTCTTCTTTGTAGCCTGTATCTGCTTCCAACTCTTCTATAGTGCTTTTTGAATTGAAGCTTCATCACAAGTAACTTGCCTAGCTAAGCCAGGATATTTTTCTTCCTGAGTATCAGGACTGATCATTCCTACATTTGGAGGATACAGTCCTTAAACTTGACTGAAGTTTTCTGGGTAACTTCACCCTTCAGATCTGGCTTCCATGGGATCCTGTGAGT